>CM030369.1:17711542-18277666 GCA_003604175.2 Clonorchis sinensis | reverse complement strand
CGAATACGCTCGAGTTAGGGTTGTTTCGATTCCCAACACTTCTTTATTGGCAGACGAAAGATTAGTCTTCCTACCGCATATAACTGAATAACAGGGCTAACAAATCCTACGCCGTCGGTGTTTTTTTCGCTCAAAATCTTAAATGATACATACAGAACCTGATTTTGTGTTTAGGAAGCTGAGTTGCGGCCGGGGTTTTATTCAGTTGTTTTAGAGATGTGACGGGAATATGCAAATATATCGCACACGCTTCCAGGGCCATTTAGCTTCCCTGTAAAGCCTGCTGCGTTCAGCAACAATGCCCCATTGGTATATTCGTAATGCACTACTCATAAGGTTGCTGAAAATTCTTCGACAGCCCACGACCGGTTTCGTCCTTCTTGGGGTTCATCAGGTAGGCGCAGTCTCCGAGTTTCCGTAAACCTTATGTTCTACTTGGACCCAAACTGGACTGGTTTCGAAGGTTCTTTTCTTCCTAAAACATCAGTAGAGACTGCAAAATGGTGGTTTCAATAAACCACCATTAATAAAAGCACCAATAAAAGCATTCTAGGATCTAAAAGTCCAAGAAAGCTAGCCTCTGACGTGTAAGATATTTTGACGAGAGCACTCAACGTCCAGTAACTCAACCAGCTATGGGCTTCTACATATCGGAACTTAGTCTGTGCTGTCGCTCATGGGTCGGAGGAAGCGTTTACGGATCTAGTCCCCGATACATTTCGCTTTACACGATTTTGGCCTGGTTTCTCACCACTAAAATCCTTATTTTTAACCAACCAGGGAAACACCAAAAGAGGGCCCATCTCTCATGATCGTGCAATGCCTCATTCCGAGCTAATTGACCATACAATGTATCCACCGCATCACATGACCGCCTTGGTTACGCCCGTTTTTCCAGCTTCACTTTCAATTGGGTGACGTTATGTACAAGATCTTGTGACTTCAACGCTTAACTATTGTTACTTGATACGAATTTGTGAAATGATTTCCGATGATGACTGTACTTACAAGTCCTTTGTGATCTGGGTCCTCTGTAGTGTGTACCAAAGATCACAGTGAGAGGACAGAGAAGAAGATCAATAACCTCAGATGCAAAAAATAAACCTAGTGATTCACCTTTAATTTTGTCCACAATTATGCATCACTTATTTACCAACACTATGTCATGCTGTGACGTGAACCTTTTGCACACAGATTCACATAATGTTTTGAGTGGAACGCCTCCCCTCCCAGCCGGGGGTCAGTCTACCACGATACGGCATTGCTACCCCACAATTTTCCATACCTTCGGATAATCACTAAGGCTGATTGACTTGCTCATTCGGATGTTCGTTAGCTGTTCTGTGTAGCATGAGAACCCGACCGATCGGTAATCAACTCTGAAGTGTCATGCCGTAAGCTCGGGAAATCGTTATTGACAAATTCGTGTGAAGTCTTACTCGCAGGTTTCAAAATGTACTTGAAGCTGAAATCCTTACAGTCTCGATCCTATCCACGTTGACTTTGTTTTGTTAAACTGCAGTATGATGTCGTCCTCTAAGCGGTGCTTTTGTAGATTCACACAAAACCATCATTCCTGATTAGTTCAGTGCATGCTATTGATAATATTTCCCCAACCCATCTTAATTGGGCAGCAAACAGTGAAAACAATCGCGTCATGGATTCATCTGCACACTTTAATCCAGCTACTTTTCCATTCTGGCACAATTTATTTGTTTGGCACACTTTATCCCCGCTACCGAATCAGGTGCAACAAAATCTCGACATAGAAGCATGCCCAAACCAATTGACAACTGAATGTGAAATTAACTGAACTAACAAAGCACCCACGTGACTCTCCGTGATCCCATCCTTCATCAGTGGGGTGGGTGAACTGCATGGGTTACAGATCCTTGAATTTCCTCTAGACAGCTCCACCTACCGCAGCTGACAGCCACACAGACAGGTTTGGGTGTTACTTTACCCACAATTATCGCAGGACACATCGAGAATGATGGTTGTCTAGATGAACGAAGCACCGAGTTGTGAACTAGCGCTCGATGCAGTTCTGCCTAAGTGTGTACATGTGTTCGTGCACGGGACATTCTCGACCTGAAAGTAATAATTTCTCTAAACCTTCGTGACCCAATGTCAGAGACGTCCCTGATTTACGGGTCATTCAATGCTAAAAATTTGGAGTGATCGGGAACGAACGAGTGAACGGTGTGGATTCTATCGTCACACTGCGCATTTGAAAATACCCGGGTGGTTTCCACCCCATACAATGTTCCTTGGTATGCACCCTGGTAGTAGTAGTGCAGTACCCTCCCCAGATAAGCACTTGCTGGCTCGAACTTTGTGAATGGAGTGACGAAACTTACACGTCGCTAAAATACGGAACTTAGAATACGGTTATACTTGGATCCGTTCGCAATCATGCTTTTCGTGGGATGCATCCCGGATCCGTATACTCATTCACGGTGCGTACTTACTGCCTCTGGGCAACTATTAACTTTCCCCAAGCAAATTCAGGTATACCAAGTATGTTCGATCTCTTACGTCTTTCCTTATTTCCCGACAAACAATGTCTTCGGAAAGCGCACTCTAAGGCTTGGCATCCGTTGGAGTAGAGTCTATCACGTTTGATATCCAAACCGACACTCATCACGCGGACGACAGTGGCAAAATACAAAAAAAAGAATGAGCCTTTTGATACCCTAAAGCACGTTATACGTTTTGCGCAAATGATTCAAAATCAAGGTTTAGCTAACTTATCTCGGAAGAGAACCAAATGGGTAACAACCAAGTTTATACGCCGGGAACTCGTTTTCGACCTTCAGCCTGGTGATAGTGGCTACACTAAGGAAGAGCAACGAGAAGGACTCTGTTGGTAGTGACCCTGAGGGCTGAGCAGACTGAAAGCACTTGGGAAAGAACTAAGGGAAACCAGGCTAGAACACCTAAAATCCAATCTCAACCATAGTGTACCGCTTCGGAAGCTCAGTAAATCAATCCTTTACCTTCAAAGGCATAAAAGTGATTTGTGATCATCACTTGCTTCTAGTGCTCACTTTTTCCTTGATACACTATCTTCGTCGTCGAACAACGGGGGCGTACTTCAGAATGCTACTTCTCCCTTTTACTTTTCCATGTACTTAAGGGACATGTTTGTCCTTCATTATTCCATTCACTGTAAGTACGCTGGTGATATAGTGACCGACTGCAGTGGTTGCGTACATGCGCACTTTAGGGTGAAGTTGCTATCCAGTCAGATGGACACTATAATGTTCCGAATCCCGCCTGTAGTCAACGTTGCGGTGATCTGGTTAACAGCTATCTACCTATCAAGTAAACTTAGTCGGTCGTCGTATAGAGAAGCTGTCTTTAGTAAAGTTCGACTTTGTGGCTCAGTGATGCGACAATGCCCTCACACCGTCGCAGCGTAGGTAATGATGATACCATCTCGATTGGCGGCAAAACGCTTGTGAAAACTTTACATGCTCAGTGAATAATTCAACGGTAAATAATATTCAACCATTTTTCAGTTACCCTTGACACCGCTGTAAATTTGCACGCTGGAAATTCACATATGGGTGCATTAAGCCTTGCTTGGTACGCTAAGTGCCGATCAGTAATCGACGAAAGACCACTACCTTGTTACCTTGACAGCAACGATCGAAAGCAGACTACAGCGGTTCTATTTTCCCGATCGGTACTGTTGTTTGACCAAATAAAACAGATTTGTTCCTTGTGTACTTGTTGACTGGACTGACTAGAGTAGCGCAGTGGAACTGCCAAGCAGCTAATAACTATTCTGACATCTTACATGCGCACAAGACAGTACATACGAAACAAAAAAGCCAGTAGGAGAACGGGGCACACGCAACAGGTCAATAGCGTGCTAAGTTGGTGCCAGCTGGCAATTAGGCGCGACGCAGTAAACTACTTGAGTCAGCTGTATAGGCGCACAAGCCTAAGATCCAGCTGGTAGTCTTAACATACCAAAAATCCTGTAATAGTTATTGACAACCGTCCTATCGGGTTGGTTAACTGTGGTCAAATGTTGACCTACATACCTCGCAAACTCTATCTAATCCATTTCCCAAACTCTTCTGAAACTTTTCTACAACAGGATGAACATTTCTCAAAACAATGAAAACGAGTTTTTCGTAATGTGGAAATTTTCCGTAACGCGCTTTGACGATTTGTCGATGAAATACCAGCCGAAAGGCTTGGAGTGTTCGTCATTAAAGCTACTGCTTGGAAATCAAAATTATATGGATATTTAACAACGCGGCACAAAATATAATGGGCATGCTGTCCAAGAGTTTTCAGCAACCTTATAAGTAGTGTATTACGTCTAAAACGCACCCTGTTTTCGATAGAAGCTGTTAGTGCCTGGTTGAAAATGTAGCCGAATAAGCCCAGGCGATCAGTTGAAGCACAGTGTTGACTCAAACTGGTTAAGATGAATTCACTGAAGTGGTCTTTTTCTATAGACGGTTAGAGCAAACGCGAACCATTGCTACGCAGTTTGCAACTGGACTATGACGTTTGCGTAAACAGGTTCTTTTTGTCTGATATCATCTAACGCTACTTGACGACTTCAGGTTTTTCACTAAGTTTGGGATTTTGTTAAATTTGAGATAATATTATCCATGTGCTGTTAGTCACTCTGAGCGTTGGTTAAACTTACATGACGTAATTACAAAGCTTACTGGAACAAAACGCTATAGACTGTGGGATTTGATCTAAAGTTCAGATTTGCTTCCAGATTCGTATAGCTACTCCTTGCCCGTTGGTTCCCCCCGTGTTGTACGTTGGCCTATATTTATGTCGGTTTTCAGCGCAGAACGACAATAAGGTTTTCTCCTGTCATTTTGACTGATGGCTGGACATATCTCTTCTTTTATTGGGAAAAATATTTTCTTTTTTCCAAAAAAAGAAGTGAACACACCAACAGATTCAATCATGGCTATTTTCATCTCCAAGATGGTTTCATGACCATTGGTTTGCTTGATGAGCTGAACTGAGCGAGCTGAGCTGAGCTGAGTTGACCTGAGCTGACCTGAGCTGAACTGACCTGAGCAATTTGATTGTAAACGATTCATCACCAATCTAGGTGACATCATCAGTGCGTCAGTCCAGTCGTCACCATCATCACCAATCATCACCAATCGTCAGTGCACACTGACGATGTCACCTCGATTGGTGATGAAACGTTTGCAATCCAACTGCCAAGCTCAACAGCGCACCCGAGCTACCCATATTCCACAACATGGCATGATCTGATGTTGGAAGGCGCCTCGGGAATTCCCAACCTCATTGCCATTTCAAACTCGCTTCTCACTAGTTAGCCAAAAAACTAAATAGTATTTCCAACACCAAACGGCAGGTGTTCATAACTTGGTACTAAAAAACCTCATGACATTTTCATTCCAGAAAATCGTATCATGTACATAGTCCGCAATATCTAACAAAACCGATCTGATGTGTAGCGGCGCTTACGAATAAAAACTCCATCATCTCGCATATTGGCCCAGATAAAACCTGAGGCGTCTGTTACTCCTAGCATTCGGTAGAGAAAACCACGAACCAGCGCTTTTTTTCGAATTTGTATACCTTCCCCCTTTCTCACCAATCAGTACGGACATGACTGATTGAATAATCTAAGGCAGACTAACGAATGTAGTTTTCACAAACTAAATCCGATTCTTAAGGTCAAAAGCAGCTTTCCGCTGCTGAGATGGTTGTGCTCTCCCTTACAAGCACATAAACCTAAGCATAAGTTGGAAAAGGCACTTTTTATGGAGGAAAAGAGACCACAGGATGGCCCATAATCTACACTTCTTGCTTACCGGTGGCACAACCCAATTGATCGCATTCACCACAGACACCAGATGGGGAGTACATTTTTCTGATGTGACTTCTATGATCGGATAACCGACCGGATCAGACTATATCCCAACTACTGAACACGTTACTGAGTGCACGTTACCGTAGCAAAGTAATGAAATAATTTCACCCACAGTACAGCAGGAAAAGGCGACGCCATACCAAAAACTCGCCCATTCATTCAGTCACCAAAAGGATCTTTGTGAACTCTGCTTGTCACACCCAACAAAAATTTGCTGTCAACGCAGTACCGACTGTATTTGTGGTCGGGATAAAAAACGTTGCAAGTTTGCCCAGTTGATTTCGTTTACGAAATCTCGATGTACTAAGCAGTTAGCTACCCACTTTACTCTGCCAGTATGCTGAAATTTTGCTTGGAAAATTTTGGATGGGACGTGGTCACTTCGAAAGTAGGTGCTCTTGAAAGCCGCTAACATTTTACATAATAATAAAAAAGCACCCCATGGTGAAGTTAATTGCCTTTCATAAGACATCTATTGATGCTTTCCGTTTTTTGCTCATCAAGACTGCCTTATGGGTAAGGATTCTTGGCTCCCGGATACCATTTCCTCCAAGGGTTATTTCATGTTTAGGGTCTCTCATGAGGCAATGATGTGGTTTTGTTTGGGTTTTATAATCTACTTCTAGAATGTGGATTACTTAGCACTGCATAACCTTATTTTGGATCCCTTTTGCCTTGTCATTCGTTTAACCATAGTTGCATGAAATGTCCATTGGAAAGTGCTTAGAACTACTCCAGGGAGAAGGTGATAAATTTTGGTCGCCGAGTCTCATACACCCACATATATATCCTTAGTCTCTTGTTGGACTTGTACGTCTTTGCAAGTATATAGTCTACAAACAATCGGTTTAACCGAATGAACGCGTTGTAGCAGCAAACGTAACAGCAAACGTAGTAGGTGGCTTGAGATGATCTCCTACACTGTGCTGATATGTGGTTCCCAGCGTATCGCTCGTAACTAATGACTGCAAATCGCAGACGAAGTGACCTCGTAGTCAACAAATTTTCATGCAGTGAAAGGTGGGTAGAACAGTTCCTTCCATAAAATTACACTGACGGGGAGGAAACTGCCTCTATGTAAAGGGTGCAGTTTTACGACAGAGTTTTCAAAAGCGATCATTTCATAACACCTGTATGTGAATTAGATGTTCACTCGGACATAGTTAGAAAATATTCTTTGTATGTGTGAAGGAATGTCGGGATTTTTACACGACTGCAACCAAGGGGCAAAATACCCACATAGACCTGGCCGGGAATTTCCACACCCTGGAATGCGATGCGATTCCAATAGGTCCTGTCTGTTCCTCATCCAAGTTATCATAATTTGAATCCACTGTTATTTGGTTTTGTCTGACCTCCTTATCGGACTAAAATTCAGTCGACAAAATTGGTATTTTATCCGCAGTCTGCATCATTGGAACTGTCAGAAGTTTGGATGCCATAGTGATAGTTTTAAAACACGGTGGCCTGTATTCAGGTGTAAGATATTTGGAAGTAACTATTTTAAATTGCTTGAAGTTGTCCGTACATGTTAAGTTTCTCCCAAGTGGAATTGCTTCGAATAAAGGACCACTGTGGTAGGTCCCATAGGCAGGATAGTACACTGAGACGTCACTACCTATAGTTTCGGGGACGGTAAGACAAATTTTAAAAAGCAAAGGCAAATCACTATGGTGTCTTGCGCCTTTTATCCAAAGCCTTACCATTTAAAAAGTGGACCGAGACTTACAGATTCGATAATGTAGGCTACAAAGCTTTGAGGTAACCAGAAATGTAATGAACTTAAATAAAGCTCCGCAGTAAACTGTTTTAGCACTGTATTCCAACAATGGAATTAACAAAACTTTGGTATAAACACCGATCTTATCTTTATTGGAATGCAACACTGTCTCGTGTCGGCAACGCCGTCAATTATGCTGTTAAATCCAACCGAACGGTCACATAATTTTCCAGTAAAATGGTCCCAATGTCAAGGGCAGCATGAGGCAGCCTTACTAAAGCATAATTGGAGTTATCCATGACTCAGAAGATTTGATATGTACATGCATTTGCCAAACAGTGAATGGGCTGTACTTTACACGGCAGCTAGAGCATACACTTTCTACATTTTTATATCCTAAGCCTACCCTCCAGTCGGTTAGGTATTTGTTCTACTCAACGCCTAAGAGAGTTGTAATTTGATGCTTTTTCAACAACGTGGCCAGCATTTTTCACCAGCGAGGACGGACAACAAGTTATCAGGTGTACTGAACGTGACCTTGAAACAGACTGAATCCAACATGAGTCAGCTGTCCAAATTTGGACAGCGCGGCCGATGTTCACGGTTCTGCTTCGTTTTCGTTTCATTCGGAAAAAATTTCCGAGCCTATGTGCACACATATTTAGCGTATCAAAACAGAATTAGGTATAGTGAGTAGCTAAAATTTCTGCGAAAACAGAAGATCAGACTGAAGCTTTGCAGTGCTCACCTGTCGGCAAATTAGCTGTCTTTTTGGATGTTATTTTAGCCCAGTTTTGGACGAAACCTAAGTAACTCTCCCATTGTGGTCGCCATTAGCTTGGCGTCATTATTAGTCCTGACAATTGGATCAACTTTGTTTGGCTATACCAGAATAGATTCTTGATACAGTGTGTTTTGGTTTCTGCGCATCATCACAAAACCATCTTACGACTACATGAATATAGCGGGGCTTTGCCGATCCCGCTGCTAGATATAAGAACGACAAGCGCTCCGTTAATGAGCCAACTAATGACTTGGTTAGAGGGGATAATTGTCATCTAAACTGTGCTTGGAACAATTTTCGGACTCAGGACAAAGAACTTCTTAAGCTTACTTCTATAACAGTGGCATGATAGCTGTGAGTTCAGTGCATGCGGTCTCGTTCACCACTTAACAACACTTTACAATCCACTTATTGGACTGTTTCCTCATCAAGATGGTATTACTAATAGTCGATTGTTTCAAAGGATTATAAGATAGGTTTCCGTCTACGTGGAGAAAGGTACTGAAAAACTTCGTTACAATTTAAACAAGTGAATATGGGGATTTTCTTTACTATGCTGAAACATGGGACGTTTAAGCGGCTATGTATATACAAGCGGAGTTTGTTGTATCGTCGATCGTTTCAGCAACGCCATCACTCTCAGTCAATTTTGAATTTTCACAGAGAGTTTCTGCATTACATCCCTGGGTGTAGAATCAATTCACCTTTGTCCGTCACGCAAACTTCCACTCACAGACCACGTAGTTATGTTTACTTTATTGCTACAAGGGGTTCCCGTTCTATAGGGGTCACTGTGGAATACAGCCCTTCCAGGCGATCTCCTCAAACTGCCTCCAGCGGTTTATTCCCTTGAAAGCTGACCATTTTTCAAAGTATTCAACGTTTTGTCGACCCGACCAGAAGCTCTCGTTGGTGTGAGATGATTGTGGCGGCTGCAGCTTAGCTCCAACCTGGCAGTATTTTGCTATGGTTGCTTGCATTATCGACCTTTTCCACAAATCGCACCAGTTGTAACAGTGCTCGTATTTTAGCTCAGCCGGCGACTGTACGTGACCATTGGCAAATGTCCGTTATTTAGTGGACTCGTAGACAGGCGAATGGAAGAAAGTCTTCGGTGGTTCACAAATCTGAAACCAAACTGTTGTGTAAACTAGAATCCGATGTGAATTAGACGGTCAACAGTAGTTGGGCCACCGGAAACCTGTTCATGCTTAGGACAACACGAATGGTTTGCGCGGAGCCAGATGTGCGACTGCTGGTGAAGAAGACTTAATCCCAAAGTAATAAGCTGGACACGCAAAACTGCAGAGGCCTGTAGCTGACCACCATTAGATCTAAACATGATGGCCTTATAATGAGCACGGATGTTTGTGCATTAAGATAGGCTCGATCCCGCACATGTTTGCTCTCTGAAAAACTTGGGTATTCGGAATCCGCGCTGACCAATATACGTGTATGATCCTCCGCAAACATTGCGGATGAAGTCGACGGGGAATTCTATTATGGTGCTGGTATGTCGTCCATGTTCTTCTGCCGCACAAATTTGGGATCGCTGTGATAGCACGGTACAGAGCGATTTTTGTGTCCGTTCATAGTTGGTGGTCGCTTCAAATAGGTTTATGAAATATTCCAAGCACGGTGCTAACCTTTGATATCTGCCTGTTCAAGCCTTTGCCGATCATCCCGCAGGCTGTCGCAATGCTGTGGAGGTAGCGGAAATATGAGCAGGACGCCCTCGACTCTGTGTTTGGCAAATTTCGGTGCCTTACAGTGGGGGAGTTGATGGAGAACAAGCGGTTTAGAAATATTTATATTGAAGACAAAGCTAAAAATTGTAGGCACGAGTGATGCCGCTAGACGCTTTATTTGCGTTTTACTGAATTTCCACACTTTTGTCCGAATTTCGAGTGAATGCTGTTCACCATTCTTTTGTTAACAGAACCAAAGTGAAACCTAAGACAATCAGACTATGAGTGGTTTCACCTCGAAATCACTTTGGTTCATTCCAAACCAAAGTAGGACTGATATGACTCTTCATTAATCACCAGGCGCTGCAACTTCATTTTTATCGCTTACTGATACTCTAGATTCTTACTAAACGAAATGGTTACTGTGTTCTTTTAAAGCATAACGAAGGCTGGTACACATAAAGTGTAGTACTTATCGGAGGGCTGTCACCTGGTTTCGCCGATCTTCACAAACAACCTAGCTTATCCGGGGCATATTATCATCAGTGTTCTGCAATTTCGGTTGTATCCGTCTGTTGTACAATGCATCCAGGTGTAGCATCTATCTAACCCAGAAT
Source organism: Clonorchis sinensis (assembly GCA_003604175.2). Classification (NCBI taxonomy): domain Eukaryota; kingdom Metazoa; phylum Platyhelminthes; class Trematoda; order Opisthorchiida; family Opisthorchiidae; genus Clonorchis; species Clonorchis sinensis. The sequence goes on along the minus strand of CM030369.1, from coordinate 18,266,961 downwards.
GCCACTTCGGGAGTATACAAGCCCGGCACATTGAATTCAGACAGGTTATTTTCGGGTGCAGTTTTTCTAGTGTTTTTTTACATAAATATCGTGGAGTAGATGTGAGCATTTCCCGAAGCCAGTCTTCGCTGAGAGAGCCAGAAGCACCGTACACCTGTTTGATTCTCACTGGACATTACCAGCTGTGCGCATCTCACGAAACTCTAGATAGTCTCGAACCTGCGATCTTCCGGCTAGCAGTCTGAACCCTTAACCGGACGAAGAATCCATCTGAAAAGCCATCTCTCGAGAAGCCAGTCAGTAGGTGGCCACATGAAGTGGGTTCCGTGACTAAAGGATGGGTGGCGTTTTATTCTATCTAAGGACAAGCTAATCGCACTGCTAATCAGCTGCTCGTGGCCAAACAGTTAAGTGTTCAAACTACTAGCCGGAAGGCCGCTGTTTCGAGGCTCCCTGGAGTTTATTGAGATAATTCCCAATGAGGCTGAAACAGTTGTGCAATGCATCTCGGCTTTTTGGCGTAGATTGGCTTCATTTACTGAATGAAATCTCAATAGGAAATAACATATTATTGGTCTCGGAGCAAATCTCTTTTCAGCAACTTGGACCTATAATTCTACTTTTAAATCATTATCTACGTCGAGTATGTTGAATGGTTTCATTGACAACAAAATCGCTTCGGAATAACACAGGTGTCAACAAACTGGGTAGATGTAAACAATGAAAGAGAACATACGTTCATCGCTCTCCCAAAGTTCTTTGAAGGTAGGGGAAAAACAATACGATCTTGTCACGTATGACAACAAATGATACTACGGGGGATGTTATCTGCTTTCGACATTTCTTTTCGTTGATGTCTTACCGCTGTGTATTCGTTCGTTCGTAAGCTTTGTTTGTTTTGTTTTGCAAGTGTGCAAGCAATGGTATAACAGCTCTGTACAAATTGACAAATCGGAATATGGGCTGTGGAAGTGAAAGTCTACTTGCTATGTGGATCCGTCAATCAATTGTCAGACACCCATGGACATGTCATACGGGCTGACGATTCTCATGATTACGCATCCGCACCAGCACAAGAAAATCCAATCACCAGGGTCGGTGCTTGTGCATGTGGTTTGAATACAGTTCATGGTGGGCTTATTACATAGTGGAGATAAAACTAGGACGAACCAGACGAAGCTAGGTATGCACAATCCTCTAGTCAAGATGAGGTCATCCAGGTGGATGGAGAGGTACTGTTTCCTGGTGGCAAACAAACGGCTGCGTTTTTGCACGTCACATGAAAAAGAATAGGATAAGAACTGATGTATCAGACCATTCAGTAAGCCAGTAGCAAAGGGTTTTTGATGTAATGTTTTTTATTTAGCGTTTTTCTCCACGCTAACCAAAGCGGTACATTTAAACTGTTGTAACTGTTGAAATTTGATCCAGACAAAGCTATACTCCAATGGGCAGCATTTTCGATTCACTTTTTTCATAAAGGTGCAAATCGGATGATTTTTGGCTACCTGAACGGATGACTTGCATTCCCGGTGCGGGTCTGTGATCTATCATTTGGAAAGATAAGCACCAGAACCTGGTAGTAGTGGCGGTGCATCGACAGGTTGCTAGAACCTTACCGTGAAAATAGACTACCAGTCCAGCAAAATGTGGTCTGCACAAGGCGGAGCCCAAATAAAACAAGTTGGGCTTGTGAAACAAGTTGCTTTAGGACGCCACCAACATAACACGTGACCAATGCGATCACCCCGCTCAGCCACTGAATACGAACCATCAAAATTCAGAGTGCTTGAGTCGCCCGTTGATAAGTGAATTGGACCGAGATACTAGTGTGTGGGAAAACAGGGACCTCGTCCAACGCAAAGCAGACGTTCCAAAGTTCTCAGGTCACCATGTCATCTAGTGCGCTTGTGCAATCATGGGATATCTAGAGCTGACATTGTTACCGTCCTTCCATGGCACAGTCCTCATATTACATCATCCTATGAGGCAAGAGCGGACTTTGCCTTCGTCTGAATTGTGTCAAAGAGGAATGGATATTCATGTTGGGAAAAAGACCAACACAAATGAGATGAGAACACAGAGTGGGAGCTGAACTCGCAACTTTTAGCCCATTCATAGATGTTATGTCGACGACGGTACAACTTCGCATTTTGACCCCATACTTCAAAAGTGAATTGCTCAGTATGTTTTACAAGAGGTAAAACTCAAAGAACACCAGGACCATTATCATCATTTTAGATACCCGTTCTCCATCAGCTGTATCCGCGTCTCTCATTTTGATTTTCCAACGACATTCATTGTCATTTTTGCCGCAAGCAACACAAATCAGGATACTCGGTGCACTTCCTATGGACTTTCTCTAGACCTAAAGATACCCATGTATTTTACTGAAATCTTCCAAGAAGTGATTGGTTATCGTTCCGCCCCGGAAAGCCAGGGGGATTGAAAAATATTAACACAAAGCGTTAGAAATCCACCAATCAGAATTCCCCGAATGTTTTTTTAATATACGAAAGGCCTGATTCCTCTTATGTATGCCGTCTATGAAGGTCAACATAACCAAAGTGCAATTCTCAGCAAACCATCCAAACTTCTGACCCGTGGTTTGAAGTCTTCCATTGACGTGGCGATTAACTGTGACGTTAATATACTGTTAGTAACTAGTGATTAAACTATAGTTAAATCTTGCCACTTGGGCTTACTTTTGACTTGAAGCAGGCAAAGTAATTCAACCGAAGTGAAGCGTCCACACTATCATAGGTTAAGGACCTAATCTACGTCTATTTTGCCGTCCAACCCACATTGGTTTATTTTCTGATTTTCTTTTACAGCAATTTCACTCTCTTCAAAAGATAAAATGAAAGATTCAGAGTTGTTATCCCTTCTTGGGCTGAAATTAGCACTGGAAAATCAAGCAAACCAGCAAAGTAGCTCAAACTCTTCCTTGAGCATACCTGAAAATATGCAACAGTTGCAGCCAGGTTTCGATCGTGGATTGGATCAAGAAGAGCCAATGCCAAAAACTGCAACACACATTGATCTCCAAGAATTTGGTGATAGCTACATACTCACCTGTAAAACCAATCCCACACATTCCATCCACAGCATTTACTTATCTTGCCCTATGATGCCCATAGGATGCTTTGAGAACTGCAAACGTATATGTGAACCAACCGGCTGTGTGAGAGAGGCGGGTTTGCGAAATGTTGTGTGCCACGCAGTTCACTATTCCGAACAGCAGGGTAGTGTGCGTCAGTTTGAGTACAAGATGAACAAATATGATAAAAATATCACGGGGAAATGGTCGTGCTTCCACGCCGGCGTCCGAAGTCAAGTAATCAATGTCGAGGCAGTGCCAATTCCAACGACTACCACCACCACAACGACCACCACGACCACCAGCGAAACTACCACAACAGTTACTTCAAGCACGAGGTCACCAACAACATCAACATGGACCATGAAGCCCAGTTCGTCAGATTTGTATAGTCAATCTAGGACAAGCGAGCTTTCTCAGCATTCTGATACAAACAAACCGGTTCTAACCGACCGTTTTCAATTCGTACCTTCTCGATTCTGGTCAGATGAAAGGCCGAATGGCATGCCGAAGCAGCAGCCACCAAACAAGACAACTGCGGTGAGTCAAAGGTCAGTCAGCGGATGGTCAACTATGCCACAGAATGAAACACGAGGACTACAATATCCGTCACTCATTGGTAAGACGCACTATTGTCATCCAACCGGTATCCATCAGGTAACTTGATTTCCACGCACAAGACTCCCATTTGTATTTCTTAGTTATTTGACTCACTAAATGAGGAAGGGAGTCGCTCTTAGACAACAAACTGGAAGACCATGCCAAACAAAGAGTGGGGCATGTTTGGAAACCAAGTTCACCATATTCCTAGGACTCGTTTTCCACATAGGAAATCTGTTCCTTTCTATTACCTGTTACCGTCTGCCTCATGGTTATGGCCCCAAAAACCATTGGGCCAGTTGTCATGTTTGAAAAAAACGACACAGTTCTTCGAAGGTTCCAGCGTGAGCCGTAAGCAAACATAAGGTTGCCGGGTTATCTAGACTTGTCGTCATAGCAACTACAAATACGATAAACGTAGTATCGGTCCTATCGGTACACGATGGCTGCGCTTCTCAACTTATCAGGAAACCACAGCGTTCCAAGCCCCCAAATGTCTTCAGAATCGAATATGTACCTAATTGCTTCCCTGTAGAATAACGGTTGAGCATCACAGTCAGAAAAACCTCCCAACTTTGATTTTAAACTGTTTCTAAAATGAAAACCTAAATACAAGTTGATTCATTTATTTACCGTGGGTAAAAAATCAGTGCATCTGAATTTTAGTCGTAGAGATGCGCCGGAAACAAGATTTTTAAAATTCCTTTTCGTACGCTAGACTTCTTTCCAAACTGGACTCTGACGTAGCGAAATTGTATTGGTTTTATTGCATAGTTCCTTGGAAATTTGGCATTTCATCTTCTATCTCACCATAGTGTTATTTGCGACAATTCTAGATAGACCGCATTAGATTATGTTCCTTAACCTTGACGCGCCTTATCTTTGTGTATGTGATTTTCACCTATAGGCACTCTGTATATCTAGGCCCATGACGATACACTGTCTCGCGGGAATTTATGAGTGACATAGTGTTGGTTGCCATCTAGCTTGGAACACATGCCGTGATAACAGTAACTGTTACAGCCACCTGTTTCCTTACTGCCAAGTCATGTAAAAATATGTTGCTGCAACACGGACAACACGTTGTAAATCAGGTTGTACAGTTGACTCACCATCACCGGCTCATAGTTCCGCAGGAAATTAGTGGCCAGACTGATTGGTCACTCCTAGTTTCATTCAGAAATATATCACAGAGATGTCACAGACCAAAGTGAACTTCCACAACGGTCAGTCATGTAATGTTCTGTGACAACCACAGGAACAAGACTCAGGTAAGTCGAATGGGGTACGTGACATTTTCTGCCAGGTGGCCCAGATTTTGAAATAGAAGGAGTTACGATAATTATTCAACCATTAAAAAATCGCCAAGAAACAGACTGATAGGGACAAACCGGTCCGAAACGGAACTAGGGGCTCAAAGGCTATTGGGTGACCCAAAGAAATTAAGGCCGTGGATAGTAAGACAAAGCTTCGAAATTTGAGCAAGCTGGATTGACCCGACCATCCACAGCCACAGTCATTTTGCCTGAAGTGATGGTGAGCAACAGGCTTTTCAACCCTACTTATAAATTGCTTGAGTCACATGGTCTGCAGTGCGTCCACTTTGTCCGAAAGCTCCCAACCTTAGGTAGTTCCATCCTCTTACTGGTCTTCCCACTCTCATATTGGCTGTAAGAGCAGTTTGCTTCCACAAGCAGCCTATTCCATTCCAAGGGCTGTTTATTGGTTACCTGTTGGGGGGATTTCTGTACAGGCACATTTCTCTTTGAATCTGGTCGGTGTGATCTTCGTTTCTTATGTCAGAATCAGGAGTCTCCAGTTCATGACACTTCTCAAATTTGAAGTGTGACCATTGCTAACAACTCGAACACGAATGGATGACGACGCAGAAACGTGGACGCACCACTATGACAGCTTGACAGGTGTCGGTTTGCAATGAAAGTGTCTGGTTACTGACGTAAACTTTACGAAAATGGACGAGGCGTCATCTTGTGTGCTTTCACACTTTGCGAATGTCAAGACGTCCGCACACCCATCCCGGGCGAATAGGAAACAAAAACTATTGGCTTCAGAGTATCAGGGTGTGGTGAGGACTCGTCACTGCACAGATAAGGCAAGACGAGCGAATTTTGCTTCAGACTATAGGTGGAAAACTCGCAACTTGAAATAGCACGGCAGTGTCCAAGCAAGAACAATGCACCAAATGAAGTTTGTGTCACAGGTCGCATAGCATCTCGATTTATCACGTACGTAGTGAAGGGGTCGAAGCGAATGAAATAAACCGAGAAAAACATTCAGTGTTTCCTGTAGGTTTCCCCTCGGTCGATCCTATACATCTGATCTCTTTACGCGAAGTAGAGTGTTTGAGTCAACGTTGGCATGACGACGTGCGTCTTGTGTTTGGTACTTTATCGTCACAACACATTCCATATGATTATACGAAGAATGAATTCTTTCTGCAGAATAAGGCGATAGAGTTTTATATCAATCGGTTGTTCAACCTGATGAATTCTCATGTCAGTCCGTTCCGATTTACAGTACTGCATAAAAAAACACCGTGTAGCATTCCCTCTCCAGCGAGTCTGACGCTATCTGGACCGTCCATAGTGCTCTTCCGGCTGTTTTTCCCCATACTGGACCGATAAAGAGCGGAATTTAAAGACGCAAGACACAAGAATCTCAAGATTGGATTTTACCAAAATGTTCCTCCTTAATGCAAGTTTAACAAGACCTAATTCTAGCAGGTTGGAAGTAGCCTTTTAAGTACAGCGAGCTAATGGCTTATCAATTGCCATATTACTGCATCAAGAATATAGTCAGTACAGGGAGAGGAAGCGCCTTATTTTGAACCAGCTCCTCAAGTTGGCAATCTAGTGTGTCTACTGTCTCTGGTGATGTGCACGCATCAACGTGCAATACGTCCTCATCAGACCATGTGTCTGATGCAAAACGAAATCGGTCGTGTGAGAGAGGTGATCGGACCAGAGATGAAAGAATAACTCGGCATTTGCGAGTGCCACATGTGAATAATTAACTGATGGTAGAATTCGTACACCCTATTTTGAGAAAAACAATTTAGCCTTAGTTTAATTTCTGGTGGTTGTTTTTAGAAATCATATTGAATATTAGTACTCGTTTCATTGGAGCTAATATGTAGGATAGAATAGCACTGGTGTTTAATTTTTAGGGAACATCCTCGGAAGAAATCATTAATCCGAGTGATCAAGTGAATAAAGTCATGCGCAATCAAATCCACGACCTGGGTTCTAGGCCCCCATGGACTTCTTCAAATTGGCTACCGGGTTCAGTTCTGATAAATTGTAACATTGCTTCAGAACTAACAGCGTAAAACGCCATTGAAAAAATAGCAGGGAATGGACAAAATGCCCTGCTGCTAATTTTTTCCGTTATGAAATGACTCATGACAGATAGGAAACATGTCTGACTTGATGAAACTCTGAGCAGACATGTGTTGCGGACGACGGATCCAATGACACACCATTGGTTGGCACCATTTGCTTGCGGTCGGGCTTCATCCCTACAATGGTCTTGCAGGCTGCATTGTCTAGAATGTCGTCCCTCCATGTTTCTACTACGGTAGGAGAGCTAACGGAGAGGAGACGAATCGATAACAAGTGTAGTGTGAGGCGGTCTAAAAGTAAAGTCGTAATATTCGCTGCAACAGGAGTGTGAGGTCAATGAGGGGTTCCTACCAGGTGACCAGTGTCTCTATATATATGGAAGAAATGATTCTATGTCCTCTCTTCCTCCTCGAGAGGGGACGGGTTAGAAGAAACCACACAACGGTTGGCGGTGATCGCCGATGTATTACATAAAATGGTCAAAATACTTTACCAAACCCAGGGTCCTGAACGGCTCAAAACACCTCTGCTTCGCGCAGCAGCAATAGGATTAGAATATGGGGAGGGCTTATTGGAACATTCGGAGTATGAGGCATGGCCACCAAAGATGTGTGAGAGTATGCAACTCGCCATCACTAATATATAATTCAGTGCTAAGAAAACATTCATTGCGACTTGGGTGCACATCCCACATTCGATATAGTCATCTTTCGGACTGTGTTTTCGGCCGAAATAAGCGGTGCGAGGTGGAGAGAACAAAAATATATTGATGTTATCCAAAGTGCGATTGAAGTTGAGGAATTCTCTTCGTCGTCGGACGAAGTTATTCTCAACCGAACTCTATCAATCAGGTGTTGGATCAGCCTACGTTAAAGATTTCCCGAAAGGCCATCGTGCACAGCTTGTCCAATACAGTGGCAGCGCACACCAGACCAAGACCAAAGAATATGACAGGGTGACTCCAATGGAAACCATCAAATTGAAAAAGTGCGTCAGGATAGATTGTTGAGGTCTCGATACGGAACTTTGAGTCATGTGCGCGTTCGGCGATCCCGAATATGAAAAGGAAAATTTGGGTTGGAAATTCTTCAGTACTATTTTCACAAAGGTCGGCAAAATTACACAAAAAACCTCAAGTGTCCATGTTCGTGGCGTCCACAGGCGTCAACACGTTTCACCGACTGGTACAGTGTGGTTTCAAGGTCTGTAGTCCAGGCGACGACGAGCAGAATGTTAGCTCGATGGGGGTGGGTTGCTGTCGTTCTTTCCGAGACTGGTCTCGTATTCCTGACTGGCGGTGCGGCACGCGGACTTCAGGAACGAACGCGTCAGAACAGGCCCAGCAGAAGGCACGAACACGCACGGGTAGGTAGGTCAGTGGCACGCATCCCAGCCCACTGGTTTCGGATAGGCACGGTCTTTTGGGGTAAGCGAATGGCGGGTACGGTGTTGCAAAACACATGGCGATCAAAAAAAAGTACACTGGCGGAGTGAGCAGACGAGTGCGGAGGGGGAATTATCATGATGTCAGGTTTGATTGAATATTCTGAATATTACATTGGAGTACTGTACCTACTGCCGTCAAACTTACGGGTGACTAAATTCCGCGGTCAGAAGTTGTGCCTCGTACACCAAGCCGACTGTGAGTCGTCATTGTACTGGTGCGATTCTAGTCAATCCAAAGTTTGAAAAGAGTTGTTTTGATCCACTTCTGAGAAGTAATGCATGCCTCCCGTCATCCAACTTATACTCCGTTAGAGCTAATATAAATTATCAGACTCGACAGAGGATGAGTATCAGTGAGCATTAGAAGTTTATTACACGCGGAACCTCCTTTCGCTTGAACTGACCAAATCCCTTCCCATCAACTGTTTCGGAATAATCTGATTGGGTTTCGTCGCCAATTGTCGAACAATTGTCGAACAGAATTTACTCTATGCTATTCTGATGCTACTTTGATACTGCCTCAATGTATTCCGTTGCGTAGTGATATTCGACCAATATCTCTCTCTACCCAAGAGGGCAACACGGTTGGCTTGTTATTTTTGGTACCCGATCTTCGAGGCTATCAAAATTATGAACATGTGTGAAAGGATTCCGAACGATTCTTCACACTTTTCTCAACCGTCTTTGAATCCGAACTTCTTCCACCAACTGCCGTTTAGGCGAAAACCGCTTTCTGTTATTCCTAAAGTCGATGAAAATTTTGAATAGCCCAGTACTGGTTTTTCCCTTTTGGGGACCTCAAATTCCAATAAATTTTATTTCACACTCGAATGTCAAACTGAATGTCTGTTAAGGTAAACACCCATTTACAATCTAAGTTGAAATTCTAAGCTGAAATTCAGCATAATAAAGAGATATTCTTGAATTTCGTTTGAGTCTCCTATTAGAACAGTCGATTTGACACCAGGAAGCCAAGTGCATATTTTCCCCATAGTTTTTGATGCAAACTGTCACACTTCGGCTGTAGGCTAGCATCATATACAAGAACGCTTAGTACCAAATGCGTGAAATTATCCGCCCTGAACTGTCTTTGACTTTCTCCAGAATCACCCAAGTATTTTCTTTCCCCCAAGGACACCGCAAGCCATTTTTTTTGTCGCATGCACAGGGCACTGTTTTCCCCGCAGAATGTTTTGAATGATAGACAATTAGACAGCCGATTTACATCGTAAAGCTAGAAAGACATGTCTTTGAACCGCGTCTGTTTGGGCGAGTAACCGTTGCAGGCAGTCACCATTCCACTTCCGGGGTTAAAAGTAAAGTGATCTTTTGTTTACAATTGCACTAGACAGAATTTTCAAACACACCCACGCACGTATACTTCGCTCGTGTCCGGTTAAAATATGAGTCAGGGTGTAGTTTTCTAAAGGACAAGAGACAAAGTTGATTCTGCCCAACTGACCCAGAGGACAATGATGTTTGTTTGCTTTTTTGGACAATTCGTTGTGTTTTCCCATTTGTAAGTACGGAAGTACCAAGTTGGGCAGCTGACTTCATCATAGGCGTGATAGTAACGAGTGTTGGTTTCCTCTCCTTTGTCTGAGAACACGAACGAAGCTGACTGAAACTTACGTTGCTGGTGTAGCGCAAGTGGGATGAAAAAATCTTGCCTGGCTTATATTGAAACATATCAATTGTGATGATACGCTGCTTTATAAAAAAACATCTATCTATACAATGGGTCAGTTCTGTCCATTCTGGAGTAATCTATAAATAGGAGAATACCTCTCACAGGTTGACAGGTACCGACTATACTTTATCATCATGTCTGTGCACACGTGGGACGAGATTGTAGTAAGGATCCTGATGCTTTCGATGGAGAGACTATATACTTTTAAATACCAACAGCTCGGGTGAGTTTATTGGTTGTTGATTAGGTGGCAGGTTATCTGTTCACTCAGGTTGACCATTGGCTTGCAAACGTTTCGTCACCTTGGGATGAGACATCATCAGTGCATGGTTGATGACCATCTGACCAATAGTTGTGGAAAGACATAGAGCATGCATTGGTAGCAAATTTGAACGAACATACAAATACGGGCCAAATGGGGTTACTTAGTTGGAACCATGAAAGCCGGATGTTGGGCATTAACGTTTTCGTGTGCTAAGTGCTGACTGCTAGGTACTGGTGACTACGGCCCTGCTGGAAGAGAGTAGTCCTCGGTTCTGGTTGCCAACAAAACTTGCGGCGGGTCATTTGGGTCTATCCAGTAACTAGTGACTGAAGATACTGGGTACTCATTTGATCTCTGACCTTTGGGAATCAGTTTTCCTACTGCCTCAAAGGTTGACCGTGATGTGATCGCTGTGCTAGATACCATATTTTGAGGATGTAGGTAATTTTACAAATACTACATCTGGTAGACTGTATGGGCAGCGAACAGGTCTGGTGAACTGTATGCGGTTTTTCGATTCTTGAATGTGAGTCAAAACCAGTTCTTCGCATGTGTTAACATGGAATAATTCAGTGTCTAGCAAAAAGCCGTCTCAGCTTCAGAAAGTCAGGAAATATGGTGCAGAGCACCCAATGGTGGCGTTCGCTAAATAACAGCCTAAATACATGCACTGATCGAAGTTCTACTGATTCACCTCTTGAAGGGCATTTTCTCATTGGCAAATTGTTTATGTGCCACGCCTATTCGTGACCAGGCTGAGTCTACCAGTGTGAAAATTGTTGACAACGAGTAAAACAAAGTGGTCAATACGATAGGTAGACGGGCACTTGCCGCAGTTTTCTGAAACGTAAAGAAACCTGCTCTCGCGCAGGAATGCAGCTGACAGACAAATCGAAAACAATTGAGTTTTGATCAGCAGTTGAATGATTGATCGATAAATGTGTGATACCCTCGAACGCTTTCACATAGAGTTGACCAGTGAATGAGGGTCTTAAAGTGGTTATTCATAGATCAAGCGTGCTCGACGTGCTGATCAACGTGCCTGATCACTATTTTTGAAGGAATAAAAGATTTATGAAAGGAGGTCATGTAAAGCACAAATCTGGTCTACTTCAACCAAGCAAGCCTGGACACTGGTCAGGATGAACTAGTTTGAGATGTGCAGGCCGTCCAGCTAAGTCATGATTTGGGCCTCTAACAATTTTCTCCCGTATCTGTCTACACACTTGAAGGCCTCGTTACAGCCGACGCTAGAATTGACGAAACTGTCATTGTCAGAGGAGAAGAAAGCGAAACTGAAGTAGATCCTGGTAATCCTATAGCTGTTGGCCGTTGGCAAACCTCACATATCTATTTTGATACCTTTGCCTACTAGCAACCAATGTGATTAGCTGCAGGGGTCGCGAGCTACGAGCCGTCACATTTGGCAAGTTGAGTTAGTTAGAAAAAGACAATTAGGCTTGCGTCTTGTTACAGCACCTGTCAAGTGCAGTTTTAAATGGGGTCATCGGTATCATGCATTGGACAACGATGTGACTTGTGATCGCATTGGAACGAAGTAGGATCCCCTGGTGGCTTCTTTGGCTTATTTATTACATAATGTAATTCAGCTGTAACAAATCCAACTAGCGAAATGTCCGCAAAAGAGGGATGCGGCAAGTTTTTGCGAACTGACTATCCCATGCCCTCACATTGTAGCGTGTCTCGAACGCAGCTTAACTCATTTGATGGGCCGTTAGTCGCATTCAGAGGCGTTTAAATTCCCCGTCGCTTGTTGAGCGACAGCTGTCGAAGTAGAGGATGCTCGAGGACTCCTATGGGTGAGAGAAAAGGTAATCAGTTCAACGTTACAAGTTCTCATCATTTTATGGGCACCTTTCATAAATCAACCATCGTTTTTAGACTTGCTGTGCAACTGAGCTGTGTTGTCAGTTCAGAAAACCATTATTGTACGGAGCTCAGATAGATAACACTGAAAGCGATTCGGCTGTAAATAAGTAAAGAATGAGAAACCTCCTGAAAAACGAACAGAATTAACTCTGATAATCAGTAATTTTTGAGGGCCGTTTTAAATTACAACTGGACAAATCTGAACCTATAGAAGTCACGGAAATTTCGCAATTAAGGAGTAAACCAACGCTAAGTCCGGTAAAACAGTAAAGAGATCAACCGTGATTGCTGAGCTCACTTCAGTAGTTTCTAGCTTGTCTCGATCACCACAGATTTTTGTTCTTAGATTTCTACGTCAGCCAAAAATAGATTTCCCCCTTATACGGGTCATCTTATTGGGATGCATAAATATTTGGTTAACCCACAGACAGTCGCGGTAATAACAGTGTTTGGATGTATATGGGAAGCAGCAGGAAAAGCGAGATAGAAGGACGGAACATATGCTGAAACCTGGGCTGTTTCGACACATGTTTGACGATTAGGATGAGTTTGCCTTCGGCTAATTACCAACTATGCGATGAAAGATTTATGTGGATCTACCGCCTGGCATGGGAATTGTTGCTACGGTTATCCTCTACTCTAGAAGCTTGCACATAATGTGCAGCAGGTCATGATTTCTGTGGGCAACTGCGCTTTCGGGTTGATTTATACGAAAGTGTCACTAATATCCCACTGGAAGCTGTCAAGTCATTTTAATCACCGTACCACTGTATTCTTTCATTTCAGGGTTCTTGAGTTCAAAATCTCATCTACTGCTGGCTATCCTTGTTCTTCTTGCTCTGTCTCTGCTTACGAATTTCGTGTTCTGCCTACAGTTCGTGCGGATTTACCAGCACGGAAGTGAGTTAATTTACATAGTATTTTGCAGGATTTTACACATACCCGTCTCCACCTGAATCTACAAATCAGCACTGTGCTTCAGACCATTGTTGTGTTTATTGCCATTTTCAACTTGATCGGTTTACGACAAATTTCCGTTTCTGAATTAATTAGGTCATCTTGATCACAAGAATAAACGTGTTTTAATAGGAGCTTCATAGATCTCTCCATATGCACCCATGATTGACGCTATAAATCAACCATGAGGAGGCAAACACTCAATGCCATTGGTCAATTACTTGAGCGAACCGTCCGAATTCAAAGATGGATTCAGTCAAACGTTGTGACGTTTCATCACGATTTGGTGGTTTTAGGTTTTCCAGTTAGGTGACAAGCCGTGGTAGAAGATACAAACAGTCGAATGAAAACAAGACTTCCGCACTGGGTGAATTATTTTTCATGTACAGGAAACGGGGTTTGGATAACTTTGAATAGCAACCCACATCTGTCTTTTTCTATCAATATCCGTCGAGAAATTAGCCGATACAAGTGCAAGGCCTCAGACAAAATGCCCAGATATTGACTGACCGTCCATTATTGAACAAGTGAGTTTGTTCAGTTAGGTATCCAATTGCGCACGGGTTAGTTCTCGCGCCAGTTCGGTCGATTTGGCGCATGTCTGACTGGCCAGAAGTTATAATCTTTTGAGTGTTTTGATAGCATTATAGGTTTCTTATCAAGACTTTGTTAGATCGCACTTTGCTTTATACGGCTGGTAAGAAGAGACTCCATTTTGCTTATAAAACAAGAATGAGTTTTTAAGGCGGATAATAAGGCTTCCTTTTGAACAAAGTGATTGGTGTTTTATACGTAATGCACTACTCATAAGGTTGCTGAAAATTCTTCGACAGCCCACGACCGGTTTCGCCCTTCTTGGCGCTCATCAGGTGATTTACTTCTCGGGAAATGCAAGTCGTGTTTGTTGAGTCGGTGAATGAAGTAGAACAGTTAAGCATTGAATTCGACTATTTCATGTCAGCTTCTCAGTTCGTTCGACAATAAAAATCATCTGGATATTTTGGGAATACGGACTTATGGAAGTTCGCTTAAATACGGGAAACATAATCCTAAACTCACTAGCTTCAAGATACTTTTGTCATATCGGACAAGAAACACAATAGCATATATTAGAACTCCTAATTCTTGCCAATACCTGCAAACTTGCCGGAATGCGCGATGCGAATCAATACAGCTAAAAAGCGAACCGTCAAAAAATGAGATAAACGGAGTTGACCAGATAGGACGATATGACAACAGACCTATCATTCTTTGGACGCCCCGCAGGCCACCTAGGTTGAAGAATATCTTATTTTTGAAGGACTGTGTACCACAAAATAGAACTAAATCCGGAGCAAGACGCAAGAAAAATCCTTTGTGGGTATAACTTATTGGACATCTCTAGACGTATCATCTGTGCAAACGATTAGGCCACTCAAATATTCAAAAAGTATTAAATTAACAGTGAGGATGGAACAGAAAAATATCATCTCATTTGAGAAGTGTTTTTGTTATTTTCTGCACCACCAGTAACAAAACATGATAATTCCAAATCCGCTTAATACCCAGTGAAGCAAACTGTCCCTGAAGTATTGACGTTTTGTGGTGCTAGGATGGTGAACGCCAACAGAAATCAACTCAAACAAACATGACCTATTGGTCACCTCTTAGAATATTCATCTTTCTCAGTGCACGGAAGGCACAAGTGTGCCAGAATAAGTGAAGAACGATTGCCTGTGAGGAATCAGTGAACCTGAACCTTGGTAAACCATGTGGAAGAGGTGAATGTTCTAACTTTACTGGGACACAAGGTCACTTTGGAAAACAGATGATCCTGATAGAGTTTTTACTTCATATTCGATTCTCGTTGTCACGAATAATATGCGAAACTCCATGAAATCATTTCGGGTGGGTGATATAAGTAAAGAGTAGCTAAGAAATTCTGTTAGTATTTTCTGAAGAACACATCTCCACCATGTGACATATGTATTGAGTACGGCTCACTCGTTCGGTGTAGACCATATTTAGAGTGAGATTCGAAATATGATCCGTGACCACTTGGTCCATGCATCGAAGTTGAGTTTATTGTTCTCTCAATTCGTTAATCCCAGGAATGGTGCACTGGACGGTGCTTCTGAACCCGAAGAAGGTCTGCAAATAGGAATTTTGGAATGTAGTCACATCAGCTGTCCAAGTGTAACGTAGAATTCAAATTGCGATTTACGAGAAATTAATTAAAACTAGTCCACAGGGCATTTTTGAGCAGTTGTCAGTGAGCTCGCATGGCTAGAGCAGTCGAAAGTATTTGTGCACGAGTGATTTGCTAGAGCAAAATCATACTACCTTAACTTTGGGATGGGTGGACAGTCAGTATGCTTGAAGAACCGTCTCCGTGCCAAAGTTTCAAGACCATTTGAAGCCAAATCGACAACCACGAGAAATGGTTCAACGTCATTTTTGCATAAAACTGTGGAAGGGTAAGAAATATTCACGTTCCAATTTTACTTGACGTTCGCGAAACTGGTTTTTGAGCTAGAATGCAAATTAAAGTAAAGAAGTCAGGCTGACATTCAGAAATGATGTCCAACGTGTTGGATTCTAAAAATCTTATAACCTAAAAAATACTGAAGAAAAGGCAATCATTATTTTTATCTTTCCAAGAATATTCTCACCATTGTCTGCGGTCTGAATTTTGTGAATTTCTGATATTTGACGTACTCTATTCTCTCTGTGGCGTATACCT
Source organism: Clonorchis sinensis (assembly GCA_003604175.2). Lineage (NCBI taxonomy): Eukaryota > Metazoa > Platyhelminthes > Trematoda > Opisthorchiida > Opisthorchiidae > Clonorchis > Clonorchis sinensis. The sequence continues at coordinate 18,250,929 of CM030369.1, read as the reverse complement.
ATTATACGTCGTTTTTGACGGCGGATCAGTAGCTTGAATGCTTTATCGTGCCAATATTTTTATTTACTTATTTGTTATTATGCAAATTATGGTACTGCTATCGTACTATTATTTTTTTAAACCACGTTCATCGGAAGGAAATAGGAAAAAAGTTGGAAACCACCGAGGTGGGGTACATGTAACCGGCCTCCATTCTGACGAACTTTAGTGTCTTTTGACATTTTTACATCATACTGACAAGATTTCAGTGTTTGGGACCATGCTGCCCTTCGGTCGAGTCATGTTTGACTACACGTCAGTGAGGCTCGTCTGAAAACCGTTGTGTCAAAATACTTGTCAAACACCGTTCCAAGTCCTAACAGAAATTGAAAAATCCCTCAGACCGAGAACATATCTTTGTGAACTTTGTTGACGATGGCCAGACAGCTGGTATGATTCGGTTTTTCTTTACAAAGCCAGTTTTAGTCTGTTTGCCGACATTCTCTCCTAAGCCGCAGCTACGGATACAGTTTGTTTACGCCCGCTGATTCACTCAGCCAGATGCCCTCATTTTGAAGCCGGTGTGCACTGGTGTGGACCTAAACAGACATTTATATCACCGTACCAAGGAACAATCTGTCAAGCAATTCTCTGTCCGTCAACAGTGCAAGCATTTTGTGTAAAACTGGCTCCAATCTCATGCGTGCCAAACAATGTGGGCGGGTGTTCTGTACACTGCTGGCGTGTTTTTGCGTGATTTTTATCTCTTTAAAAACGTGATTTCATGGGGGATTTAGAAAGGTGCACAGTGGAAGGTTCGTATTCAACTGACTATCTGGCTGCATTGTACAGTAGTCTCTCGAACAGCTTGCCACCACAAGTCGCAGTCAGCACTGTAACTTCTCGTTAGTATGCCTGCTCTACTGTAACACGAAATTAGTTTGCTAATCTTATTTGACCCAATCACTGTGGTCGTTTTTTCAATACTGATGGTAAATATAAGATTGCATGACTTTCTTCCCTATATTTGCAGACATTTTTTCGCTATACTTACCTAAGATTTTCATATTGCCTTCATAAGGGGAATTAATGAAGTATACCTTAGTTGGACGCTTATGAGCGATTCCATTTATATTATGAGTTACAGAAAATAGTAATAAAACATAAATGCCATACTATTTGCCAAAAGATTGGTAGTTGATCAGGTGGCTGTTGGTCTGTTCGCCGAGCTTGGCAACACATGCCAAAAGGCTTCGCCTTGCCGCATGGTAGGTTGCTTCTTCTGGGTTCTTCAACAAACAAATGCTATAAGCCTCGCTGTCTTGGAAAAGTTAATACATCAACAAATACAAACAGAATTTTATTATTCCCACTTCTTAGGACTGTTGTCAATTTGATTGTTTTTATCTGGGCAGAAAATTTGTACACAATCGAGCTGTTTAGCACAGCTCGATCCGGAATTCGGCTAAACAGCGGCAGAAATGCTGCGCCAGTCAGCTCTCGGCTGGTCACGTGATGGACCATTGACCAATAAGCGGTGGAGCATCCACTGCCTCTGCTGCTGGGACCCATTGAGCGATTCATATGCGGCGTTTCGGTTCCTTACTGTCAGTTTAAATCTGGGCAGCAAAGTAGCAACGACATTTTTAACGGCAAATACCATAATGACTGTACCAATATTCACCTTGAGGAGACGCACTTCGTCCGCGACTTGAAGCAGCAGGTTTCCAGTCTTAATGAACCCTTGAATCCGATCCAAATACTAAGAGTACTTGTCATATCTTCGTATGAAATGTTGACATAGAGTGAAGTTCAAAATCTGAGCATAAAACAACTGAATAGAATAGTAAATAAGGCGGAGCCTTCCCATGTTATGTTTCTGGGGTTAAAGTTCACACAATGTTTTTAATACCTCTGTGTGTAAAGTTGGTAAGAAGTCTTTGCATCAGTTAATCATGTTCTCCTTGCAACTGGTCATTCTGCAGAACAGCACATCAGATAAAGTACCTCCTAACCGAACTTTCAGGCATATTCATTCAGTGTAATGGTTGAATGAGCATTCTGCCATTTCAAAAAATCAGCGTAGGAGTGAACTTACCAATCCAAGACTCGTGTCGCAACGGTCTCCGAGATACCGCACGTGCGTTTTTCCACAGGTAGACACTGGCGCAAACGACTGAATCCTGAAGAAAGTGGGCGGACATTCGTAACGAACTGATGTATGTGGGTATCATGTACCAAGTTGTGTAGCATTCCTCTGTCAATTTGTCGAGATACAGGTACTTCGGGTGTGTTTACTGGTGGCTGATCACATGGTAGTTAATCTGTCAAGCTAGGTGAACAGAGCAACTGCCATCTGATCAACCGCCAGTAGCTTTCCTCTTTTAGAAAACTCGTCCGTTGACACTATCAGACAGCTTGAATTTTCGTCATTGTGGTATAACATTGTGGAGTTGGCACTTGCTTCCGCAAATTTATCTTGAATTGGACAGTGAAGTATATTTTCACTGTGTTGAATCATATACTTCCCAGCTGATTACCGGTCGGTTTGTGGTCTCGCACTTCCATGTGTACCGAGATGGTTGGCCGTGTATGGTGTATGGACCTAAATCTATTGAACACTGTAGATTTCTGCCGTACTTACCGCAGTCTGGAGTAAGTCCAAAAAACTGATAGATATTTCCGCTGAGGAGAATCTGAAAATTCGATTTAAGGTCAATACTACTTACTGAGTGTTAACCATGGGTGAAAGGTGCCCAGACCGATGAACTCTGTAAGTGCTGGCATTTTAAAGAACACCCTATTTCAGCTGAGCATTCAACATTCCTCTGGCATGCAACAACCACGAAAACAAAGCACGAAGTACCAAAACTTGGTACACAAAGGTCTTTTTGAACCGAGGTGTCAAAGGTAACATTTGGACTACCGAGCTACTTATTCCACCAACTATCGGACACCCAATGGCGTGCATGCATCCAAGATGTAGCCTTCAATGCATAGCCTCCTCCTGATCACCCCAATGAAAAGTCAACTGACACCTCTGTACTGACGCATTGATTACGTCGGCTACCGCCTCCAACGCACCACCTCCAGACCATCGGTGAATGAAATTGTGGAAAGTATAAACACTGTACAACAAATACGCGGTTTTTAAAGCTGATGATTTTTATGATTCCACAAAGTGGGTGTACAAAAAATCATGAAAAATATAAGTGGTCCTATAATTTGGTTGCTGATTGTTGGTATCCGAAAATTGGGGAAGATATATGTTAATGAGATATCCTTCTTGAATCTAATACGCCAGCCAAAACTTTCTTGCCCATTATCTTCAACAACAGACAAATATTTCCTGCCTCAACGATCAACAAAACCAACGGCCAAGAATTCAGTTCTCTCAGCGGAGAAAGTTCACCGACAACCAACATGGCTGACTTCAAAAGGCGTCGATGTTAGACCTCCAAGTTGTTCTATTCACCCTGACAGTACCATCAAAAATTCACATTCCTGTCAGTTTGGTCGAAGTCTTCGGGCAAATTCAAGTCGTCTATCTTACCGTAGCCCGTCAATAGTACGACTATCTGGAGCACAGCCGGACCTACCGTGGAATTCGTACGGAGTCCATATGGCTCCGACGGAATCAGAGATTTCTCAGCAGGTGGGTTACGTGAAGTGTTCTACATTTTCCTATAGGTTGTACACGCTGAAGCCCATAGTTAAAAGGCATCGACTTTCTATCACGCTTAACTGGTTGCGGGGGCGAGATGGCCCAAGTGGTTAGAGTGCGAATTTACTGACCGGAAGGTCCTTGGTTCGAACCCGACCTCTGCCTCTCGACTTCCCCTGTCTAGGCTTGGGCAACCTGGCAGTATCCAAGCCCTCGTGCAACCTTGCGGTGGCATGGCAGTTAGGCACCGAAAGGGTGCTACAGCTGAACGCTTTTAACTGGTTGCTGTCTGGATGGGATCGCTCCTTGTGTTAAGGATGCATGCTTGGTTCAACTCACGTTGTTATAACTCATGATTGCGTATTCCTGGGAGTGGAGTACCGAGGACAGTTGCGCTAGGACATAGGCAGGACTATTTATGAGTGTTTTTGAATATATTACAGTTCTGCATCTCGTCTTGCAAGTGAAGTTAACTAATTCACTGTTCAACTGTTTTCTTTTCTTAGGGCGTATCACATCTTACGAACCTTTAGGAAGACGTGACCCAAAAAAGATATGATTAGGCGTTTGCAAACTACCATTTAGCTACGGGTGGTCGCCGGGTTTAAATACACAGGGTAAAGTGACATCCATTATTTACGAAGTTTGCACCAGATGTTGTGGCCTCGACCGGCTCTTCAAATGGTTCTTCAGACAAAAGGGCCGTGCGACTTATAGGAGGCTTCCATTTGTTTACAGTTATTCGAAAGGTGTGCACCGCCGTTTGGTTGGAACAAGAACGAAATATCCGTACAGTACTTCTCACACCCAATGAGTTCAGTCGCACAACAGACCTTCTAACATGCTTTAAAGCCTATCAATGACTGGTGTACATGACCAAATGAAGGGGGTCCTGGATGTCCTGACAATACTCTAAGTTGACCAGCAGACAGCCTAAACAAACTGGAGTGTTTGGTAGGATTCTGTTTTAACGCTCTGTTCACTGTATCATATAGTTTCTGGTTCATTAAAATTTCACTACGTCATCCTCAACTTCCTTCCCTAAGTTCCGTCCGGTTGATTAACTCTGCGTAGATTTTACGTAAATACCTATAACTCTGCCGCGGCGACATCCTTGTTCTCTTTGCAAACAGCGAGCATCAATGACGCTGGGGTGCGGTATGATGATCCCAGTCTACCCAGGAAATTGTTCTACGCCAGCAACGCGGAGTAAAGTATTCTGTGGGGACGAGCAAGATGACAGCTCGAATTTTATGCATCGTTCCATTACTCTGCCTGTTTCTACCATGCCATACGATGGGTTTTTACCGAACGCGGCTTGGTCAAATCTTGCTCCCGGTTCACCGGACCGTACTTCATCAATAACTAACGGGACGTCAACCACACAATTACTAGTGAATTATAAAAATGACCAGTTGTGTAAAGGACTTCAGGTACTTCCAACGGTGTATCACAAACCACGAAGAACTAGTGGAGGAGGCGCTGTCACTGGTGTAGATCTACCAACCCAAGAGCGTGTGAGAGGAAAACCGCATATTCCAGAAGAATTTCTCATCAAACTGCCTGTTTCTACCGCCCGCAATAGAGGTAATTTTGTAACGGAAGACGTGGAAGTTGACCGTAACACTTGTGCCTACATGACACCCTCCTGTTCAATCAAAGAAAACGGATGCTGTAAAGCTGGTGACCAATCAGACGACGGAAAAAGGTTGGAAATGAGTCGATCCCTAATGTTTAAGGCCGACGTATTATTGAAGGAGGCCGATTCGCTTCTGAAGTAATTACTCTTGATTATATTTCCCCACAAACCAACATGCAGCATTTTCATGCAGTTTCACACTTTATTTGGTAATATTCATGGTTTTTTAATGACACACTGATCAGTCACGAGTTTGGTGAAAAGCGGATTATCAGACTTGCTTATGCCACATTAATGACCACTTTGAATCCTAAAAACTCACGACAATATGGAATATCGCAACCTGTGAGTAGTATATCGGTCTAATAGCTCGTTTTGATAGCTTCGGTTGCCTGATTGAGTCAAATTTATAACTTGTCGATACCCGTTTCTTATCAACTGTTATTCGCTTGGGAAATTTTCTTCATAGTAAATACGTTGCAATTTTGTGGTCAGTCATTCACCGGTTCTATAACATTGTCCCGAATCAGTCTTTCAGGAAATAACACGGGATGACGTCTTAAGGCTCTTCTATTTTCTGTGGCACACAAATCGTTCGCATGCCCATTTGTGGTTTCAGTAGCGTCCTTGAAATGTCCAACTTCATATTACGGTAAATAGGATTGTATCAACCAAGGACTTTTGCACACATCTGAAGGAAGATCCATGCACAAGTGATTCACTGCGAGAGATTCAGTGTCATTGGTTTGAGGATGCATGATATATTTTATCTGTCTAGTGCATCCGAAGTCAGTAAAACTAATGAGGTAACCCTCGTCCTCGAGGAAGCACTTTTAAGGGATACGGAAATGCTTTCTCGAATTGGAGTGTTTACTAGTGAAGGGGCATTTTAGGTAGCAGTATCAAGGAGTGAGTTGCCTCATCTTCATGGGACTTTAATGCGCGTGAACATCCGTCTAACACGAAGGATTCAATGTTTCAGGTCCTCACAAACAAGTGCATCTTTCCTTCAGCCAGACGGAAGTCAAAACTGCAAAGCTTGGACGGATATTCACGAAAGTTGATCTCAACTTAACAAATAAAAGTGGCAATTTCTCTGGATTGGATAACTATAGCATTTTGGTGCATTTCTGTATTTTCCGCTGCAGCTTCATTATCATTTTTCTCAATGACAACTCTGGCAAGGTCAACAAATCATGCGCAGCGCGTGTGCTGGATTAACTGATCTGCCAAACCAAGTTAAGTCTTGTCAGGAGCTTTTCGATGTGCACGTGAGAACAATTTTTCAAAGTGGGATTATTCAAACAAATGTGGGCCAACAGCATCTAGCAGGTTGACAATGGTGCTTTGCTCTGAAGAAACGATAAGTAATTTCCGGATCCAAACAGTGCTTAATTTTCCCCTAATGGACTGCACAATATCTTGTCTCCCAAACTTGGGTGTTCCCTCTTTTTCGGGGTAGATGGACAGGTTCTTCGTTCCTACTGGTCATTTCTTAGGTGAGTTGCAGGTAGTGTAACATGTGACCAATATTCTGACAGACAACTTGGGTATTTGGCAGAAAATTTGTCTGAATCTCCAGAGAGTCGTTGAATCTGACTACCCAATCCTCTGACATCACAATCAAACTAGACTATTCGTTGAGGGCAGACACGGCCGTCTAGTCTACACTCAGTTATTTCATCTAGACAGTCCGATGTAGACAAAACGACGTCCTCTTGTGTCCGAATTATTCTTACCTTGAATTTTCGATAAATGCTATTCGAGTAAGTATTGACCAAACGGATAAGGTTATTGAAAACACCTTCTCAAACCTAAGTACAAAACATGGGAACAGTCACGGGAGCTTTTACTAAGCACTTTATGCGTACCCTTGTAACCTTGCGTTAACCGAATAATAGCCATCGAGTGATTCATCCACACTCCAAATTTGTGAACGAATGGCTCATGTTTAGAGAGCTAGTATTTCAAGACTATATGTATATTGAGAATACCAGGCCCGGTGTAAATGTTTATCCAAGAGCCAGGCATTCGGTGCACCTCTGCGAAATGGAAGTATCTGAGTTTTTGTGTCACCTGTCCAAATTCACATATGTACTGTTGATTTGTTTGGCCTTAAGTGTGCGCGGTTTAGACGTGGTTCTACCGCCGAATTTCTTGCCCGATCAACCAGGGATTAGACCAAGTGAATCAGTTGAATGTGTCGCTTCTGAAGTCACATGCAAAGAATCGGATTACATAAGCTGGTACGGATTAATACTCCGGTCGTTGGTCCAGCCTACCAGACGTGTTTTCTGCTGACTAAGTAGGAAGTTGGGGGTGATTTTGAAGACTGCATTATCTACCCATGTTTCCTGTTTTCACCAAGGAGGGCGAATCAGTTGTCACCAAGCTGTTATACCCAATTATGTATGGTCACATTCAACAAGCCCAACAAATTTACCTGACCTGACTCCAGATCAAAGTAGAAACGAGAACGTTGTGTCAGTCCCTTGACCGTATCTGTCTCTCCATCCCAAAATCATTTATTATGTATCCTTTGTACTGTTTATCCGATACACCGTCGGACTCTGGCAACCATCGGGGTGAAACTAAAAAGATTGCATTGGAGGGTGTACTAAATTAACAAAACGGAGACTTATAAAATTTCATGCATTTAGAAACACCAAAGGAGGTTGTAGGTCGTTAGATATCCATATTTCAGCAAATACATGACCTTCAAACTCAGTAAGATACATGATCTTGGTGATGGAAAAATTCTGAATGGCCTCTGATATTCTGCTAGCATGGATGCACATGTCTAGACAAACTAGCAGTCGGTTTATATTGGTTCATCCGGATGACCTGACGCTAGTTCACGATGTACGGTTACTACTCTTGGAGTTTCCGTTATCTGATCTTGTAGGTAAACCATTTCAAGTATCCTAAACGATCTATCCTGTGGGATTTTATTTCAGCCAGACAAAGTGGACTCTGTCGATCCACACATTTTAATATGTATGGTTCCGATATGTCCACATTACGAAGGTGGTGGAATACCAACTTGAAACCGAACAATACTAACTGGACTTACCTCTACGAGCTATGGAATCATTTGTCGCTACAGCACAGTTTGTAGGATAAGGTCGGTAGGAGTTGCATTTAGACACTAAAAAGCAGTAGGTACCGGTCAGTTAATCAAAAAAGAACGAAGGCAGCCCTTTAGTATTGGTGCCAGAATGCCTTCTAAAACAGTTTAATTAGCCCTCGTCTGAGAGAAGTTTGAAAAACGATCCGTAGACTTGATTAAGGACAGCCCTATGTTTAAAGCCAGAGGTCATATGACGAACTGGCCTATATCTGGCCCGAAAGCCAGTTGTACAAAACTTGTTGTTCAGACGCACATTGGCCTTAGGGTTAACGGACTGAGAATGCATCAGTTAGACCTGAGAATCATTACGCGAAAATTGTTGCAGTCGATATAGACTAGCAAGCCTTCAACTTCAGTGTTCCTGTATGATCCTGCAGTGTTACACACCAAGGCACTTTTCTCTGTATACTATCCTCTAATTTCCAACCTGCTTCTGTCAGAACCCCGTAAGGAGAGAATACGCTGTCTGGTTCGTTCATGCTACTGGAACATCGATGCTTCCACATAGCTTCTTGAGCGTACCTTTAAATTACCAGCTATACCTCATCGGCAAACGTATTTAGACAAAGTGCAACCTCAATACTAAAGTAACCGCGCAACCTATGCAGCATCTGTGTTAGATGAAACCTGCTTATCTTGAAAGCGGAGCTCCTCAAAAAAGATTCTTCGCTTCTCAGTCTGATCAGTTTCAAATACGTGGTTACATCAAATTTACCCATCGACCCTGTTACGTGTGCTTTCGCAGCAATTGGGCGAAACTGCCAGACTTTCTTCAAGCTTCACAAGCCTGCAGGCATCGACTACGCAATCAAGATAACGCTGGCTATCGTTCGACCGAGAACCAGCAGGTTTTGCCATGGTGGCCAGTTGCAGTAAGCTGGCCTCTTTCATTATAATGGGCGAACCAAACTGTGTTTCAACAACTAGTCGACTTTATCAGTGCTGAATAGACTTTGTCCGCGCTGGATATCAGCCCAAAGTTCACGTTTGTTAGTTAGTGGATGACTAACACAATAGATTGGATAGGAGGGATTGCCTTCAAATCGTATCAGCATTGTTTAGTAGAGTAAGAGCATCGTGCGCAAAGAAGACTGACCGAGCAGCAGCACAAATATAAAAGCGACTTCAAGATAGCGGATACGATATTTACCCGCTTATTTCGTTAGATATTGCTATTTTGACCATAAGATATCTACTGACCCCGGATGATGAAATCCCAAAACCTTTAATGTTCGTCACGGTGTTCTTGTTCAAAACATTGGAATATTTGAACAAGAGATTTTTCTACATGTATTCCTCCTTTCGCTTACGCATAAAAGGATGGTGGTATTCACAAGAGCATCAGACCATCTGAAGGTGAGTCACGAATGTCACGTATCGAGTAGTAGGAGTGAATTGTCACGATCAAGCGTTGGGATACAACCGGAGTGCATTTGCTAATCATTATGAGGAAGATCGTCCGAGGAGGAACAGGAACCTGAGTTTTAATGTAGACAGAACCTTTAAAATTAACTGCATATTTAGAGGATACACAACCAAGAGTAATCCTTCACGGTAGTTAGCTGTTCAATGACCTAGCGGCACCCACCGTCAGCTATCCAAGAAGTAGCTGCATTATCAGGGGTGGCCTTTCTTAATGGGGGATAGTTGCTCACCCGAAATGAAGCACTGTCTTGTTCATACGCCAACACCTTATGTAAACTTCAGCCCCATGGTGCTCGATTCCATGGCGTGTGCTAGAGAAAGAGACCGAGCCGGTGCCTACCCAAACAAAGTGTGCCTGTAAGTTTTGCTACATACAGCAGATTTCTATCTACACTGATCACATTTAAATAATTTTTTAAACCTCGAATATCGTAAAATCGAAAGCCAGCTTTCTGAACCCAGATTGGGATAGCTGAATCCAACAGTCAAACTTCATTCTACTGACTGACATGGTCATCAGGCGAGTCACTCACTAATATCCTCAAATAACAAAATCTAGACTGTATTCGAGAGTTTACCGTAGCCAACAGTGTCTAGCAACAAAGAAATAAGACTACTGTGGCAATGTTGCGGAATATAGGTAGCTCGGGTGCGCTCATTGGTTGTTGGTCTGTTCGCCGAGCTCGGCAGTTAGAGTGCAAACGTTTAATCACCAGTCGGGGTGACACCGTCAGTGCAGACCAACAACCAATAAGACTACTGTGGCAAAAAGCGACATACAAGCAATTTGCTCAGTACTGTTAGTTTACATATCCATAGAACCAGCTTACATGGGATGATCGTACAGCATAGTATGGCAAAAGTAATTATCTTCTTGGATGAACTAAAGGAAAGGTGTGCTAGTGTAGATGAGTATACAGTAGAATGATTCTTAGTCGACTAATGTATGGGAGCGGAACGACACAATGCTTCGATCATCAGCAGGGACGAGAAGTGAGAAATTCAACCCAAAATTGGGACTTACATAAACGATGTTGGAAACAGAATTATTCGGACACTTTCAAGAGTATCTTCCGCACACATTTTTCCTGAGATAACAGTCCATATGGATGCCATCAGAGTTAGGCATCCAAGTCGTGAAAAATTCCACAATCCATGTTTTTTTGGCTCTTTCTGTGTAACACGGTACACAACAGCTGTGCGGAAGTTTGTAACGATGGCAGTAATATGCTCCCCAAAAAAGAGTGCTTCTGAGGCGAACAATTTTACCCGGCTCCGTGTTCTTTCCTGTGAAAAAAGTTGCGAGTCTTTTTCAACAGCTGGATATTTCGTGAAGGTATCAATGTTTGATTTCATTGAACATTTAGCGTTTTGTCCAACCACCTTACCTGATCACTTATCTACGACGTCCGTGGTTTTCTCTTTTCTGAACTGACCTATGCCACTGGTTTTTTCTATCTGTTTTGTAACCACACTCACACAGTCACTATTTGCGTAACCCCTTCTCTTTAGCCATCTTGGTGTGGTTCTTCATGTCAACTCGTCTGCTTACTTTCCCGCATGTTTATTTGACCAACGAATTCAATCTAATGGAACATTCCAGCTCATTTTTCTCAATGACACTAACTGACATTTTTGAAATGCTTTTGAGTAAAGGTGTTCCAAACATGTAAGGTGTTTCAAACATTGTGCTGAGCAGCGACGTTTTTAATGTTTCCCATTTACAGTGATTGGTTTTTCCAAAAGGTAATGAAAATAGAGTAAAGTAGAGATAATCACCTTAATAATTCAAACGAAAGCACAAAACGTTACGCGAGTAAACGTGGTCAACCGACTGCAGTTTTGCTTGAGGCACCAAAAAAAAGTGACTGAATGCCGCAAACAATTTTGTCAGGACTGTCTGAATAACCAGCCCCAACGACAGATATAAGTCCCATATATAAAAAATGGCGATGCACTGCAGCGGTTTTGCTCCACTGGAGTCCGACCGGAAACGCTGGTATGCTCTCAAGCCAAAGGTGGACCACTCAGCTGACTTCGTTCCACAAAGAGTCATACCGTTGATGTATCATATGATTGAAGAGTTAAAAATAAGCCCCGTTACCGATAGAATCGTTGTGGCAACTTTTTTTGACAGACAGTATTATTGACGAGCTGTTCTGCATGGCAGTTGCCATGACGACACACCCATGCACATAGAGAGGCGGGTCATTTCGCATATCAGTGTCTGAACGACCAAAACAATCTACTGCTTAAGAACGTCTCATCGTTGCGGGTGCGGCATTCTAGCCTAATTTGCTCCCCAGAAAAAATGCAATTGCTTTAGTTCATCTACAGATGAGCATAAAAAATGCCAGCTCTTGATGCGAAAAAACGTCGTCTGTCTAATCCCGGGAAGACACTGCTTGCTCATGCTACTTCCGGTCTGTCGCTGGGCCGATGAAACTGCTATCCGCGAGGGGTAACACAACAATGGTGCTCGGGTGTACTTCATGCCAAAGTCGTATGGGGGTGAGCAGCGAAATTGGAGAAACCAGGACGTGCGATGAGTGGGATATGTGAACGACACAAGGAAATGGATCCAAACCGTTCGCATGACGAGCCTAACGCCAGACAAAAGTCAACTCTACTGCAAACATTGCGGTCAACTTTGACCGGATACTTGGGCGGACACTCGTCCAAATGATGCCCCTCAAATGTTGCAAATCACTCAAACTAGCAAATCACACTCTGAAACGAAATAAAACCAATGCTGCTAGGTGACGCCACCTGCACCTAATCTGAGTATAAATCAGACAATAAGCAAGTTGTTAGTAGTGTGGCGAGATTTTGGAATTTCCAATGGAGATTTTGTCCTGTAACTGAAGGTAATCTACGCTGAAACACCGAGGATTGCAGAACAGCAGCTTCATCCTTAGTGTGCATCGTCAGCACCCCCTACCAAATTCCAGAGAGTCTCGAACCTTGGTAGTTTGAACACTTTACTATTCTGCCAAGAGCGGCTGATCGGCAGCGAGAACAACATGCACAATGCGAAACTATCATCTGAGATGTCGTGACTCGAGGAGCCAGACAACACTTGACCACATGGTGAATTGCAAGATGAGCGACGCTATAACCTGTCTAAGTGCGATTTAATTACAATAGTGACCAGCCGCTCGTGGCCCACAAGGTTAAGTGTTGAAACTACCGGTCAGGGGGCAGTGGCTACGAGGCTCTCTGGAGTTCCTTCAGAGTTTCTTCTCACTGCCGTCCTGTAAGTGAAGGCGATCTATGCTGAAACACCAAGAAGTGCAGAACAGCTGCTTCATCCTTATTGGGAATCATCGATATCGCGTATCTCACGAAACCTTTTCTACGATACGTCAAACATATCTGCCGTAGCTCCCTCGCTTAGCTAACATTAGGCAATGAAAAAAGTAGAAAAAAACAATTTTGCACCTGTAGAGGCTCAAAATCCCGTCACAAATTCCCTACTTAGTTTGTTTAAATTAGTGTTAACAGACTCTATGTGTTTTCCCAAAAACATGTGGTGAAGTACTTTACACTTACTTCAGAAAAAGAGAGGTTCATTTTTACGGATTTCTCAAACATATTTCGGTTACCACATTGGCCAAAAGTAATCCACAAAATTGGTGATCGCTGCATTTACTACATGTGGCAGTTTTGTAGCGACAACTTTTCGGTTTGCAAACGAGCTTTTATACTGGACTACATTCTAAAACTGCTGCTGTGATAGGAATCCAACTAGTGACGCGCACTTGTTCTTATTTTCAACGTTATTTCCTTCTTGATAAAGTTATTTCCCAAACGGCTTTCTTACAACCAATTCAGAAAATCGTAAGACTAAAAATCTAACAGATCAATTGATTGTTTCAGGAAAATTCTTTTATTTCTTCAAGAGGACCACAACATATACGCAAAAATACCATCCAAAAAGTTATTTGTGTCAATATAATGCCAGTCGAATTGGATAGAATGTAGTCCGTTGGGATAAGATGATAGGCGCATCAGGAAGCGGTCCACAGACTTAAAAGACTGGCATTTAAAAGAGCTGTTGGCAGGCATGAGGCGAAACTATTCTCGACAAAATTACGGAAAAATCCGAGGAAAATGTTTCATTTTTTCAGTAATCTATCCAGGCCATTTAACCTCGGAAATCTTACCAATTTCTTCGGTGGACTTTTGACGAGCGTCTGCTGCTTCAGAGGAGCCACCAAATCGGCAGCACTACGTAGCACTTTTATACGTTCGATATTGTGACAGCTCTGGCTAGCTTTCGAGTTGCGAACAGTTGCATTGTCTTCTTCAACTTACCCATTCACCCTTTTTTCATTGTAGCCAGTGACAATATTAGGTGTCTACCTTTGTGTTTAGGAGTTCTAATCACCGATTACTTATGCTTATGCCCTTATTCTTCAGAATAGCGCAGCACCTCAGACAAGCACCCTTTTAACTGGAACTCATCTATTCACTGCAATGTAGCGTGGCTGCCATGCTTCCATACATCTGACCTACCAATACACCATTTCATCCGAGCAACAATTACAGTAGAGCTCCGTCGCTCAAAAAGGTGACAGAAGACTCAGCAAGGATGCTTGGCACCGAGTCTGAGGACGACCGTCCTCAGTTTTCAGAATTGACACCGGGCTAGAGATTTTCTGAATACGTCTTATGACCGCACCGACATTGACCTCTTGGGCTTAATGCTCTGTCAATCGAATTTGTGGACAGTTTTTGAACTGTATGGTGATCGAGTTACTGAATGGTCTTGGGGATTTAAACACACAACCAAGTACCATAGTGCCTAATATTGTCACCCGTTACCATGATTGGGCACGATTGCGACAGTTCATATGTCATAGCTCATCAAGAAAGTGAAGTAGTTAGACTGGCGAACTAGTAATTAAAGTCTCGTCCAGATCGATTTTTTTTCAAAGACTGTTGCTAGGCGGAACCGGTAAACAAAATCTCTACGAATATATTCATTTCGGGTTAAGTTGCGGTGTAAACATGAGTGTGCAACGCAGTTCTCAGGGATCGATGATAACAGATAATGGAATAGATGAACCGGATTTGGTATTTTCAGAATTTCGCATAATACGGGGATACAACCGAATATACATGGAAGAGAGCAACTTTGGTATCTTAGTTTAAACCAATCAATCTAATAAATTAGCTGTCGTAGTTTTATCCAAGACACTGGAGTGTACTCAAGAGATTCAGCGGTTTGATTCACTAGTGAAGTTAACTGTTAAAGTACTCCTTCTAGACGTTTTTATCCGAAACAAGCATTTAAAAAATGATATTTTATTGACAGCGTATATGATGTTTATATTGCATGATCTACGTAATGTACATTTTTGGAATGCCTGTCCGCATTCTAGCTCAGCAAATGGGCATAGCAAATATCTAAAAGCTTCTCTGGAGACGTTTGAATAATTCGTTCAAAGTCATTAGGGTATTTCGGTTGTACCGCTTCTCCTGATTTCAGGGCCATCAGTTTCATCCGCGCCTGTGGCTGCACCGGTGTCCTTTCGCAACATTCCCAGAAGCGCCGATCTTATTATTTGCATCTCCCCGTTGTCTAATCAAGGAGTGAAGCGGCTCGGCCTTCCGTCACTGCACGCAGTTATCGTGCAAACCAAATTGTATCCACTGTTCCTTAACCAAGTTCCAGCATGGCTTAGTTTTGGGTGGCCTATTCTCACAGATTCGTCAGAATGTGCACGCAACACTGCGTTTCAGTGGCCGCATTTAAGGCACTTGTCATCGGGTTAGGGTTTTCTAGTGGCGAGTAAAGTGTGATGCTTTGGTTGGGCAAAATATGGACATTTTCAAAAGACAATGATATACAGAGAGGCGAACCAGTATTTCTTTTTTGTTATTATGTTGCAACGCTAAACATAAGGAGTCGTGATCTACTGGCAGCAAAATGTAACTGAATAGCTTACGTCATCTCACCGGCTAAATATGTTCAGTACTACCCACGGACCAGGAGCGATTCGGGAGGGTGAAACCGTCCCTGTCTAGCAAAAATTTACCCTTGTTACATACTTCTGTATTCTAAAACCCAAGGTTGGGTGAAGCGCGGATATCTCATGACTGAGGTCATGGCGTACTTGGTATGTCTAGTCGGTGGGGTATTAGTAATTCAGATAAGCAATCGTTACATTGCAGACAAACAAGTGCCGGTCGACACAAGCCACTAAAAAAGCAATTCGGAACCGAAACAAGACTCGACGTTCAAGCTGATTGTTCCCACCGAATGAGAGTTCCAAGGAGCAAACAGAAGCTTTTCCTTGATCGATCTCCGGAGTTCCTATACTTACCCACTATAGTATGCCTCAAGGTTTACCATTTACGTTTATATAATTTTTGATATTTTCTGCTATGAAATGAAATCAGATGAACTTCACTGGAGAGATTTGACACAGGGTGTGCACTGTGGGTGAGCACTAAAAAGAGTGAAACTCGAGTCCAGTGCCTTCCAGTATCGATGTTGACTTATCAGAATGATTTCGACGGGGCAGGGGAACGAGACTGATCTGATTACGAAATGATTAGTTTTGTTTAGCCCTAAGTTATACCTTAGGTATAACTCCCCACCACTGGCGGTTGTCAAGACAATCCCATCAAAGGAATTTGGAAGTCGTCGTATAGATTCTAGAAATAAATCCTGGCACATTACGACAAGTAATTGACATCAGTAATGAAATATATTATAGATTAATGTAGCAGCAATTGTGAGAGTTCTATGACTTGTGCAATTCCCTCAAGCAAAAGCATCACGCGTGAGTGGGTTTCGGTGCCAATAAAGCAGCGAGTCTGTCTCATTCGGTTCTTGTACTGCTGTTCAAGGAAACGAATTTTCTTCTGATGTTGTATCATCACTCTGCCTTCCGTCGCCCGCAGCCGATAATCACCTAAAGGTTTCTACTTCAACCTCGTTAGCTGCAATAGGTATCACACGGAGACAAGATACCTTCCGAAAGACAATTGTCTTAGTGTTAGGTCACCAAAACGGTTTCTCTACGTGTACTGGAATCTCCGGAAATATATTACTTGGCTTCGTGGTAGGCAAGCATTCAAGTCTACCCAAATGATTCTTTCGGATGTTTCGTACCCTTTTCACCACACATTCACGAAACAACACTGACCGCGTACGCTCGCTCAAAGTGGTCCCATTTATCAACACCTTACTTGGTCCGTTTTCCAGTTAATCTCCTCATCCCGCACCATGAACCCATGTCTCGTCCGTCTGTTTAAATTGTTCGTTGGTGCGTGTTTCCGGTAAATTTTAGAACTAAAATCGACTCACTTTATCACCTTTACATGTGACATCATTGTGAATTTGTAAGCTGAAAATTTGTCCTAGGGTGCACAAAGCTTTGCTTGAGGTGACTTGACCTGAGATCCAGATGTACACTCCTAGGAACGACTGTTCACAGTCTGTCACATCAGACGGATCATCTGGGTGTCTACAGCTGTGAGCAGTAAGATTTTTGGCTTAACGGGGCCCATTGTAGACGTAACGATAAGGTTTTACGGGGAGCTCACTAGGACTTCTTGCGGTGGTCATATTTATGGGCCACAAATGAGCACAAATCAATAAAAGTACCCCAAAACTCACGGTCATATTAGAAAAAAAACGGCGCTATCGTCAAGGTCTTCTTTATTGAGAGCTGTATTGATACAGTTATCAAAAAGACAACGCTGCACAATCGATAGAGTCGCAAATGCCTACGCAACTTGCAGTCTAAAAACAAAAAGACCCGAGACCTCTGGCCTTCAGACCTTCCATTAATTTGATTTTATCGGAGAATGCGATGCACTGACAGAACATCTGGTCTTCTTGGAACTCAAAACATCCTAGAAATCGGCACTTCGGTGTACAAAATCTGCTATAAACTGACTATGTTTTGAATCTAGTGGCTGCCTTCAGATTTCGTTACACGTCAGATAACGATCAAAAGCTTTTCACTGCGGAAGTCGCGGTGATACATCGCTCCACCCCCAAAAGGTGCTCGTGATTACGACTGCTCTAGCTTTCTAAACCAGAACATTTTATTTAGCCACGTAATTTTACAGCTTCGCTACTGTGTTGCGGCATTTAGCTACTTGTTTGCGTTCATTTTACTACTGAACATTCTCGTCCTATTTCTGAAACATTATAATTCAGGTATTTTAGATTGGAATTGGGTTCAAACTTTCAGGCTGATTGTTCTAATCAATTGAAACAACTCTCTTACGTGACACTGTTTATTGAACTTTTGAGAATCCACCCTGTGTACGTCCGCTATGCGGAACATCACAGGAGCAATTGATAAGCTGCGATTGAATGGCCCGTTCTCAACTATGACTTTTAAAACCGGTAAGTTTCTGATTGCAAACATTCAACGACAAGTGGGTCGTTGTGTATAGAGCTAAGGGTGCCTGATTTACATTCATACTGCGACTGTGATGTACCCGACCTGTTGCTAAAGGCCTCATGATACTACCAACTTCGGAACCTATTATTGGTGATGATGCCGCTGGCAGTTAGTCGTTATACATGGACTAGTTTCCGCTTCGTGGCCGCATCAGCCTTATTCTAACACTCAGATAGCTTCTGAAACCTCAGTATTTGGATGGCAACCAATAGTATTTTTCTGGATCGGTACGCCTTCGGGGCTACCTTAGTGATACCTTAGGGATACTAAGTAAGATTGTTAGCACCCTAAAGACGTAACTCGAGTAGCGCATGGATCTATGTGTCTCTTGGGAACGTCCGATTTCTAGTTCCAGTTCAGCTTCGTCTACGTTATACTCAGAGTGAAGTTGGTGGTGCTATACGCCGCTTGGGTAGTCGTAGTAACAGGGTCTATAACGATGTAATAGTGGGTGGAGTTTAGCCTCACGCGACACAATCAATTCCAAATCAGATTTCCACAAAACGAGTGGCTTTTGGCATTCGGTTTTTACCATTTAGATGTAAAGTAGCCGTGCAAACCTGACATTTATCCCCTCAGAGGAGAAACAATTGTGACAACTAATAGAAGAATTTCCTCATTATGTACACCTCCTGAGTACTTGCCAGACACCTACAACTAGCCTACAATCTCACGGGACAAGTGCTTTTAATGCTTCGTGTTACAGACAGAGATTTGAAAGTATTAATCTTGCATCCCAGCAGAAAAGAACCCTATTCATAACAGTCTGGTTTAAACAGTCCTTCTCCCCTTTCGATGTGTTTGCTCACGTAAGTAAACACAAAATGCGAAGTAATGAGTCCGTAATTTTCTCTTATTGGAGATAGCTCTATTTAAGCCGCGTTCACGAAGCAAGCTTGTCACCACCTTTCACTGCATACGTTGTAATAGACCGTTGTAATAGGTCCGTCTGAACAGTTGCATGCTTCGTCACTTGAGGGGTGTATTGTTCTATACAAAGGCTCGGATGATGACCCAGTAAACATCCGGAATCTGACATAAAGAACTGACATTTTTTATCGCGAATTTGTAATACAGTATTTTTGTATCCGGTTGTGAGAACACACCTAAAATTCTGAATACGAATCGTTCAAAAGGGGAAATGCGTTTCTGTCCTGTGAGAAACAATGAAAAAACATGAATTTCTCAGTGTACCGTTTTTCAGATAAGCATTTTTTTTGAAATCCGCAGGAGAAAGTTTCACGGTTTTGAATAGTCGCTAGTTATTGGCCAAAAAGCATGCATTGAAATTCGCAGGAGGAAGTTTCACGGTTTTGAATGGTCGCTAGTTATTGGCCAAAAAGCATGCATACGTAGAGCAGCGATCAAGAAAAGTAGTGAATACGCTAGAAACGGGAATAAGAGGTCCGCCTTTGATTCCTTCAAATCGAACGAATGATACTTTCTTGCGTATTTTCGCTGAATTTAGTTTCCAAGTGAACCTGAAACAATAGAGTAGATACGTTATGTTGCATATAAACTGAAACCGGAGAGTTGTGAACGACACCATAAGTCATGCTAGCTAAAGGATATCCAAAATAAACTAATGGTTTCTTTTAGAAAATCTTCATATCTTCTGTACGGACTGGCAACGATGTTGAGGGTTGTGAGTAGGTGTCATTTTTTGCTTTAAATATGTAATTAAGAAAAGACTGCTTACCTCACTTAGTTTAATCTGATAGAACCCACCTCCAGGAAGTGAGAAAACCTAGTGTCTCCTGATAGTGGTCACATCTAGGAGAGGACCACACGAATATGCCTCTCTACTTCGAATACTGATCGACATTAGCTGCCTTTGTTCGGGCCTGTGAAGTCATTTTGGGATCTCTGTAGGTTTTTCGTACGGCATTTTGGTTTTGAAAACCTTGGTACAAGTTGCCACCTTATCACCAGCTATAGTGTCCCTCTTTTAATATTGAGAAACCAAGGGACATCATCTACTGCGTTATACTTTATTCACGCTATGTAATATCGCCATCCTTCATCCCCATCAAATGATCGTAGTCTCCTGGCTGTACACTGTGGTGCTGCATAGCATGTAAACTGGTTGTCACACTGCAGCCGATTAATAGGTGATATAATAATAAACATACAGATACATTAAACCGTTGGTATTGTGAAGAGGTTTGTTAGTGGGGACTTCTTACTGTAACTGCAGCCAATCTATGCTGAAAAACCGAAAGCACTGTGCAGCTGCTTCATTCTTATTGTGCATCGTCAGCGGCCCCTTCCCCTACCAAACTCCAGAGAGCCTCGAACCCGCGACCTTCCGATTGGTAGTTTGAACACTTTACTATTCTGCCAAGAGCGGCTGATCAGGAGCAAGAATAACATGCACAATGTGAAACTATCATCTGAGAAGTCGTGAGTCGAGGAGTCAGACAACACGTGACCACATGGTGAGTTGCAAGATGAGCGACGCTATAAGCTGTCTACGTGCGGGTCAATCACAGTGCTGACCGGCCGCTCGTGGCCAACAAAGTTAAATGTTGAAACTACTGGTTGGAGGGAAGCTAGTTTGAGGCTCTCTGGAGTTTCTTCAAATGCTCACTGCCGATGAGTCTCAAAAAAGCTGTACAGTGCTTCTTGTCTTTGTAGTATAGACTGGCTCCAACTGCAGGACGAAATCTTCACTGATACTTGAAAGTGTTGTTTAGCCAACGGCGAGCACAAGACCAGCGGGGAAGAGCAATGAAGCTGCAGGGTATCAGCGAACAATTTTCAGGTGCGATTAATGGTCACGTTTTTGTCACTGCAAGTGTAATTGTGACCGATTTTGGCATGAACGAAAACAGCCACTAGAGCCAACCAGTTTGCCAGTGCCCAGCACTAATAATGCATAAAATAGCACTTAGTACTCCACTGCATACCTGACATTTGTATATACACTGTGCAATATTTTTCGTTATTGAAAATAAATTAACGCGGTGCACCGAGAAAAATTTTTCTACATCAAAAAGTAAGACTTACGATATCCGATTAAGTGTAAGATTGTAAATGTCTGGTTGACGCTTCGATAGCTTCCCATATCGACGTGACATGCAAGCACGTTCCAGTGGTGTTTGTTTTGAAGACGAACTTTTGCCGTCAGGTTGGACACGGTAACTCCTGAAAGTGTAGGGACAGAGTATTACACAATAGGGGTAAAATCACTGAATGTACGATTTGAAATGCTTTGCACATCTACTCCCTCCTCAGTCATGTAAATGCAACCAATCAAAATGAATTTCATAACTCACTCTGTTATTTATGCTGCGAATTGAAACCACAAATTCTACATTTGTTATAAATAGAGAACTATTTTGCCAAGGCACTTTGTGTTACATAGTTCTAAACTTCTCAAACGTATACAAGCACACCAGTTGTTGCACAAGGGCGGTATTTGGCAGCAGCGCACTCGTTAGTCCCATTGAAAACACTAGTGTGTACAGCGCGGAAATTACCCGGAATCACCGCC
Organism: Clonorchis sinensis; assembly: GCA_003604175.2. Lineage (NCBI taxonomy): Eukaryota > Metazoa > Platyhelminthes > Trematoda > Opisthorchiida > Opisthorchiidae > Clonorchis > Clonorchis sinensis. The sequence continues at coordinate 18,229,164 of CM030369.1, read as the reverse complement.
CTTATTGTCGATACTTCAGAAACTAGGTTAACATTGTACTAGTGTGTACAGCGCGAAAATTACCCGGAATCACCGCCCTTATCGTCGATACTTCAGAAACTAGGTTAACATTGACGTTTCACTGTTTTTATAGGCCTTAAATTACAAAAATAATAGACGGAGGGGAGACACCCCTTCTTAGGTGACTACATCTACTCTCACCTAGACAATCTGGATAGATACAGATTGCACAAATGTCATCAACCTCATAAATTTCTTAAAATTAGTGACTTTCGAATTTTCTACCCAGGTGTGTCGATGGTTACAAAGACTCAACAATGATTGATGGATTGTAACAAAAATGTTCCCTTCATACGCTTCCTTCGGGTACACTTTTCACTCCTCTTGGTTTACAATCTCCTGAATAATTCGCTGATGATACTAACTATTTCGGTAAACTGCACTTCGACATGCGCAATACATATAAGAAAGCCAAACTAGATTCTAATATTTGGCCCATAGACTCACTGTTTAATCAAACAGCCGTGATACATGGAACATCAGTGATGAAACACGTAACAGCTTTCACTCCTTGAGTCAACGTCACACAGCGTGGTACTCGACTGCTAATCATTTTGGAACATATACTGATTCGGACCATGCTCTCGTCACATGTAGATTTTTTAAATATCTCCTTTTGCCAGATGAGTTATGAATTAAGTGAGCATTCCAAAGCCTACTATGTGATAATTTGAAAGCAGTCACTTTAGAAGATATCAGCCGTAACTGAGAGAAGGTAACAAGTGCCCTGCGTGAGGCTGGAAACTTGACATACATTGTTTCCGAGTAGACGCACACTAACCATCAGGCCCCAGAGAAGATGGCTGTCAGTTCCTGATATAAGAGACGTGGTATCGCCTCGGGATCGCAGCATAGTTTGACTTGATGGTCCTTTAAAAGGCGATCTTAACGTGTGTGTGTTGGTAGAGAGACGTGCTGGAGCCAGTAAGCTTAAAGAACGAAGGATCTTAGTACAGCGAAGAGTGTTTGGAAGCTTTTCTAGCCACTCTTCAAAGCAGGATCCTTTTAGTGAGCTAAGCAAAGATACTATTAACAGTTTAACATAGAATAAAGCCAGCTACTAAAATGTTTGGCAGAATATTTCATTCGACCTACTCAACTCAAGCCGTGACCTGTGAGTTCAGATCCTTCCTAAGGAGGTCAAGTACAACTATGCTTTTGAGTCTTGTCACATCATCAAGCTTCTGGGACAGATTAACTTCCACTGGCTGTGCATTACGACTGTGACACGTCTTTGAGTTCCACTTTAAACAGATAATCTGAACTTATTTGGAAACGCGAAAGCGTTCTAGAAACGTGGGGAAAATTAATACCCATACCTTTGTTCAAAAGTTTACACTAAGTAACTGTTCCAACCATGGAGTTATCAGCTGAGCGCCACCCGTAAGGCGGCATTTAGCTTCAGTTTTATACCAACGTCCGCACAATAGACGAAAATCGGAGGGTAGGAAGTGAGTTTTCTCCCCAATAGTAGGTCACTGATTGCATCTTCACATTACGCTGAATGGTTGGGCGGCCTCATACATACCACCAGTCAACAGCTGCGATTTTCCTTGAGTTCAAAAGGTCATTGACTCTGTAGATAAGTTACTTTTTATACTTACACTGGGCGAAAGAGGGATGCGCCTAAAGTCTGTAATCCGTGCTCTCTATTCTCACCTGCTGGTGTGGGAGTTAATAACGAAGTGTTCAGCAGTTTCCATACAACTATTGGGGTTCAACTTCCGTTCAACTCCATCATCAATATTATCCTAAAGTGTAAATTTTAATGCATCAGTGCACATGGTATCAAAATTTAATTTGGAGAAAGATCGGTAAAGTTAGAATGTGCGAACTTTTGATTGAATTTGAAGAGCACTGCCCAATTTAGACAGAATTTCAGATATACTTTCATTCGATTTGCATTTTGCACCTCTAAAGTGCGAAGTATTGCTCCAGAATTTTGAGTTCCTCTGTGTCCCTCTGAAGTCTCAAGGAGAGGAACTTGATTTTTTTGGCCCTTTTTCTAATCCGGTTAGCTGCGTTAGCCGTGACATTACCGTGATTGAAGACGAAGCAACCATTCACAAGGCGCGAGCAACATTTGAGAACTTTTCTCATCCATGACGCCAGAAAACAATTTTACTGAAGCTGAAATAAAGTGTAGGCAGGTCAACTATAGGCACGGTTCTACTCTGGGTTGTGAAAATTAGTCCCTCCGATCGTGGGATCTAAGGTGAATTCGAACATTTGATTTACTCTGGGTTGTGAAAATTAGTCCCTCCAATCATGGGATCTAAGGTGAATTCGAACATTTGATCATCGGTGACTTCGCTGTGTAGCAGAGGTTACCTCGCCACAGAGTGTTCACAGTAAAATGATGCGTAAGCGAGTACTTTATGATTACTCAGAATCAGTAGTGCTGCAAGTAGTATTCATCAGGTCAAAGTCGAGCTTTTGTTCTTAGGAGACAGTCCGTGGATTGAGAACGCAAAACAAAGGCCTCTGCCGTCAAACTGAGTGCTATGAGGTTTTTATGTCCTCCTCATCATGCTCTGCTTCTCATCGTTCGTGTTGCACGTTATTGAGAACATTACCGGACATGACACGTAACCCGTTCCGCTCGCGCTGTCAATTCCTGATCGGACTTTCTAGTTAGATTTTGCCTGTTATTATATACTAGGCTCCTGCCTAGTCAGGCCCAAAAAGGATGTTGAGGCAATCCCACTAATGCCATTTTATTTCGACGTGATCCCCACATAAGTTTGTCGCTGTTGTCTTAGGGAGTGAATCGGATCATAGTCTGCACATCCTGCAAAACCATATGCTGGATGCATCTGCACAGAACTTGTGTTCAAGCAACACCTTCTACTTGAACACCGCGGCACAATGATTCCTAGTATTCAGTGGTGATTTCGCCCAACAAGTGAAGTCAGTTTATATCGAAAACCCGAAGTGCACTGTACAGCTGTTTTATCCCTATTGGGAATCCTCCGCATTGCGCATGTCACGAAAATCCATGGGGTTTCTAACTCGGGCTGGTAGTTTGAACATAAAACCTTTCGGCCAGGAGCATTAGACAGGATATAGCGCTACGCATCTTTTGATCGCGGAATCCAATTGTGGACGGCCCCCTTGAGTGCGAATTGTTCAGTTGAACTTTTCACTTATAAATTACTGTTCCTCTGAGCCACTTATAGACTGTTGGTAGTGTGAGGGGATTCGGGAATTTTCCCAGTTTACAAAAAGGACTTGAACAAGCCACAGAGGCCAAGTTTCGGTGCCTATGAGATAACAAGCACAGATTTTTCGTGATTTGCTTTGGTCAACTTGTAAACGATCAAACTAGCGATCGTGGTTGCTACTCATAGACTATTTTAAGTAATGCCACAAATTTGTACAGGTAGCATTTTCAGTCAACAAGGAGACCCCTTGCAAAGGTCGAAGCTCACTGGAACAGCTTGGGTTCAAATAAGTTGATATTTAAAATATCAGTAGAGTGTGGATTTCATGTTCATTCACATTATCCCATCTGGGTTCAACGAAGTCAGTTGCCCCTGGACTGATCTAACCCGCTTACCATATAAAAGCCAGTTCGTTTTCAAGATGCTAGTTAATGTGAGCATCCACGAGTTGTCTGTCATTTGATCACTATACCATACACGGCACACGTGACTACTGACCTCCTATTTTTCAACTTCGAGAGCTTTGCAATGGTTGTTTGCAAATAAGACACTGAAAACGTCTCGAAGTGACTAAAAGCAAAAAAGTGAAAAGATTTGTCAAGACATCTAGACGTTCGTACGCCGGATTTTGCGATAGTCAAAATCACTTACGAATACACATAGATTACTGTTTTCTAAGAAAATACATTTGGAGGAGACCCAATCTCATAGGCGACAAAGTTGCTTTTTCTTGGGAAGAGGAGCGAAAATGAGTAGCTCTTCTCACACTCTACATTTAATAAGGACACGTGCAGCTGTTATGCATGTTTTCGGCAACTTTTAGGTGTTCTTCAAAAGATAGAAGTCTTGTGCCAACAGGGTGTCGTTTATCTCTAACTTGTTTTTGATCACTAGTGAATTGTCGAGATGTTTTGTTTAAATAGTCACCAATCTCCACAAATCTGGAGTTCAACCGGGTTTTAGAACAAGCAACCAACCAACTCCAAAAACCTCAGCCACGCAAGGGTTTTCGTCCCTATTCTGATCAGAGGTGTGACTTTTTGATTGGTTAAATGGAGGTTGTTGAACAAGATTTTCACTATTCCTGAAGATATGTGACTGATATATATATATATATATATATATATATATATATATATATGTCGACGTGTAGTTCGGGAATAATGGGAGTCATCTCCGCTCTCTGGTCGGGTATGAACGGATATACTTAGTGCTAACAAGCCCGATCCAAATAGGAAAATAACTGAAAACTAAAATTTTTTCCAAGAAAAAGTAACTAAAATGGTTGGGGACTCTGGCTTCGTGTAGATGTCGCTTCCTGCCTCATCCAAATTTCCGGTCCACTGCTTAAGCCATTAACATTATTTGACAATGCACTTTTGCTAAATATAACATATCCATCAACTTTAAAACGAACAGAATCAACTAAAACTGGATGTAAACGTCATTCTAGTCAAATTCGGCAATTAGTAGTTGAGAATGGTTTTTTCATAGCAGTCAGGTAGTAGATGGTATGGGTGACACAGGCGATACTGGTCGAGGAAATGTCACTGCGGAATTTCCTTTTTGTGAAATTAAGCAACCGGTTAAAAAACTCCGCGGTTCAGCACTTCAGCGAGCAGCGTGAAGGAGAAAATTTTGCCCCACACAAAATTCCTTTTCCAATGGCGATCTTCTTTTGGACTTTCGCGTATACGGGAGAAAAATCCACATATTAGTCTTCCTTGATTTCAGTAGCTCTCACCTTGAGTATTTCCAAAAATATTTTTGGTCCTAACAGGTCCTTACAGGTCATGAGATTTCTACGAGGTGCCCAGTTTTCAGCTTGATTTGAGGAAGCATCAAATCTTGAAAACCGACTTACCTTGATAGTTTGGCTTTTGGACGAATTCAACAGCCGATACATGCGAACCTCCAAGGCTCAGCCTTAGTTTTGGACTTGGGTTTCCCCCAGTCGAAATGCACTCAATTTTTGCCTCCTGGTCCACAGCCAGAGTTGTTTGATTGAATACCCTGAGGTGCAGATCCTGTACCGGCCCTGGTTTTAAGAAGGGTGTAGCACAAAGCCGGTGAAGAAAATCAGGTTGGTTGAGCTATACCATCAATTTAAGATAGATGAAGTCATTCGAATAACGATGCACTATAATTTGATCTAGTTCAGCCGGGTATTCTATTGCAAACGGTATTTTTGAAGACCAGTTATCCCACTTTTTCTGACTTCTAAGGAAAAATAAGACAAAACACGACAGAAGTTAAATTCCTGGGTTTACCTTCGTTAGTATAAGAGACTTGTATTACCTACGGTACCTTAGTTTGCATGATAAAGTTTTGTTCGGTGTTTCTGAACTCCAAACTGGAATTGAAATGATCTTCATGGTAGAGCATAAGTCCAAGCCTTTTGTATCACTTCCATTTGGTTTACGGAACTAGCCTCTCTGTTTGAGCTGAAGATTTAAATATATGTGTCAGAGGTGAAACATTGAGGAAAGAAATAAACTGGTTCATAAGTTGTGCAACCGTTATTATAGTGAGTTCACGTGCAATGAAAAATTCCACCATTTTGAACGCAAAGATTTCAAAGAGTGCAAGTTACCTACATTACTTAGAAATCCTTTTTCGCAGACGCATATACGGACGTCCTTTGGAAAATCCTGGTTACCGACTTTCAAATTTGACTACTCATAAGATCGGTTAGAACTTCGGACACTCCAAAATCGACTAGGCCCTTCTTGAGGTGCGCCCCGTGAGACTAATGCCGTTTCTTCATAATTCTCATTTTCTACTCGAACACTCTGCAGATTGGTGTTACAGTTAGGCATTTATCACAAAAGAGGGAATATCCTTCTGTTTTGATTCCCTGCGATATAAAATGTTCAGGAATTGGAAACTATTATGTTCGAAAGTTGTTGATTCCTTGTGTAGGGTGCTATATTCTGATGATGTGTTCACGGGATTCTTTTCATTGAAAGCTGGTAGGAGTGAATTTTTTAGTCCCACAACCAGTAGGGAGAAGTATTGAGCAAACAACCTGAATTCAACTGTTTTCATCTGAAGCAAAGGGAACGGATTATGTGGTCGTGCGCGAACGAGCCGGAAACCTCTGTCATTCTAATACCTTCTTATAAAATCTTTGTATCCACATTATTTTCAAACGAGTAGTCATTCTCCCAAGTTGGCCAGGAGAATCGGACTAGTCTGCAATAAAGAATGAATCACCGGACTCGAGTTTGGCTTCGGCTGGTCCTCACCATCAGCAGCAGGTATTTTTTGAGGTATGGAGAATCAAACGAGACACGCTTTTATTGAGATTTGTGTATTGTGAGGACTAACACAACGGCCTGTATCAAGTGACTCATTTAAAATGTTCAAGCGTCTCCTAGCTTCTCAATGGAAAGTTATCAATTTGTTTTTGTGTATTTACGCAGTCGATCAGAATGAAATCGAAAGGCCTGCACTTATTCCTTTCCCTTCTCGTAAAGCAAAATGCTTGGTATCTATAATAAAAAGGAACTTGGAGTGAGCTTAAAAAACAGTGCTGAGCCCAACCTGCTCGTATATGGCCGAGCTCATCCATCAGAAATAAGCACCGGTCTGGTGGGAGTCGACTGAAGAACCGTAAACTTTGTGTTTCCAGCCCAGATAAGTTTTCCTGAAAAAAATAAGGCTTAAGATTGCCTTAAAAGTTCGGAAACAGTGGTTAGTATAGTGGCATAGTGCTCCTTCTAGAGAGGTCATCTTTGGTCTGATGCATTGTCAGAAGACGAAATTTCCATTGAAAATGGAGTGAGCTTGCAACAAGGTATAATGCGATTCCTCGAAAAGAAGCTCAGTTTGATAAACATAGGCGTACAGTGTGGTATTCATCTAGAAATTCGTGCACCGCTCCTACTTGATGAGCCTCAAGAATGACCAAATGGTCATGGGTTGCCGAATAGTCTTCAGCAACCTTGTGAGTAGCGTGTCCCGTCTTCAAGAACTATACCGCGATATCTCAAACATCATACCGAATGAAACATGAAGCTACCCTTGTTCAGCCCATTCTCTTGAAGAATATCGTAGAAGCCAAGTCAGTTGAGTCTCTCGTTGGAACCAAAATAGTGTTCTCCGCTTGGTAGCTGAGGAAAGTGCATATTCCTTGACACTTGGCTTGTGTTCCTCACAATTTTGGTAAAGTTCCCGTAGACTAATGAGGTTAGGCGAGAGCACTTTCACCGGCTAATTCAGCACAATCGATTAATTGGATAGAGTGATTCATAAAAAAAACTCGAACTGGCTCACCCTGAACTCTAGTCATGAGAATTGTGATGCGAATGTTGTCAATGCCTCACTGATGCACCAGAATAATCGATTTAAACAGTAGAATACATCAAGCTTGAGCAATTTCGTGATCAGCCTGACAGTTTGAACGAAGTCATAGTTCCTACCTGAGCTTATCTGATTAATTACCCATGACCGCTTTTCGGTTGGTTAATGTCACGGATGCACACGGCCATCTGAGTGAACTGATAATGAGTATTCATAAGAACGGAATTTGAGACCCCGGTCTCTACCCGTGGTGAGCTAAGGGAAGTAATCCCTGCAGGGTAGGATGGAGACTGCTCGATGAGAATGATGTAAGTACGTATTTTGGACAAAACAAACAACCCGCGTTTTATTACCTACTGAACAAGGCAGGCTGTTTGACGGTAAATTTTTGGGTGATTTTCAAAATATATGACTAGAAAATATGCAGGAATTCGACAAATTCTGAAAAGCGAGGCGTAAAAACCCATAGCAGGAGCAAAAATGGCCTCGTAGACTCTCTGAGGTGCATCTTATCACCGTGGACCTGAGTCTATCGGTTCAGGTAACGAATAGGGCAATAAGTGGTGTTCCTCGGAACTGAATGCGACGGAAAATTATATACGTAAACGGTATAACAAATGAAATATAAAAGAAACAGCCAATTAGGAATCGATTTGTTTGTAAACAATAAATTGAAATCGTCAACGTACGGTGGACCAGCACAACAGCTGTGGCGCTCTCTGTGTCGGAGTTCGCTTGCACCGTTTTGCAGGTATACTCTCCAGTCTGTTCAAAAGCAACGCCAGTGACGGACAGATGACAGACAGGGTATTTTTGCTGCCTGCCGATGAAGAATTTGAATTTCGAACTCCCGGTTGTTGTGCTCGTTGTATTTGTTGAGAAGAGGCAGCTACCGATTTTCCTCTTTTGAGAGGTGAACAAAGAATGACAAGGAGTGACACTAATTCGGGTCTAACCATTAAAGGGCAGCGGAATGGAATATTGTTTTTCTGTTTGATTATATTGTACATTCCACGATGGACAGGTAAATTAGTCGCTATCTTTTTTACTAACGGGGTCTCTGTGTCATCAGAGAGACCTTCGGCTTCGTGGAATTGTAAGAGAAAGTGCCTTCCATCCCCGAAAATCTCCTTTGCGTCAACTTAGAGTGAAGGACCATTATTGCGGCATCTTGGGTTGTGAGCTCTAGGCACATTTTTGCAATGATATCTAATCAAATGAGTTCGTCTCAGAACTTATTCTTGGTTGTCTATGCAATAACTGAGATAAAATGAATCACAAATGAATGATTCGAATGAGGTGCTTCCCAAGAGAATGAGAGACCAATTGTGTTCCTGTTATATTGTTTATTTGTCTACTTTGTTTTGGAATTTTGGAGTCTTGTGGTATAATACTTATCCTAGTTTAGAGGATACACTCACAGCGTTGATCCCTGAATTACAGCGTTGAAGTACACCCGTATATATGCATATTCATGTATATATATATTTATATAAATAAATCTACATGTGACTGGGTCAAAATCTTACATTGCAACTTAAGATTTTTCCTTCTTCGTTGCAGTTTCTCTCGAGGGGCTTATGATGTGTAGTATGGTTCACTGATAGGATTCGTTGCAGAAATCCTCGAGTAGCCCTAAGCTGGCCTGACTAGCGCTAGATGGGTCAAGGCACATTACTTCAAAAACGCACCTAACGACTGAGCAGAGTTCATGGACGGAGAAGAATTGGAGACCGTGACTGTAGTTCAGTAATCGGATGTAAAGCGTTTCTTTAAGAAGAACCTAAGGACCTATTGATTGCATAGGTGATAAATATTGAGTTTGAAAATATCAAAATAGGCATTTCTATGATTTGCTTCAAGAACTATGCATACATTAATACCCACCGTAATATCCACGGCAACCCAGGAGGACTAAATCAGTCAACAACGCCGAAAGTTACGTGTCGCCATTGATTGATCTCGGTTAATCCACCAGTCCATACTCAAAAGAGGTATACAAAAGAAATCCAAACAAGCGGATATTTCGTACGAGAAATTTACGAAGTGGTTCCTCAAACACAGCTTCTGGAATAGACCAGTGAAGGTGTCACCAAGGTTGGAGAATATCAGCACGAACAATGCCTAGAGCACGTGGACGTATCTCGTCATTGCTTCGTGACCGCTGACTTCTCACTCAATTGTAGCATTCCAATTAATTAAAAGCAGAATCACATAGCATCAATGACGAAATGTAAGATTTTCAGTTTACCATTATCTGTATCGACCACATTTGTAAAAGAAGGATGGTGGACAATGGATGCAACAGGCAATGTACAGTCAAACCAAGTTACAAAAAGTGCCGCTGAAACCCTGCTCACGTTGATCTAACACCTTGAAACTTGCTTGTTGTTAAGACAGGTGAAAGTTAAACAATAAAACGACGACAGTCACACTTCCAGTTTGAAAATGTGTTGTTTGGTTCTACCAATATACCTCCGACACTCAGCGTCTGATGCGACCCGGTTGCGGTGATTTGATTAATGGGTGTTGATCGGTGTAGCATGACGATGTCATTATTCTAGGGAAATACATTCCTGTCTTGCTCAGTTAGCACAATTTTTCAAGCAGATGAAGCGGTGTCCTGGGAGTTTAATCAAATATATTCAGTCTGAAAGGGTAGACAACAAGAAACAGGCAGCTTTCTACGTCTATTGAAAAGCTGATGCACTGTCAAGTTTTTTTTTGACGGAACAACTGATTCACTGTTGTTTAGGTGGACACATGGTTTTCATACTGGTAATGGAGCGCCCTTTGTAGATGATCTGACGTGACTAAACCAGCAAAGAAGGCTTACTCTAGTACGATCTAGATGACCATTACGCAGTCAACTCATATTGGTAAACATTTTCCCAGATACAGAAAATGTGCAAACGTAAACGCTTTCTGCGGTTATATATCTGTGCGTCTAAACAAATGTCATATCCAATTAAACACACGACGGATTAAAGGAGTTTTTATAAACAATAAACCATGAAACAGATGAACAAGTAAACAGCTAGATTCGGAACACAAAACCGACCTGGTTGTGATGCCATTCCGCAAATAAAGGTTCACTGAACGTGGCGCACGCCTGATGAAAAAATGTTCCGGGAGCCACCTTTTGGTTTACCGGACGAAATAGGAATCCACCTGCGAGTAGGTAATATGGATTGTGACAGTAATAGGAGCAATTTGACATGGAACATGTTTCGGAGACGATCAAATGTCATCGACAGACAGGGAGTTGTACGGAATGATGACAATTTTATGCAGAAGCGCCGCAGTTCCATAGCTAAGGGCGTGATTGGCAGGACAGACAGCATACCTTATATAGAACCGGAAGAGGTATGTGACATATTAACTTGGAATCTTGGCTGTGATTTCACCATACTGCTGCCACGTAACGCAGAAAGTTGGGCGCCGCGTCTTATGATGTTTCAGAAGACAGATTCAGTTTTCTCTAGTGACCTACCAACAAATAAAAAACGATGACTATCTATTTGTTTTTGATTGAAACACGGGAGGAAGAACCGGTTTCTGTCTACTATTTTTTCTGACATAGGTATATCTTAATAATATAAATACTTTATGGGAATCCAAAATAGACACGGTGCATATAGGGAGAAAAACGTTCATGGAGCCTCTAACCGGCCAGAATATTAACAAAGCAGACTGACGTAAGGGATGAATGGATACGTAACATTTGTTTTTGATCTCAACTTAGACGCTTTGCTTTTCCATTATGGAAACACATTTTGTTCCACCGCATCTCGACCTGAAATCTGTCAGGTGAAGTAATTTTACACTAGATAGGATGTCGTATTTGGCCTGTCAAAAGGAGTAGCCTCTATTCGGAGATGTCCGGTTATAATTAGTGCTCCCAACCAATCTCCGGAGGTCCTAGAATTTTTCGTCTATAGGTGTTCGTCATCGGAGGTTGCGATCTATTAGGGTCCTGTAGTGTGATTTCTGAGTGGAGGTAAAGGAGTTCTCACCGTATTCCAGTCTATCTCAGCAAATTCAGCCGGGTTGAAAATGAATTTTGCTTTTGTTGTGTGTGAAGTAAGCGTCCTGGATATCCAAAAATCTGACAAATTAGAACAACACACTGAACCTCTAAAATGGTCAACAGTCCCGTCTTCTGGCTGTATCAGCTGTGTTTATGAAAAATACTGTGCAGTGATGGTAAGTGATAAATCTTGATCAGTACAGTTGGATTTCTCGATTGCAGGGTCTTCCGTTGGGGCACAAATAAGCCATTTTAGGGAACACCATTCCGGTGAAATTTTCCTGTGCGAGGAGTGCAACGGAACAATTTTGTGCTTCCAACATTGTTTCCTCAGTGGAAGTATCTCTTCTTGGGAAGTTCTTCCGAGGGTGGAAGTGCTGCATTGCTGTCAATTCTTTGGTATAACGCTCCTTCTCAAGATAAGAAGTTTGCGTCGACGAGACAGATTTGACAGCACGTAATTCTTATAATTTTGAGAGGATCTGTAGGAATTTAACGCTCCGCAACCCAAGAGATTTCCAGGATTGATGAAACATCGCTCAAAAGGAAGCATCCAACTATGCCCATGATTTTAATCCAGGTTACTTTATGCAGTGCTCACGCTTTGCGGTTGACGCTGTGAGCATTGTAGACAAACTATCTCTTCATATGAGGAATGATTTCTTGACTGACTTTGTCCACTTTCAGCCCACGTTGCGCACACAGCGCCATCTGCCGAAACAGGTCATATCTACAGTACACATCGACGGAGCTAGAAAGCAGAATGAAGCAGGAAAAGCTAAGCTGAAATTTTTGGAGCTGCTCATGAATGTCAGTGTTCTCATTGCCGTATTGGAATTAGTATTCGTAATGAATCATCATGTTCTGCTATAATTCTTGGATTGAGCTGGGAGATACGAAAATTTCCGGGTTGGTTTGGATAAATCTTATAAGGACTGCTGACCATCAGTGTATCCGCGTACACACCCATGTCACACTGAAAGACGAAACCTAGTCCTCTAATTCACTAACGTTTTACAAAAAGCATGTGATGCAAACAATAGCAGTCTAGGTCATCGACGAGTACGCAACCCCATTGAAAAGAGAGTTCCCTCGGATATGTTTCTTTGGTAGGGGAACACTGTATAACAGTGCTCTCCGAACAGTTTTCTTACTCATCGCTGTTATCCGGGAGCTGATACCCAGTCGGCGTTTTTGAGATTGCCGATGTAGAAAGTAACCAAGGAAAGGAGACGCCTCCGTTTTTTGGAATTTCTCCACAATGAGAACTCTCCTTAAATGTACCATCATCTGGGTAGAAATGGTTCGTCGCATACAGGGTGTTCCGACCATGTTACGTAACCCAATATGTAATGAAAGCACTCACCATCATCTGGGTAGAAATGGTTCGTTGCATACAGGGTGTTCCGACCATTTTACGTAACCCAATATGTAATGAAAGCACTGTCAGTGTCAGCGTCAGCCATATACCTAATCTCTATCTACCGCACCGCTAAACAAGCATCTTATCCTGAGGTGGCGGAATTCAGGTTACAAAAGCGGGCTGCTCACACTCACAACGAAAGTTACGGTAAGTGAGTGAGGCTTTATTGAGCAAACGGCCCCCGTGAGCGAGCGAAGCCAGAGGACGACGCACGAGCCAGTGATACACTAGCGGGGGAATGTACCCGCCTGAGTAATAGGCGAAGTCCTCTAATCGATGCTTTATTCCTGCTTTTCCGAATATTAAGCTAGTGGAACTGGTGGAACCTATCATCAGCATGGGATTATAGAATATGGTCCACGTAATAAATGTAAGACGGTGAAATTCCCTCCTTCCTTAGCAAAACAGTACAATAGTATAATACAGCAGTGAATACAATTATACGACTTTCCGTTTGTTCACGAAGAGAGCTATGGTTTTTGTCAAACTTTGTTTTCCCATGAAACGGTGCGAAATGAACTTACTGAAGTAGAAAATTTCCATCCATCGATTAAATTTCAAAATCCAAGTGTATTAAACTCCATTCTTTGTAACAAAAAACCACAAATTCCATTACCAATAGCCTAACCAGTTACGTGACAATCTCTATGATACGCTTTACGGAAAAACTGTTGTAAAATCAAGCTACTTAAATTGTTTCAGGATGCGAAATGTGTTCAATTCTGTGCAAATGTCAACATAGGGGGAACACAAACTACACGAACTTAAGCATACCTATAAGGGTTGACACCAGGTGTGTCGATGGAAAACAGGTTAAAACTGTTAAAACTGCTTGAAATGTTACCAAGAATACATCTCAGTCTTGAAGAAATGGAACTTCATTTCCTCGACAATGGGGTGAACTCTTTTAATTCCAATGATAACTGTTTAACGGTTACAAGCATACGTTCGGTGCTGTGTATGATTAAAGCTGTGTTAAAAAACGATCACCATTTTTAGTGGGTGACATGCAATCGCATTGTGTTTTTAGGGAAGACAATTCAATGAGTAGCTTATAAAGGGATCCATTTGTGTTGGCTTAGACAATGGGATAAAAAATTGACAAAACTACCGGAAGTGTATTTGCTGTTGGATGCACACTGGTCTGGTGTGGACGCATGAGGCTGGTCCTCCTTAAATCGGACTCTTTCTGAAGTGCGCTCATTAAAACCGGTATTATTCAGGTTCTTTTTCTACTGGATTATACCCAGGGTGTGCTTAGAATTCTTATAAACGATTATGGCAAACTAAACACAATCCTACACAATCGAGTTCCGATAAGCTTTAAACCCAATTGGAATGATTTCGCTCTTGGTTTCGGAAGAACGTTGTCAAGGTCGAAAATGTGTCTCTGTCTGAGCACTTGGGCATAGGAATATTGAAAACATTTTCATTTTTCTCCTAATGACAGGATTAGTCGCTGTGCTACAGTGTCTGACTTGTCAACAATCTTCCCGAAAGACGATACTACAGCATGCGAAACATTTCCAGCAATCTAAGAGACCGTTCCCTGTGTACAGTCAGACTTATATGTACTGCTATGAATACCTAAATCAAACAGTACGGAGAAGGCTCGAAACCAAAACAGCCAACTTCAAGCTTTTGAACAATGACTGCTGTTACGAAACACTTACTTTTTACATAATTTGTTGTAAGGAAGATGACAAAACCCATAAGAATCCAATTGAGTGATTGCTTTCTAACTGGCATCACATTAGCTGACAAAGTGCAATGCGAACTAACATGGACCGAACTGAGTCTTTGGAACATCGACCGATTTGTATACCATGGTGACCAGGCAAAGCCATGGTGACGTGTGGTTTCTAGCAAATAGGGAAACACCGACGTGTGACCATACGGTCAGCGAATGGGTTTGTTCGCCGATTGCGAAAGATGCAAATGATCGAACGAAAAGCATCAACCAGGTAACCCACGCTGAGTTAGGTCTGATGATGTTGTGGGCTATGAGAACAACAAGGACAACAACAATGAAAGCCTACGGTTTAGACTTCGGTTACTAGCAGTTTAGCATCTCAGTTATCTACTAGGTTAATAACTAGCAGGTAAGAAAATCAATTGAACCAGTTTGCTTTCTCTAAATCAACCGTTTAGTCACTTGATTTTGCGTGCATACGTTTTTCAGGGATTCAATCGCACAATTTGACGATGCGTAGGATTTACTTTCGATGAAGCATTGTGTTGTATCGGCAACAGAATGGTCTGATTTCAGTAGTATAGGAAATAATAATGCAAGGCACAAGAAAAATCTGCCAAAGTCAGTTTCAGCGGTCGCAGTTTGGTTCACCCATATGACAATTTAACAAGAATCTTTCACCGTTTTGCAAACATTCATAAGTGTTTTTAATGATCCGACTTTCATTAAGAGCTCAAAAGTTCGTGACCAGTTTCTCCATTCAGTCTCCGCTGACAGGTAGAGGAGTGTGACAGAGGAGTAGGTTGAATTAGTATGAACTGTTGCCTTATTATTCGTGTTGAAATATACGTTACATGCTCTTTTTGGGTGACATGGTAGACCAGGACGATATTATAGCCTTGGTGTGGCTTTTGTTGAAAAGCCGGGGTTACCTGCCCACCTGATGACCGCTTTAAATGTTTTGTGCATTTGTTAGAGTCCAGTCCTTAACAGAGTGCGTACTACTCAAAGAACTATGTCAAGTGACTTGGTCGGAGTGATCCGGTGGTCTGTATGGGTCAGATGGCGAGTGATAATGACTGTCACTTATTTAGTTGCCCCAATTTTTCGGTGGGTCTACAAATGTCCCTTGATTAACTGAGATAATCTCAAAGTCGTTCGATGGAACATCCACAGACACATGGGTGTATAATCACTTAGGCATCCTTGAGATTCATATTGAAGTGCAACCCAGATTTACCTTTTTGGAATTTTGTGTTCAACAGGCAGTCAGGTGACCAATCAGACTTCCAAAGCTGTGCCATACCTATTAGTTGTCAATCAGCTGTCCAACATAGTCGTCGGTGTTTGCAGAATCTACAAAGAGAAGATCGTATTCATCAGATTCATTCTACAGCTTCGTGCTAGTGCGCTGCCACAGTGCTCCATTATATTTTTCACTATTTTAGGTAACTCTCAGGGTAGGTATTTCTAAATAAGCACATAAATAAACAAACAAATGCATTGAATATCATTCTACTCAGTAGACCCCATATATACATGTACACATACACCCCATCTATACACATGGTACCCTTCCCAATCAAAAGTCCTGTCTGTAACAGTACCGCCTCCAATAAAACCGTATGGCTGTTCACACTGGGCATAAGAGAAAGAACACTTCACTCTTCAATATATGACAGGGGAAAAATAGTTGCTTTTCAGAGATATAGTAAGTGCTATTTCTGGTGATGCAACATGTTCAATAACGATTTGCTGCGGCTGAAATCCTTCACGACACTCATAGTTGTCAATTTAAAGCTTTTAAGGCAGAAATCACACTGCTTCTTCTGTGCTTGTTGAGTCATTTGGGTGTTCTAAATGGGGAACTAGCTACTGAAGCCGATGTGCTTTTTTGTCTCCTTGTGAAAATCTCGAGATGACTCGCACTGAGCGAACTGCCCGGAAGTCCAAGTTGCCTCTCCTTCAACTTCTTTGAAAACCATGAGTGGTCGCGGCAAAGGCGGTAAGACTCGAGTCAAGACGAAGACCAGGTCGTCATATGCAGGTTTCCAGCTCCCCGTTGGCCGTGTGCATCGTCTGCTGCGCATGGGCAACTATGCTTAGCGCGTTGGTGCTGGTGCTCCAGTGTACTTGGCCGCAGTTCTGGAATACCACGCTGCTGAGGTTTTGTAACTGGCGAGCAATGCTGTCCGTGACAACAAGAAGACCCGCATCATCCCCCGTCACTTACAACTGGTCATCCGCACCGTCAAAGAGCTGTTGCGTAGTGTGACAATCGCCCAAGGTGGTGCGTTGCCAAACATCCAGTCGGTGCTTCTGCCGAAGAAGCCTGACAAGGTCTAAGCTTCGATCCAAAAATGTTCGAAGGTAGAGAATGTGAAGAATCTCAATGCCAGGAGTTGGGTTAGATAATTCTCTTCACCCATACTGTACTATTCGACTGAGCGCACTCCTCGTATGTCTGCGTTGACATCTGCCGGCCGTTGAGCACAAGCCGTCGGCTGATGACCTTGTCTAATTTACACCACAATCGTCATGCTGTTTTGCTCATATGAGGTGCACCGTGTCATCCACCATTACTTGTTCATACATCCGATTTTTTTTTCTATCTGGTATCTGGTAGAATGGGCATTCATTAACACACTAATCAGCCAGGCTGTCCAGTATCACAGCAAGCTATATCACACACACACACACACACACACACTCCAATTAACGCATATAATCCTTAATGCACTACTCATAAGGTTGCTGAAATTTCTTCGATAGCCCACGACCAGCTTCGCCCTTCTTGGGGCTCATCAGGTAGGCGCAGTCCCCGAGTTTCCGTAAACCTTATGTTCTACTTGAACCCAAATTGGACTGTTTTTCGAGAAATACACTAATTTGCAAATCAATTTGGTTTTGCGAGAGACTCACCGGGAACCCAGCTGAATCTCCCGTTTTTGATGTTTCCAGGCAACTGAATGTGCTGCACCAGGCCGCCTCATGTTCCAGTTGCTACGATATTCGAGATATCGTGATACATGTATATACGTAATGCATTACTCAAACATCAAAAACGGCAGTTTCAGCTGGGTTCCAGGTGGGTCTCTCGCAAAACTAAATTGATTTGCAAACTAGTGTATTTCTCGAACGACATATACTCCTTGTTTCCACTCGGGAATTATCGAGCCTACAACCGTCATCTTAATCCGGTTAAACTTACGTATGCCATCTTGATAAAATACGTATAGGTAGTCAGTGTTACCTTACATGGTTCATGTCAGTCATGTTGCAACAATAGTGGAAGCATGAAATTTAGTTCTTGGAAATTCGGACCGGAAGGATGTCTGAAAGTACTGTTAAATCCATAAAGAATAACGACTAGTGAATTTCATAAAACCGTTAGCTCCTGATACTTGTCCAGAGTGGGCTTACACAAACTCTGTGCTGTCTAGTCATGTCAACCACCCTAACTGCAGTTTACTGTTTCTACTCAAAAGTAGAGAAATTTACACAGGTTATAAAGACTTCACCGTTTTCCTCCTGAATTCGAACTGTGGGCCTGGTAAAAAGTAAGAACATTTGAGAGAAATGGAATAGATTTATAAGGCTTAAAGGCTTGAAAAGTTCGCCGGTCATACATTTTTGATGGCTTGAATAACTGGACTGGAATCACATGGTAGGTTCTTGACAAAGGCTGGTTCAGAACAGATATCCTGTCTCAATTGGGTGAGGAAGTATTCCGGTACAGTGAATAAGTCCATGGGACACGCTTTCGTAAACTTACTCACCGATCCAATAAGGTAGGATTACCAAGTTTACGCAAGAAGAAATCTTGTCCCAAAATTTATAATTCATTTTCATTGAATACTATTACTATGCGGTACAACCTCTTGTCATAGAGATGACCAAACTGAGAAACATATATTTCAGGGGGAGGTCATTCACCACCCAACTACTTGGAAAGGACAACAAAAAGCCCTAACAATTCGATGTCTCAGCAATCGCGAGCAATACATCGTTATGGCAGCGATGTGCAAAAGCAACTGTAGCGCGGTTGTGTTTGTCAAGGTAGGACACAAATAGTGATCGTTGGTAACCTTGTTTGTTTCAATCCCTGTTGGTACATTCTCTTCAGAGTCATCTTTACCTCATGATATATTTATTTATATATTTATATTTATATTTATATATTTATATATATGTATATATTTATATATTTATATTTATTTACTGTCCTGTTCAGAGTAGTCTGCAACTCCTGGCCACTTTTCACCAAACTGCATCATCTTGAGATCGAGATCTGTCGCCCGTGGGAACATTATTCAACTATCTAACTTAGCTCACATAAGCTCATATAATCATTTCCATGCTTAGAAGACCCTTTAGCAGCATCAACCGCACTGCGAGGACACCGGATCGCGGAGAGCACGACTGAAACAGCTTACCTGAAACTAGTTTCTGAAACATGCGAAATGCTGCCAAACAAGGTTAGTCATGGTTACGCTCCAAGGTGCGCACTTTGTTCGACCGCACCAGACATATTTGTACTTCTGGCTCTCTTCAGGATGAAGAGTACCCGGAGAAATTTATCGACCTCTATGGTACAAGTGGGAGCCCGACTACTTAGTAAAAATGTAAGACGTTTCATCAGACTACAGTTCAAGGGAGATCACCCAACCATAGCCATAAGGAAAAAATCGCATGCTGTAATCGGTTATACGTACCCAGCCGCTCAACTAGTTGTGGTCTTATCAACAAGATACGCCGCGTACTGTACCCAATCTCGCTGCCTCACACGTTGTGTACCAGTTTGCATGTGGTGAAACACACATTGGCGGAACGGATAGGAGCTTATACGTACGCGTCTTAGAACAGTTACCTCGTTATATGAATCAGGCGACCATTCTATCAACCGATAGCCCGCATGCTGGCACGTCGATCGCCAAACACACTCTTTACACTAGAAACCTAGTTGACTCCAATACAGTGTTCAGAATTTTACAGTGCAACTCGAAAGTGTTAGCTTTCAGGGGGACCGTGTTGATCAATCAGCACTGACCCAGCTTATGCGGGCAGGGTACGTTAACGACTAGTGTCACCGAACTCAACAAGTGTCACCACATTTTGGTCGGAAACTTGACGAGGTGGATAAATCTGGTAAGGATTAGTCAGACTGGTACAGTGGGGTCCTGATTCGAGCGTTGCAGCGAGCTCGATACTACGGGGGACTGATGGAATTAGTCCACGCGTTTCAAAATCTCTATGAGTTTCGCATCGCACCTATTCGATCACAGACACCTGGAAACATCTTTTACATACCCTAGTTTTCTTGATATTTTATCCATAAGGATTAGCCAGAATGTTCCTCACCATAATTTTTGGACAAGTAGTTTTCATTACATTGCACATGTTACTCGTTCCGGAACCCTCGTAAGAACATACTGTTTGTCGCCCAACAACAGGCAGTATTCACGTTAAAGCTCTGCTTATTTTTACGGATTGGTGAACAAGGAGCAGAGGTATTGTGCACAAGCCGAGCAAGGTAGTGCATCGTGTTTTCTAGTAATTGCGATTGATGTTTCATTTTATTTGCCTGCACTGTGTAAGGATTCCGATTGTGGTTCAGTGGTGTAGTGGTTATCACGTCCGCCTCACACGCGGAAGGTCCCCGGTTCGAGCCCGGGCTGAACCATCCGCTTTTGTGTGCAAACAAACGTTACACATTCAAAGTTGCTACTCCAGTACCTCTTTATCTGCAACCGGGAGTTTGGTTTTCGGCAAAGATTTTCTGGACCGTCGTTCAAATTCAAGAATGTATTACAGGCGACGTGGTAGTCCGATGTTGATGTACTTTACCAGCTCTGCGTCGTGTTGTGTGAAATCACTTTGTGTTAAACGTAGATGGAGAATTCGAACCATCTTAACATCTGACGTAAAGATTCCTTAAATATATCATACTTATAAGGAAAGCTGAGTTGTGCACAAGTGCGGTGGTGTTGAAGTTTTGAAGCAGAGATTTATATAGAAATTTATCAAGAAGTCGTGCAATTCAACCTGCCAGAATATTGCGAGGATGAACCGGATTGTACGAATCTGAGTTAATTTCTGTTAATTTCTGAGTGCAGAATTTTTTGAGTTTCCGTCGCTAGAGAACACATGAAGAACGAACTTAAGCTGTTGGTCTTGTCCCTTAAAGATATCTGATGCCCGACGGCTTGATTTCGGCTCGCTGAAGGTTAACTGACTTTAGCCAACTGCCGCCAAGTTGATAAACACAATGGCTGGTTGATGAAACTGACGCTAGGCTTTTGTTCGCCTACGATGGAATAGTCCTCTTATATGCCTGCATCTTGCACGATTACCTACAAAACCTGTTTATAACCTGTTATGACCACCAGTATGGAGAACTTGTAGGCAACTAAGTCATTCCGGTAGTGTCACTAGTTCTGAAATCTCTTTCCCTAAAACGGGTTTGGGATTACTGTTGGATCGCAGCACACTTTGTGTTGATCTGACCACTTCATGAGTTTATATGGAGTGTAAGTCCTGCTTACACTAACGTTCAGAATGCAACAGGTAGACGAACGCTTTCACCTGCACACGTTCGTTTCTTATTAGCTGAGGCTTACAAAATCTTCGCTCATTTCACGCACCAGTAACTGACTCTACATTGTCGTTCACCCATCGTGACCGGTACCATTCACTGCTATACCAAAACTCAAGAAATTCTGCTCAAGGTCCTCGAAGGATTTTGTCATCAAAAGGCTGTATGAACTCTAGCCAAAAGGTTAATCAGAAAAAGAGGACAGAACGGGAGTCTCCGTGAGAAACCAAATGAATTTGCAAATGAGTGTACTTGTCCAGGACAGAACGGTGTTATGGTGGGCATGCATAATGACACTACTAGTGAGTAGTCAAAATACATAGGAAAAGTACTCGTTGGCCCCCGGATCGACAGGCTGCCTGTTGCTAGACAGAATCGTTTCGTCAGGTAGAGGAAGATAAAATCTTTGAAAAACACCATTTATGATGTGTGCAAAAATCAGCAGTCGTGCAAAGCCAGGTCATTGCTTTCATCGCGAACTGTCAAAATGGGACTAGATAACCTGACAATTTTTAGCTAATCGGTAGATGTGGCGAATCGCACAGTGGGAAAACGACTCTGTTTGGTTTCAGAACTATCGGAGACAAATGCGTGGTCTGTTGAAAAACGCCTGTCTCCCGTTTCGCCTAGACGAATTATTCCGTATCATACTTCTGACCCTATATATATGAATGGTTGGCACCCGAATCTGATTTGCCGGTTGACAGCAGTCAAACAACTTTGCGCTTGCGTGTAGTAAGAAATAATAGAGGGTTTGCGTGGAGCCGAATGTAGTGGTGCACGCTAACGTAAACTCGAAAAAGTAAGATCGGTGACCGAATATGCAGAGACCTGTTGCAAGCTATTAGCCGGCCCAAGCACGATGGCGTAACAAGGGGGCAGCGGTAAAGCGTCATCCATCAGTTCCTTTAAGTATTGGTACTCCCCCCCCCCACATAGCACAGGCAGGTGTTACCGGAAACTGTCTATTATCACATCGTCAAAGTGGCAGTGGATAAACTGACTGTATTTCATTAACATTGCGGTTAGTAATGTTCTCAATTTTATGACGACAATTTTGGACGAGTAGTCACTAAACAATGGAACAAACTTAACTGGGTACCAGAAGATTACGGTATCAGGTGGACCGATGAGTACGTTGGTGACCTATTATGCTGATTCAGCTAAGCTACGTGCACCCGTATGCTCCGCAAGCCCACATGGCCGAGGCTGCCTTGGAGAGATTCAGCCCCTTCCGAATGGCTCACTTGCTTTTCAACGTTGCAACATGTCGCATCTCAAAGCACCTGTTTCGATAGCCGTCCTGCGTGTGGTTCTGTCGATTACCAGGTCTTCCTGTGACCTAAAGTGGAGGTTATAGTTTCCCAAAATTATCCGAAGACTGTCCCAATAGCAAAATTTCGCACATCCCCGACTTCGAATCCGTTCTTCAGCTGACCACAGACGGATTGTTTTGGGATGGGAGTTTCGGCCATTCTTTCTAAGTGGCATCAAACTGCATTCGATTCCAACAGCTTTTGTCCTTTGAAGGACTTCGGTGTTGGGAATTATATGAGTCCATCTGATCCGGAGGATTTTGTGCAGACACTGCATTTCAAATCGATCAAGAAGCCGAACATGCCGTCGGTGAAGCATTTAGGTCTCGCTAGTGAAGACAGTACAACAGGCCAACACATTTAATCTTGGCATCTAGGTGCAAGTGATGATTGCTCCAGAAATTTTTCTCAAGGAGATCAAATGGTGAGCTGGCTCTGGCAAATCATGCTTTCATTTCAGTTTCAAATGTCAGGTCTGTGAATGGTCTACTGCCAACATAACGGAAGTATGTACAGCAAGCTATCTGTGGCGACGCATCCGGACATGAAAAAAGTGCATGCGCAGAGAAAGACGCGCCCCCAAGGTCACCATTGGTCCCACACGTTCCGGATAGCAGGTGCGTTGGCGGAGCTTACCAAACACGGCTTAGCAGCACGTGACCAGTGGAGTGAGTGAGAAGGTGTTCACGGCAGGAACATCGCCGTTGGCTGTACACAACGAACAAGTGCACGATCATATTTGGCCCTTTGGTCATCCTATATATTTACGCAAAATCTCTGTATATTTGTCCTGACAATACAGCTGTGTCCCGTTTTCTCTGTCGTCTCCTTATCGCGTAGGCTGGCAGGCTCAGTTCAGGCGTAACGAATAGACGGCCACCCACCATACAACACTATCCCATAGCGATTTGTGTTCAATTCCAGGTGTAGGCTGAGAAAGGACATGTTTTGGAAATACTTATATTTATGGCCAAGCGATATACCTCTGAACGGAATGTTGTGTTCAGCCACTGTAATTCTGCTTCAGTATGCGAAAGTAACGCATAGTTGTCTACAGACAGCAGCATAACCGGACTCGCGTTGCAGTATTTTGGCCAAATAACGTTTCGAGCTGAACAGATAGTCGTCCAACCGGCTCAGTAGCTACGCCATGGCAAAAGGCCTGTGCTCAAATGATTATTAAACTGATGCTGAAACAGGCAAGAAAGCAGCCCTTCTTCACTCCGGTATCGTTTATGAAATTACTCAAACCAGAACAGCAGCCTCGTACCCGAAGTTCCAACCACGTATGGACGGCTTTGGTATGGCTGATAAATTTGTCTGGACAAACAAGTTTTCGTAGGATGATCTACACTGCTTCTCTCTCTTATTGATGTTCACAAAATGTCCATTGGGCGGTTAATTTCTTTCACAGCACTTCGCTTCGAATTCCACACTAATCTTCAGAAAATTCTTCTTCCATGATGCCGTCCACTAGTCGATTGAGCAGGACAAGAGCCATGATCTTATCTGCTGTTGTTGTTACTCTTCTGTTTGTTTCCTCTCCTATTATACACAGGATAGCTGGCCTAACCCAACGGCATGTGCATCACGGAGATTTGTGACAGTTTTGTGGTAGTTCCCAACTGAAAGCTTTTGGGTAGGTCGGAAACGATGTGTTCAGCTTTCGGTAACAAATTTTCAGGACATGGCTCCTTGTATGTCCCTTGACTGCACGATTCTGCAGCATATAGCGTCACAATTTCCAGACACAATGCCATACACTTCCGGGATGTTGATACAAAATGCAGTCAAAAGGAAGATCACGTCCCTCGTTCCGATCGATAAGATTCCTTTTTCTTTATCTTCATGGGGCTACAAGAACACCAACATACGCGTCAACTGGAGGGCTTCCGAATTGGGAATGCGCTGGGTGCTTGGCGAAGCCAGTGTTCCATCGGGGTTTATCAATGGGACATGGTGGCCTCTCGCACTTGAATGCGATCCAAAGAGGCATATCTTAGCTAATGACCAAAGTATTTCATGGTCAAGAAAGGACGCCCCCTATGAGGTAATTTTTGTTGGACTCTGGTAGTGTTCTGATAGAAGCGCCTTTGGGAAGCCAAAGCCGCTACTGCGCTCCTCGTAAATTTTACTATCAATGTGGCTACTCTAGTTTGATTAAGTAGTTACAAATGTATGTTGAGGAAGGTCAGCTCTTAATCTATTGGAAAAGGCTTGGGACCGATCGGGTAGTCATCGTTTCAGAGAGGTTTGGTAAACAACCGGTGTATTTACTGCTGGGCAACGTTCCGCTTCTGACATAAAAGCTTCGTCAGGCCAGGTGAGTAAGTAACCAGGTTGACCGGGTTTTAAGACAGCTAGGAAACCAATCCGTGAAATTTCTTATGACTAGCCGAATTGATCAGTGCTGGATGTCGGTCTGAAGTTCCTGCTGGTTGGTTAGTGGCGGTGACTCGCATTTACGATAGATTGGTAAGGAAGGATTGTCTTAATGTTGAAACCGGATTTTGCGGCCTTGCTTTTTCGGTCCAGGACACCTTAGTGGAATGTTCCTCTTAGAAGTCATTCACAGATTGTGTTCGCCAGTGTGTGTCGAGGGATGCTGGGACAATTGGATTGGTGGTTGTATCAGGCTGTTGAAATTTCCTGATGTTGCTGGCACACAAGCAATCTATAACGCCATAATTTCGACCATGAACCAAAAGGATGGCATGAAACAAGCACAGATGAATTTTGGGCCGCGTGTTCACACTATAGCAGTTTGAGGTTAACAAAAACCACAACTTCTATAGAAACCAGATGAGAAGATATCTGGCGACCCAAAAGGGATTTCCTGATGGCAGTAGGAAAGTGCTTTCACCTAAAGGCTAAAAAGTGACAGAATCCCGAAGCATGGCGTCAGCAGGCGAAGAGCCGTTCACAAGGGTCCCCGGTTTGGATGGTGATATACTGCAAGCTATTTCGCTTGGTTGAGCAACAGACTGATTTGTACCCATGGAATAATGATAATGACTCCCATCTCGAACATTTAGTAAACCAACACCAGCTAGGTTTTTTATCCACATAACCACCTGCACACATATGGGGAAACTTTACCTCCATTTGATTCCCCCTGAAATTTCACTCTCAACAGTGGACTACTGGACGCTTTGGACAAATTAGATGGCATCTGCGTTCATATTTGGATAGAGTACTCTTCTTAGCTAGCGTGTCTCATCTTTTTGGATGATGCGTCCATTCTCTTAGAAACATTACTCCCCCTCAGAACTTGTCTCGGTGAAACCGTCGACCAATTTATCGGTATATATTAGAAGGGTCCCATTTTGACTTGCTGTCGTCAAAAACACTGTATAGAATCCTTGACTTGAGGAAGTTTATGTTGACAGGTTTCAAACCATGAAAACTTTCAGGCAAACAAGGCTGTTTGAAAACTCTACTTCGGTGGAACTGTTCGCTTATGCACTTGGGCTTCCGATTTCAAGATGTACCAAATCTGCTTCTGCTCTTTATCAGTAATATTAATATGCAACTACAGGAATGACTGAATTGGGAGTCACTAGTTTTTCATTTCCCCGGTCCTGTATAACAAAGGTACACATGAAAGTCTCGACATGATGTGTACCCAGATTTCTTTAAACTGGCCAGGGAGTGACAATTGTAGCGCAATACGCCTCAACTCGATAAAGCGTTGCTAATTAGATGGATTTGCCAACATGTAGTTTGAGAACAGGCGGGAATAGTACCTTCGATCAATGTATTTCTAATCAGATCGTAAGTCACGTGATTGCACCGTGGTGATTTGACAGAGCCCGCTGATCAACTCATGATTGCAGAGTGATATTTTCGGACATCCGCCAGTCACATATGGGACAGACGTTGTACCGTCGTATTTATAGGACCATTAAGTTTACACGCGTACCACACTTAGTCAAGCTACGAGTTTTTTTTCAAGAGGCTCAATAGTGAACATTTTATGGACACATAACAGTGAAGCGACTACGTAGGCTAAAATATTACCCAACATGTTCTTGTGAACTGAACGTTCTATTAGTAGCCTTCGATAGTCATGCTTTGGACGGCTTATCGACTACCTGACACTTGGCATTTGAGGAGCCCTAGTGACTAGGTTCTGTTGGGACCGCTGAGGGACAGTAATGTATAGTTTACTGGGTTTCTCGTTGTTCAACCTCTCAGTGTTGTTCACCGCAGTTCTCTCGCTAAAAAACCAATACACAAAATGGTGTGCTCAAACACACTGCACTGACTGGGTAAAAAACGAGAAGCAACTGACTCAGGAATGAAATCATTTCTAGGAAATGAATGGCATAGGACAACTGAAAACGGATTCCCGTCCATCTAAGCTTTTACTGAATTTCTTCCTAGACCAGATAGGAGGACACGATAATTTAAAAGTAACGGAGTGACGACTATTAACAACCCGATCAAGGGAAGGCAACCAGATGTGCGATTTGCACATAACAGTTCGATCATTCTTTTTCGACATTTGGCTAAACCAACCTCCCCAATGTTGTTGGTGCTAATTGCTTCGAGTGCATGGAAGTATAGAGGGTAAATCAAACACTACTGCACAAAATAAACCAAAATGTGGTTAGCAGTGTGGTCGTAAGGATGTGTTTCTTCATTCGTCAACGAAATGTCAACATCAACAGCTTGTGAATGTTGGTTTAACCTGTAAAAATGCTGCGATTATCATGAACGTAAACAATTGTCCATTGGGCATGATGTACACGATCACAAATTCGTGAAGGTTCTTGGTTCTGTACATCTGCGATGACTTTACCGTTGATGGCTGTCTTAAAATTAACAGCAAGTTCCAAAAACATAGTTTACGTCTTTTGCTTGTACCAGTGCTGTCTTGGTTTTCGTCCGCTTGAGTGATAACGTAGTAGCACAGTGACCAAAATATGGTGGGCTCGGGGGGAAATTTGGTTGTGACCTCCCAGTGCGATACTATGAGTCGCATAAGTACATTCTCTGAAGGTCATCCGAGTTCCCAAGGATCCATGTCCAACCACTTAAAACAAATTTGCGGGAGAAAGGAAATGTAACATTGACCCATGCTCACAAGAATGCCTAAATAAGCTAAAATGAGCTTTCTTTTCAGTTGATGAACGTGTCTTAAATGTGAGATTTCAAAAGGAAACAAAACTAATAAACGCTACTTGTGGTAAAGTTGAGCCCGTTGGTACAAACATGTATGTTGCGCATATGAGCACGAAACCTCGTAACAGACTGATGTCTTCTCAGTAGTGGTGCTTATAGATGGCTGAAACTTCACAAAAGTTGGGGGAACGGTTCTTCAATATTATAGACCTCTACTGAATTCCCGATATTCTATTGTGGAACTGGTGGTTTTTTGTGTGGAAAAAGCCTTTCCGGTGCCTCATTCCGTTTTACGTAATTATACCATGACTTCCTGCTGCGAACACCCGGCAAGATAGAAAACAAACGGTGTGCGAAGGCACATTATATACTCTGAAGGGTAGGCTGAAGATACTGATTAAAAGCAACTTCTAATGAATCGATATTAAAAGATGTGACCACCAGCAGTTTTATCAGAAGATAAATATCCATCTTTACACCACCACCATACGAATGTACGGGTCCATGATGATCTCCGGTAAATTCTCTACTTCTCCTAACGCATGATGAACACAAGTCGACATTCTCTTAACTGTATAGTTCTCATAAAAATCGATGCGTATGTCCATTAATTCGGACATCCGGTCAGAAGAAAATACAGATGGACAATAGTCGATCACCACTAATCTGCATCAGGAACACCGTGCTCAGATGGAAGACTCTGAGCCCTGCGATACTGAAATTGGAATGATGAGTAATCAACCGAAGTCAGTCATACGATGAGCTCAATAGTAATAGTGAAAAAGTTGTCACATGACAATTCCCACGAAATTTTACGACTTTGGACAATTTCCCTCACCATAAAGCACTGCGTTTTACAGTGAGTATAAAGGAAAACGACAAAATCTCAATTTGAAGTGCGAGAATCGGAGCACTTTGTTACGAAAACCGAGATGAGTCACAATGAGACCTCGTGAGCGCATAATTCGGGACCATGGCAACCAATAATTAGGGCTTCAAGAGGAGATGGGTCCGGTGATATGTAGTTAATCTGATCGGTGAGTATATATCGGCTCGATGACCAGACTATGAAGTAATTAGCACACCGGAGGCATTTACTCTGGATTCGGTAGGTGAGAGCTGCATACTCTTCATCCTATAACAAACCCCTTCCAATGCGATCGTTGATGTGACTGGTCGAAAGCAGCCTTTTCTGATCAACAACCGATCCCCAGAGGAGTAGACACCTTACAGAGGTTGTGACCTGGCATTTTTTCGAGAAAATAAACCATGATGGGCTATCTGTGCTATTTCATCAACTTTTATTGGATGGAACTTTCCATAGCATCTTCTGTCAGAAAGCTGGGGGGGGGGATTTTATCGTGGTCGAATGTGGAGTATTACACGACCGACTATAAACGGTTGCTAAACAAGTTTGCTGATCGCACGCGCGTTCCTACGTACTAGACCGTCGACGCAGCTCGAGGGAGATATTTGCGGAAAAACGGGATTCGGAGTTATTGGGAGCAGAAGTCGCCTAGAAGTTTTGTGTGCAAGTGAAGGAAGGATTTTGGTGTAAAATCGTACAGATTCGCTCCTCGAATTGATGCCAATTCCTTACGCGGTGACCTCACAATCGTCCACGTGCTTGGGAGTTCATGCGGATGGCATGCGGTGCTGTCGTGGTTATTAGCAACATGTTATTGAGCTACCATATAGCGTTAAGTTGATGTCGAACACATTGCCGATGAGCTGTCCGCGTGTCAAATCCAATGTTAAGGTGGCTTCGCTCAAACAAAACACGTTCAAGGAAGGTACATCCACCAAAATAGACCACAGCTTAAGTTCACACTAGCTATTACCGAGTTGTCATACGAACTGTACCATTTGACTAAACTCAAAGAGGGACTAATGAAGCTTAGGAAAATTCGACTCAGATGGCGCAACAGTTATCCTGTCCGGTAACGCTTCTGAGAATAATGAACACGAGGAAGCGCATCAAGGGAACAACACGTGACCTCTCTTGAGAAGGACGACTTTACTAGAAATATTGAAATTGGTGCAGTTCTTGATTAGCCATCATAGACTGGCATGGGTTTTACACAGGGAATTCCCGAACCTCAATCTGATTAACAGAGCACTTCCCTGAGTTGTGACCACTTTACTGAGGAGCTGCAAAAAAGCTCTCCATCAGTCAAGGTATGGTACGAAATCCCTCGGAGAGAAACTCTCCAGGATGAGCTAAGATACAATTCCCCCTGTAAAGTATAGCTTGACTCAGCAGTCGATATGAGATAAATTGTCCCTTACTAAACGATGTCGGAGACGAGTTGAGGCCTAGGATGAAGTACGTAGCTGAAATATAAAGGGTCAGATATCACAGACCGAGATTGGAAAACATGATGATCTGTTCGGGATCGGTGTACAAAGTTGTTATTGTTATCTTTTTTGAAAGAGTCAAACAAATGCTACCACAATACCGGAAACGAAAT
This sequence comes from Clonorchis sinensis, assembly GCA_003604175.2. Taxonomy (NCBI): domain Eukaryota; kingdom Metazoa; phylum Platyhelminthes; class Trematoda; order Opisthorchiida; family Opisthorchiidae; genus Clonorchis; species Clonorchis sinensis. The sequence goes on along the minus strand of CM030369.1, from coordinate 18,198,980 downwards.
GCGAACAAGACAGTGACTGTGCCCAGATCGCACTCCAGGAATAAACAAACAGTGGGAGGAGGATGGAATTCGACGGAGAAGGGAGGGAGTCTCTGAGGAAGCCAGCGCAATTGAGCATAAAAGAAGGGACATGTCGCTGTCTGTATAATCAGCTATAGAACCGGAGAAGTTCGTCCAGCTAGAGGAAAACTGAAAAAGTTGGATGACGGAGTGCCCCGAACGCAATCAACGTACACCAAGAAAAAGAATACAAAGGATAAAACAGGTGCATGAAAATAAAGTTCACCATCTAGCGCACTAGAAGCGCGATCAGCTGAAAGACCATGTGGAAAGTCGAAACGTGGTCCGGGACTTCAGACTGTCACGAGCTAACTGGAACGAAACAGCTGCGATAATATCAGCATTCCAACATCGGCATTTGTCCAGTAGCTCGTATGGGCTGTGAGGATGGATATGTAAAAGCTCTCGTACCGGGAGGCCCGAAGTTGGTAATCTAAACGGTGCTCTAAACGTAGATGTTGAAAGCGCTCCTCCAACGTGGACTTGAATACATTGTGTTGATCGCAAAACAATTTGGCTGCCTCGGTATTTGGATCCTCGAAATCTTGAGTGAGTTCACCTGCTTGTAATATTGAAGCCCGACTTACACCAGTCTGCGGGCGTCCAGGTGTGGCGGTACTGTTTTCCACACTATCAGGCGATTCTTGTAACGATTGTTCCCCATCAGTTAACTGTTCAACGTCAGCCGCAGACCGAGTGAAGAAACCTAGGACGCGACCTGTAAAATAGGTAGAACAGTGGTGGGTTGAAGGGTGAATCGGCATGGAAGCTGGTCAACTGACAGGGCACAAGTGGTGTGGTGAGATGCAAAGAGAGATTGAGAACCCATCTTGAAAATTTGTAGAACTGGCAGTCAGAAAGTTGCAAATTGTGAGAATCAACGATTCACGATAGTCTCGATGGAGTGCATATTCAACGACTGGATGAGTTCAGTCAGTGAAAGTAAACCTGTCTGTGCTGGACGGTCAGAGAATGTGAACTACCTCGACAACTACTATCATTTGCACACGAAGTTGCTTTTGATGGGAGACTCAACTGAATCCAGCTGAATCCCTCGTTTATGAAGGTCGGCTTCGAAGGGTTTTCAACAAACTTATGAGCAGTGTGTTACGGCTAAACAACAATGTGAAGTACTTTTGACATGCAGTTCATTCTTACTATGGAAAGAGCGCAATCGGTGTTTGATCAACAAAATTCAAAAGTGGTGTGACTGTCTATCCGTGCTTGGGTTCCTGCCTAGGCTTGGGCAACCTGGCAGTATCCCAGCCCCCGTGCTTCCTTCGGGTGGCATGGCAGTTAGGCACCGAAAGGGTGTGGCAGCTGAATGGTTATTTTTATTATTATTACTATCCGTAATGGAAATACAACGCTCAGGGTAGAAACTGATTCACACAATGTAAGCAAAAAGCTATAAGGACCACCCAGTTCTCTATTTTTTGGACCCCCCTAATATACACAGTGACATCTAATGTTCTGATTGGGAAAATACTACCTCAATTTCACATTCGGACTAAGCTCAGTATGTGTATTATGGAAAATGTATCGGAGAGGTGCGAAATGCTACTAGAGTCATTCGAGATGAAAACAAATTTGATCAACAGACGATGATTCCTTTATCGTTTATAACAGCATCAAGTCCGTAAGGTTGAGTTGAGTGATGCTCAGGTGTGAGGCAGTAGCCAGGCTAAACTTACCCCGCGGACGATGCTCACGGGCTGCGCACTGGGGATAAGGCTATAGATTATTAAAGAGGGTGAAAAGGATGCTATGATGCGTGGGTCAGCAGTGCCTTGGTTGAACAGGCTCGTATACTGACCGACGAAGCCTCAGCAGTGAGCAATTATAACAACTCTGACGAAATGCGTAAATCGACGAGTTACTTGTGCTTTTCATGACTAAGTCCTTTACACAAGATGTAGAAACGCAGAGCGAGAAAAAATCATGATAAGGTAAGTTGGAGTAGTGGATCAAAGTAGTAGAACACGAACATATGAAGTACGCAAGGATGAATATCAATCACGTTCAATAGAGAATGAGCTGGGCCGTGAATGGTAACCTGGAACTTTGACTGAAATGACCTGATATCTAGTGATGCATTACAGGCGCGAAACGTGAAAATAGAAATGAGAATGCAACAGCTGAGTTAGCGACCGTAGTTTGCTGGCGGTTTGACATGCAGCTTCCCCATACAAAGAGACTCAATGTACAAGTGTGGTAGGGAAGCAGCCAGCCGATTCACACATCCGGGACTTGATTGACTTAGCCCTGCTATTTCAGGAAACCCGGCTGGAATTAGAAGTTCCGAAATTCTCCGCAATACACGGCCCATCTCACCATTGGGTAGTTATTGTTTAGTAAGACGAAAACCATGGATAAGTCCGGTCACAGTTCAAACTGAAACTTCGTTGGGAAAGTCTGGCGAGAGAGAAGCTTAAAGGCACAATCATATCCTCCATACAGTGTATGAACTGCGGTCTTTAAGTCTGGAGGAAATTTAATGTCGGAATCATATGAGATCCAGGAAACGTTTTTCAAGTGTACTAGTGAGGGTCGCTAACTTTCTCAGTCAGGTATTCGTTTGGATCATCCTACTTCATATCCGCTAATCACACTATTCGCGATGAACCGATCCAGTTCAATCCGAACTCGAAACCGAACACGCATGCAGCACAGTATGAGTTTACGAGTGATAATAAAAACTCTCATCGTCCTACCTGCCCAGCTATCACAAAGAGTGCAAATTGAGCTGATTTTGGCAGTACTCCGTATACTATATGCTATCACCTATCAGTTATTTCTCAACTGTGCGAAGGCGTGACAGTGTCAAGCTCGATGAGGCTGGTTATTCAGGTTTGTTTCCAACAGACCCGCCTGACGACAACTCCACGCTCATGACCATTTACGGATAGTGTTGTGGGCCACAGTTTTCCTAATGCCTTCTTAACTCGAGTCTGGATAGCCGCTCGATAGCCTAATGCGCTTAGCCAAACCAGAAAGCCAATGAGCGTGCGAATCAGCTGATCTATTGAACACTGACGCGTACAGGCGTGTCAGGTGCAGCCGAAAACGGGCTGTTTATTAAGCTCACATGGAAAGTTCTGGGCAGGCCAAAAAGTGATGCTAAAAAGTAGAACTCATCTGTCAAGGGCAAGTGAAGAACAATCAATCAAATCTGTCTCAACGAAAACGGTTATTCCATTGGCAGTTGTGTAGAGTCCAGTTACGTTTGGAGCTGGTTCTCCTATCAGGTAGAAAGTCAGGAAGTTATTCAATAGTCCAAAGAAATAAACCGGTATTATTCGGAAGGACGGGCTACATCCGCTGATGAAGTGTTAATAGCGTCCGTGTAACTGAAAGCCCAATATTATGCAGGACGTAGTTGATTGCATAGACCCGGCCTTTCCGAGATGGTACAAAACTTTGTTCCATTGCACAATTCCAGGGGTATGTGAGGACATATGAGTTATTTTGTGGTAGCTTGATGACAATACAAGCATGGTGATGCTGGCACTAATGAACCAGTATTAATAACGTTTCGGCGATAACGGGGATTAACAAAGTCCTTCTCGTCATTCGGAGTTACTTCCAACTTTGTTAAAAGTACAAAAGCCTGGTATTGTTGTGCTAATTTGACCGCCCGGCATTTGCAGGAATAAATGGAAAAGCGTTTGTAGGAAAACTGGTAGTCGAGTTCGAGTCCTGTCCTAAACGCCTATGCGCTTGTTTATGTCGTCGTCTTTGGATTAACGACGGCATATTCCCAATTCTCTCCCAACAATGCAAAAACGAAACAAACGAGCAGATGGCGGTATTAGTTGGACCAATACAGGTTATTTCATACTCAAGAGATCAGTCTGGGACCCTTTGTGCCAGGATATCGACCAATGCGATGTGACCTATCATCTGCATCTTTGAAGCCACATGATTTGTACCCTCCAGTGCTTGCTGGACCTTTAGCGGAACTGCATACTATCTCTCTCTCAAGGGAAGCAAGCCGTACTTCGGTCTCTGCCGTGGTCTAGAACAACAATACCGCAAGTGTCAGCTAGATGTTCAAAACTGGCGCGGAGAATGTACCGGTAAACTGTCGATTGTGTTACTATGTAAAAGCATAGAGACGATATCACTCGGCTACTAAAAGGTCATCAGCGTCCGCGCAGGGCGATTCTGCTGATTGCATGAGAACGAGGGGTTGCCGCTAGGACCGCCAAACGCGATGTTGATATGACATTCATCGACTTCAAAAAGCCTTCGACTCGTCAAAATAGACTCGAGGAAACTGGAGAATTGCTTCGATGGACTGCAGACGTTCTAGTCTCCCCTGTGAGGAGTCATGGCGAGTCATCTTCACAAAAAGCATTCACTAGTGGTGTCCCACAAAGCCCTCCTGGGTCCAACTGTACTACCAGCCGATGTCAGTGGTCTGTCAATAAACGTGAATAAACGCCCTTGCTTGCACGTTCACAGGGAGACTGACTTTAGTGAATTCCATTCGAAATAGGCCTTATTGTGAAAGTCTCAAGGTGAAAAGGATCTCACAGCCATGAGCTACCTCAAACACGTTTAACGCAACGGCCTATAAGGATCTGAAGAGTCCAAATCGTTCTGCGTCACATATGTGTAACCATAATTGGAGTATGGGACGAACCGCTGTTTTTCCTTGTCCTCAGGAAGAAATGCAACAGATCACCTGAGTGTAGGAAGGCGTTAGATGTTTGCTGGAAGGGGTGAGGGAATAGGTTGAAGTATATGAACTTATTTTCCGAAAGACATCACAGGATCAAAGGAGATTTGTCATGTCCTCCGTGGTAGCGCAAACGCTGAACAGCTTGTGGATTATGCACTAAATAACGACGATCGGTGCAGAGGACATCGATAAACACCTCGTGGACAGAACACTCGAAGGCTGTCGGGGACACCCAGGTCACGTGGGATTGTCTGTCCCCTGATTGTTGATCAGGTGGCTGTTGATCTGTTCGCCGGGCTTGACGACTGACTTGCAAACGTCTCATCACCATGCGAGGATACATGATCAGTGCGCAGTTGGGGCGGTTCTGTCTCTGGAACTGACTGCTTACTGTTGTGTTGATTGAGAAAAATTATAACGCGTTCAGATACAAATTAGACGCACACTTTCGAATAATCTGGGGTGGGAATCGATCATGATAACTGGTGCATCGCATGGTGCTAATCGGTCATGCCAACTAATTGGTCTACATTTTTTTGGGTGAGGGAATAAGTTGAAGTATATGAACTTATTTTCCGAAAGACATCACAGGATCAAAGGAGATTTGTCATGTCCTCCGTGGTAGCGCAAACGCTGAACAGCTTGTGGATTATGCACTAAATAACGACGATCGGTGCAGAGGACATCGATAAACACCTCGTGGACAGAACACTCGAAGGCTGTCGGGGACACCCAGGTCACGTGGGATTGTCTGTCCCCTGATTGTTGATCAGGTGGCTGTTGATCTGTTCGCCGGGCTTGACGACTGACTTGCAAACGTCTCATCACCATGCGAGGATACATGATCAGTGCGCAGTTGGGGCGGTTCTGTCTCTGGAACTGACTGCTTACTGTTGTGTTGATTGAGAAAAATTATAACGCGTTCAGATACAAATTAGACGCACACTTTCGAATAATCTGGGGTGGGAATCGATCATGATAACTGGTGCATCGCATGGTGCTAATCGGTCATGCCAACTAATTGGTCTACATTTTTTTGGGTGAGGGAATAAGTTGAAGTATATGAACTTATTTTCCGAAAGACATCACAGGATCAAAGGAGATTTGTCATGTCCTCCGTGGTAGCGCAAACGCTGAACAGCTTGTGGATTATGCACTAAATAACGACGATCGGTGCAGAGGACATCGATAAACACCTCGTGGACAGAACACTCGAAGGCTGTCGGGGACACCCAGGTCACGTGGGATTGTCTGTCCCCTGATTGTTGATCAGGTGGCTGTTGATCTGTTCGCCGGGCTTGACGACTGACTTGCAAACGTCTCATCACCATGCGAGGATACATGATCAGTGCGCAGTTGGGGCGGTTCTGTCTCTGGAACTGACTGCTTACTGTTGTGTTGATTGAGAAAAATTATAACGCGTTCAGATACAAATTAGACGCACACTTTCGAATAATCTGGGGTGGGAATCGATCATGATAACTGGTGCATCGCATGGTGCTAATCGGTCATGCCAACTAATTGGTCTACATTTTTTTGGGTGAGGGAATAAGTTGAAGTATATGAACTTATTTTCCGAAAGACATCACAGGATCAAAGGAGATTTGTCATGTCCTCCGTGGTAGCGCAAACGCTGAACAGCTTGTGGATTATGCACTAAATAACGACGATCGGTGCAGAGGACATCGATAAACACCTCGTGGACAGAACACTCGAAGGCTGTCGGGGACACCCAGGTCACGTGGGATTGTCTGTCCCCTGATTGTTGATCAGGTGGCTGTTGATCTGTTCGCCGGGCTTGACGACTGACTTGCAAACGTCTCATCACCATGCGAGGATACATGATCAGTGCGCAGTTGGGGCGGTTCTGTCTCTGGAACTGACTGCTTACTGTTGTGTTGATTGAGAAAAATTATAACGCGTTCAGATACAAATTAGACGCACACTTTCGAATAATCTGGGGTGGGAATCGATCATGATAACTGGTGCATCGCATGGTGCTAATCGGTCATGCCAACTAATTGGTCTACATTTTTTTGGGTGAGGGAATAAGTTGAAGTATATGAACTTATTTTCCGAAAGACATCACAGGATCAAAGGAGATTTGTCATGTCCTCCGTGGTAGCGCAAACGCTGAACAGCTTGTGGATTATGCACTAAATAACGACGATCGGTGCAGAGGACATCGATAAACACCTCGTGGACAGAACACTCGAAGGCTGTCGGGGACACCCAGGTCACGTGGGATTGTCTGTCCCCTGATTGTTGATCAGGTGGCTGTTGATCTGTTCGCCGGGCTTGACGACTGACTTGCAAACGTCTCATCACCATGCGAGGATACATGATCAGTGCGCAGTTGGGGCGGTTCTGTCTCTGGAACTGACTGCTTACTGTTGTGTTGATTGAGAAAAATTATAACGCGTTCAGATACAAATTAGACGCACACTTTCGAATAATCTGGGGTGGGAATCGATCATGATAACTGGTGCATCGCATGGTGCTAATCGGTCATGCCAACTAATTGGTCTACATTTTACCTCCGCCGACAACTACGCAGTGAACACAACCTACGTCATAAGTAACATTGGAAGTGCTCGCTATCGATCCAGATAGCGCCACATACAGAGTGAAGTACATGGATGGGCATCTAAAACACAAATATGATTGTGTTTCGACTCTCTCTGTGATCATAATCAAAGGTCAGGCGCATCAAAAACACATCCACACCGAGTTTGAAGGGCTTGAGAGAGTGGGTAACACCGATAACTGGCCAATAACAACGGCGAGGTGCATTTTCGTGCACGAGTTCTCACAGAGAGCTGTAAAAAGAACTACAAAAGTTCACAACCGTTTCAGCGTTCACTCGGCCGTTGTATGGACCAGCGAGTACAGTTTGTGTGGACCAAGATTAGAATGCACGCTTACTAACTGGAGTTAGGAATAAAGGAAAATCCCTAAGCATAAATGTGCGACAGCAACACTTACTAAACAAGCAGATAGTACAAGCTTGTCGAGTATCAAACCGCAGTGTCATAATTCCCAACTAGAATAAGTAGTAAAAGTGAGGTCAAGCTGTATGCCAGCCACTGGACAAACCAATACAACACAAACATGGTAGTTCTAACGAACTAGAAAGAAAGCAAATAAGACGAATTAACCGCAACTGACTGGCAAAAGAGATACGCCTTGAGTCCGGGGAACTGAGTCGCTGTCGGTTGGGGGAAAGGGACGAGTCACGCTGCTGATCTTGGAGTTCTGTGGGACAATTTTCTTCCGCAGATAGACGAGGCTACACAGCAGAGAAGAAACAAGGGATATCGTGTGAGTGGGGCCAGCAACAGAAAATAGGCAAAAGAATACCAAAGTTATCCAACTAGGATGCAGAACCTGGTAGAGGTTCAAGGTAAATATATCAGATTGCACGTCAGGGGCCTTGCGACCATTGCGACAATACTACTACTGAACTGTGAGGCCAAATTCACCAAGGGAATTCGATATACGAAACTGTGTCACACAGCACTACGTAATTTACTGGTCAAGAAACTATGAATGGCTTGCAGGGATTATTCGATTGAACTCCTTCAGCACCCACCTTACTAGCAGTGGAAGTGGAAAAGTGAAAAGCGATTTGAATTTCACCAAACAAGGTTAAGCCAATCAAAACTGAAGAACCGAGATGGGCTACAAATATTTTCCGTCCTTGTTGGAAATTACCAGATGGGTATCGTGTGGTCTGATAAGGACTGGAAATTCTGCCGACCTTCGTAAACAGTATATGGTGCGAGCACAGATCTACAACTAGGAGTCTGGTGTCATTCGTCACTCGAATAATTTCTCAGAGGAGGGTCCTACTATTTGGTGGAAGTTCTCTTCTGGACAGTTTATTTTTATTTTGCGAGCACCGAGGTTGTAGTCCAATTGTGGATTGCATTCCGTAAACCTAAGTCGGACTGTGTTGGAAAACCCAGAAGCACAGTGTAGTCCTTTCATTCTAGCTGGCGGCGCGCAGCTCCAGAATGCATCGGGGACTTAGAACAGCATGTTCACTCTTGATTATGAACAGAATTCGGTCATCCATTCCAAAAACCACATACATATCGGATTTACTGACTGTTTCCTCCCGAGCATCTTAATGAAGTTTTGTGACTTACGAAGTGTGTCATTAAGTACGGGAAATGTGGATGCGGAAATCTATGTGGGTGGTTAAACCCATGCAAGAGCGGCATTCTATCGAAGAATTTCATGGAGTTTCCAAAACGAAATAAACATGTTGTGGCATTCTCCTTCTTGGGTCATCGTCCTTAAAAGCATAACTAAAGCCTGGGGATTGAAAAAGAGCACAAGTAGCTGGTGCACCTTACTATTTTGGGTTGCGTGCATTTTTCGCCCTCGAAGCAGTTCTTAGATCATAAAGGTCCAGCGCAGAATACCGAGTGCAAACCCACTTATAAGATATTTTGCTCACCGGTGCTCCAGTGAAAAATGACACCAGAAAAACGTACTGTATCTGAAAGACGTTTCCGCCTCAATTCTTCACCAGTAGAAGTGATTAGAGGGAGGTCATCGTAATCCGGTTGGTCTGGTGCGTCAGCTCGATGGATCAGCGCTGGTTGTATTGAAGTGTAGTGCTTCAAGACCAAAGGCTCCAAGCGATAGGCCTAGTGAAGGGAAAAACAACATATTCAATCCATAACAAAACCAAACGTTTTGGCCCGGTTTTCGGAGTGAGGTTGGGCAAACAAACCAAAGCAGACAGTTGGTAGTTCACTAATGTTCAATAGAGATCGTTATTAATGACGTGTTTTTCAACATAGTCGAGACAGTATCAACTAAACTGTGTAGCAAGCTAGATTGTACGATGTTAGTGCGTCAGTGTAAAACTCGGTGAGAATGACAGTAAAATCTGGGTATCGCGTAACATACATAAATAAGCGAATGAATAGAAAATAGAGTGTTACAGACAGGCCGTTTGTGGCTCGAAGTTTTGACCACTGTTAGTAATACTCGGAAGCACAATACCGTAAAAGCCCTAAATAAAAAGTTCCACATTTGTAAACCTTTTCGAATTCTCAAAATAACAGTCAGTAAAAGTCCCAGAAAAACTAGCGACACTCCACTGAACCGGACAAAGGACATCCAACTGAGTTACACGAAGCCGAGAATTCCCTTTCGAAAGGGCGTTGATTTTCTAAGTGGGGAGGTTTTTATAGTGTACATCCTGGAGTATTCCATTCCGGTACACAAACTTGTATGTAAACAGATTCAGGTTGCCAAAGCGCTAATACAATGTTGCACGTTGAAAACAACATCTGAAGATACCGCGATAAGACTAGACACGCTTGAAACCGCTTTACTTTGTCTCCAGGCGGTGTTGTTGGTCGGTCACATCATAGCTATTTTGCGTCAGCGGTTATTAGCTGAACCGAAATATGATATACATACTTGTGTTTGCGCGTGCGTTTGTTTACAAACCACAACTAACATGCGAGATTATGTATCCAAGGTATCTGAACTTGACGTTTGAATGCAGAGACCGCTAACTCAGGCCTCTTGGTGAGTTTTTTTGAGGTTTGCCTACCAGGATATCAGCAGAACCGTCAAACCAACCAACCGACACTCACTCGGGACAGTGAACAGAAACCATATTGATAAGGGTGATCACAACGCCCTTATATTGGACAGTAACCACGCACGCATCAATGACTGGTTCAACTTTTATGTGACGGAGCAGATGGAGTATCCAACGACACAATAAGTTTCTGGAACAAACGACTGCAATTATTTGAGTTAAGCAGTTTAACTAGCATCGTCTAATACGGGCGAAACTGGTCTGACTTTTCGAACGACACCAAGCACAAGTCTTGTGTTCAAAGTTGAGATAGGTCCACGAAATAGTAGCCCCAATACCTACTGACGTTCTCAGCCCTTCAGAAGTAGTAGGTAATGTAACGCAGACCAATCGATGGACACAACAGGCAATAGTGAACTTGATCAAGTCCTTAAAAGGGACACATCTCTGCTTGACTACATAAAAAGTTAATAAACTCATTAGGTGCTACGGAGCATGCGGACGCAAATCTGCAAAAGCCGTGATACAAGGACCACTCACATTCAAGGAGATTTTTGATTCTCCTGACGAGTGTCCTCTACATCGAGGAGTTTAATTCCACGAGTACTGATTACAGTAAGATTAAACTTCGAGTAAGTTGATTGATTGGTTGCACCGGAAAAGACAATCACGATCGAAGTTTTCGTCACAGTGAGTCAGCCTACAGTAGTGTGGGAAAACCTCAGTCACAGAGGTAGGCGTTGACCAACGTTCCGGTTGACGCACCCGGTTTTTGTGCAAAGGCGTCAGAAAATGAGCACTCCACCATTCACCGTGCTGAAGCAAGTCCTTTTAAACTATTCTGGTCTGGTCGAACAATATACTATGGTTCTCTAACATTGCGCGTGGAGCGATGGTGTAATCAGTCCATAGTTTTCTAAGCTAGACTACGTTTCAGTGCTTAGCAAAAAAAAGCCTCAACTATTCGCTAGTTTGTTCATGTTGCATTCTTAACGACGGATTTTATAGACAGTATGTCTGGTCATTTGGTAATATTTAAACTTTCAAGGGCTTCTCATCTAGTTTAAGGGTCGTCTAAATATCACGGTCCACTACCACTGCGTGAATTTTTCTCTGAGGCCTACCCCAGCGCAGAATCTGGAAGGGTGATATAAAGGTTGGGTTTTCTCTAGGTTGCCTTGTTTCCGTTTGTCGGCAAATGATGCTAGGTGAGTGCTTTTACTGACACACTTTCGATCCTCTTTGCCCTTATGGTTTCAAAGAAGCATCAGAAACCAGTCTGGATGCTCACCACTTGACGGTTGTCCTTTCAGCAGGTGCGCTGACCAATAGCTTAGATATCGACCAGAACAAGAAACTTTCCAACGGATGGCTAGGTGACTATGTGTGCTTTGAACTTTTGCAATACAGTCAAGGAAGATCATAAAACGGTCATCGTTCATCTCACATGTGGAAGAAGCACATGAATTGAAGAAGCTTAGCATTTACAATGACCAAAGTTAATCGATTCATTTGTTTATGTAATTTCTGTTTGAAGGTGGAAGAAGCAGATAACAGGCAAAGTTTCCAAAGTTGAACGGGACCGTGGTGTGATTCCCTTTCGCATACTTGCAACAGCCATAATACTCATGACAGGTCATAAGAATGAAGTCGCGATCGCTGAAAACTTGACGGAGAGTGATTGTTTTGATTGGCACTAAATTTGAGATACAACAGGATGGTTAACATCAAGTGTTGACTAAAAATAGATATTCATGAGCTGTTTAATGCTTGCATTTATTGATTTTGGAAGCAGTACTTACCACAGGATCTGAAGGATGATAGACATTGAGAATACGACGGCACAGGTGGCGGGGGAGAATACTATCCTGTGTAGTATAAGCCCCAGGTCGAATGCCGCGGAGAGTCAAGTACACGGGTAATGGTGACCCAAGGCAAAAGAAGTTTTGAAGCTACAACGAAAAATGAATAAATGCACATTACAAAAATGTTGACACAAAGTTGCCGAAGCCAAAACCACTGGGGGTGATAAACCTACAAGTTTCATGAAAAAATTATCAGCGGTAAGCTGAATCCGGAAAATAGGTGAGCGTCATCCGGTGAAAACCCTCTTGACGAACTTGGGAATGGTTCTCCTATACAGTCGTTGTGGAATAAGCAGGCTTGTATAATGGATGAACAGGTAAGGATGAGGAAGGTTGAGAAAACCGTGGCCAGTAGTTTTCTTCCGCATGAATCCAGTGTGACTTGAACTGCTAAGTTAAACTTACCCGATGAGCTAAAGTCGGAGAAAGCTAGTGGCTCACTGGATATCGTGCAACCCCTAGCAAAATTGCTAAACTTATCGACAAAATTTAGATTCTAAGTGAACGCTAAGTATTTAGAGCAGAAAAAGCCTTTCCGACGGGTAATCGCTAGAGTGGTGGGTGACGCAACCGCAAATGAGTAGAATGTCACTGACTCAAGACCAATGAGCATCTATTCTTTGAGATCATTGACAAAATAGTGAAAGGGTGAGGTTGCACACAACTTTAGCTCCGTGCGGTTGTGCTTATACACAGATTGGACCTTTTTGGGGGCAGATAATTCAAACAGGTCCGAATAATGAGGATCATCGACTGGCTGCTTACATAACTTGAGTAAAATGAACCCTCAGAAATGAGAGAATTCAAACCAACGACAAAGAACATGAAGCACACCGGCTCCCGCATATGCAGTGGGAAGAATTATCGAAACACACTTCGCCACATGGATGGCCTCAGGTAAAATCACAAAGTTCTCATTCACGAGAAAACAGCCTTTGTCAATACCAGTAAAACGCAACCATTTTGCCATCCAACCCCAGTACTTGTGCTCTAAATTAGTCGTCCTTTGAAAATAAGAATGGGATAGCCCATGATGCCAGCAATTTCCTTCACGCATTTACCATCGCACTGTTGGTACTCCCATGGAGGATTTATTAGATTTGTATAGAGGTTTGTAACATCATAGAATACCAGGTTCAAGAGTCTGTGCAGTTCGAAGAAAGATGGGTCTCGTATAGTCAGGACAGTTTTCCACGGGCAACAGAGTTCCTTCATACAACCCAGCACTTCCCATACAGCTTGAATATCTACTCAGCTCATGAGAAATGTTCAATACTTGTCCTCAATGAGGCTAGAACGTTTGTTTTTGTGAAGTTCATGCAGACAACCATGCCCCCAGTCAACTGTCTAAGAACGTTTGCGCCAACTCCGATAGACTGAGCTCTCCCCACCCAAGTTAGGATAACCAGATTCAAGACAACGAGACAACATATTCTGAGCTATTTGGAGGATTAGTCAGGAGCTGGGCATACCGAATCCATCGACACTGCAATTGACCCAATACTTGCGCGCCAACGATAATTTTTTATCAAACCTGTGCACAGAGTAGATGACCCTGAAGCAATCTATTACGCAATTGCCAATGTCTCAGGCATGATGGACCAGCTAGTTCTGTCTAAGCTGTAGTCATGTCTGATCTTATAAAAACCCTTCAGAATGACCCTTTCAGTACGCGATCTAATAAACAATTTCAGTCCGTATCGAATTAGTCTGTTTGAGCACGCTGAGTAGCTGTCACTTATATCGCCTCATCAATGAGTAGATAGAAGATATCGAGGAGTGGTTGAGTATAAAAGTTTCCGCACACCCAGTTTGTTTGTGAAAATGTTGACATCTGATTCTCTCCAATGTGTCTAAAATAAAGTGGATAGTCAAAATGAGTCTATGGGCTTACCAGCGTCAAAAGTGTCTGGGTAATTCACACCGCCAAGATCACTAAAAACAATCAGAGCGGGACCAGCACCCTGAATCGACCGCACGGATATGGCTTACGGTTACTATCGCGCGGTATTCATTCGTGCAGCACGACAATTACGAGTAGGGTGTTGTGGGACAATCACGCGTAGGATTGACAACCGTTTGGTCCATTGTTTAAAATCTATACTTTATGGTATAGACATTACTGCAGTTCAGTTCAGCTCAGTTTGACAGACGTGAACAGTGAATAGGGGTATGATGGGCGCATAAAATAGTAAAAACAAAGTGATAAGGGATTGATGATTAGGAATAGCTAAAGCAGCGCCTCCGATTACGTAGGAACACCATGGAGCTGAGTCCTTTTAAACATTGATTTAGTTGTTCTCTGACAGACCAAGCTTGCAGAAGACATACATCAGTGCATCTAAGATCTGTCTTTGTGTTTTTCATGCTCCTCCGTCTTCAGTCCGGACCTGCCTCAGCAAACAGGGCACGACAAGACAGTCGATCACCTGAAATAAAAATCACACAACCAAGCCACGGTGGCTAGTGTAGCTAGTGAACCAACTTGTCAATTGGATAGGCAGCTGATTTGTTGCTGGAAATGATTCGTTGCATATCGTCACTGCCAATAAGATGTGCCCATGTTTTAGACGCGATCGACGGGCTAATGTCAAGCCGACCCACGGGGAACCCAATTTGAAGTAAAGCAGAATGGGTGTCAGTGACTTTGAGACATAGTTTGCCAGCTATTTTACCATCAGATGTGATGCAGCTACTCAGATAATTAAAGCTATTAGCTAGCTCTAGTGGTCTCGGTGCCACGACCAGGCTTAGCAGTGCACTCATCCAGTCATGCGACTTCGCACTTTGAAGGTGCATGAGAGCACAAGTTAGATTACTCAGTGCATTTTATGTCCGGATTGAACCTAAAATACATAGCGCGACATTATCATCCTCTGAAAAGAAATTTCAACCACGGTGATGGCAGACATACCGAGGTTAGCCTCGACAACAACTCTATTGAAAAGCTAATGCTAGCGCGTTAACACTGATCGAATCGGATCAAGTGAGGTGCCGTCTAATCAAACTCTCTCCAAAAAGGGTTGAGACGATATCATTGTTTTGTTGTGGACACACGATGGGCAGACCGAATTCAGTGAAAAAAAGTTAGAAGTTGACTCAGATATACTTTGATAATTGTGTGGATGGATAGTCGTTTCTTTTCAATATACAAAAATGAATATGGTGGAGGTAACATGCATGGATTTGGGCACTTTTAATTTTCCATGTTAATATGCCGTCTCGCAGATGAGATCGGCCTGTGCTGTCAGTATCGCCTCTCAAATTTCATCCACATCAGCCCAGTAGTATAGTTACCATACCATTATCGAGATAGCTCAGCGGTTAGAGCGCGAGCGTACTGACCGGAAGGTCCGTGGTTCGAACCCTGCCTCTGCCTCTCGACTTCCCCTGTCTAGGCTTGGGCAACCTGGCAGTATCCCAGCCCTCGTGCTTCCTTCAGGTGGCATGGCAGCTAGGCACCGAAGGGGTGCTACAGCTGAACGATTTATTATTTATTATCGAGTCGTATGGCCTAAGTCCGTATGATGCCTATGGGGTCTTGACAGCCTTACTGTGGATTGAACTGGTGCATCTGTTTTGGCCAGCGAAACCGATTCAAAACATATGAGGACTGCCTCGTTCATGTTGAATGATGTTTATGTTTGTGTATGTTCGGAGACCGCCAGCAAATTTGCGCTTTAACAACTAAGTTCAAGTTTTGATACATTATGCGGGGTTTGCATCTGCGTGGGACGAAAAGCGTCAAATTCTAGAGCCGCGGATAGTTTTAAAGATTATGAAGGTTCCTAATTAATGCATATCTTGAACGGGCGCAGGTCACGTAATTTGGTGATGGTTGGCCACATGATCTGGACAAGGTAAGCGAGCTCTTATAAGGTGTGCACCGTCCTCGACAAGATAAAATGCAATGAGTTTGTGGTTCAACGACGCTAACCTACCTAACAGGGGCAGTGTTCAATAGCCTCCTTAATTTTCAATAAAAATGAACAAAACGGCAACCTAAAAACCTGTTTCTGCATGAACTGCAGTCATAAATATGCGGGTGACTTGAAATGGACGATATGTCGCAGCTTACTCTGCAAACGGCGACTTGTCACCGATGAATCATCGCTCTCATATGGACAGACGCGTCCGCAGAGGTACAAGGTGACGTGATCAGTGGCTTTCGCTGATTAGGACGCGTCGATGCATTAGGGCAGGTCAATAGTAACTTTAATGAAGAAACAATGTATCATTTACTGTTATTTGCCACCACTTGAGCACAGTAGCAGTGACGGATTCAACAAATCTGAGTGAAGCTGGTTACAATTCCAAAAAAATCTATGTGATAGAATTTATGTGAAGCCTGGATGATGAACACAAGATTGAGAATATTGAGATTTTCGCAAAAGGTAGCACATTATCCAAAGTCAATAAGATGCACTTGAATGAAGTCTGGAATTGCAGGTTATCCGACCTTAATTATCCTTCAAACGTTACCTCTCAGCCACTGTTGATTTAAGAAGAGTTACTTCAACATATTCATGGACGGATAAGGGACGGCAGAAACAATCTTTGACGAATACACCTGCGGGAAAAGGTGCCTTTGTTATTGGTCTCAGTTTGTCACCTGGTCATCCACATGCTAGATATCATGCTTATAAAGCATCGTGCACATGGAGCCTTGAATGAACACTACTCATGAGACGCTGAAAACACTTTGACGGCCCATGACCGGTTTCGCCCTTCATTGGACTCTTCATTTAGGCGCAGCTCCGAGTTTGCCTTGATCTAATGTTCTACCTAAATCCAAATTGTACGCAATCGACGAAATAAATTCATTTGCGAAGACCAAATTAGTTGGAAAATGAGCACACAACTCTTGCTTTTGTCACGAGAGCTTAGAAAACGGCAATCTCTTTTCTGGTAAATACCTGCTATGATTCTTTGGACAATACCACCCATCTGGGCTAAACACCCACAGGGAGAAACTACACTCTTGTTGAAGACGGCTGATTTAGATAATCTTTTCAGAGCACAGTCGGTGTCAATAGCATCAAGATCTTGGGGTTTACAGGAGCATAAAATCAACTCCTCAATGTTTTTGATGCACCCCGTTTATCAAGAACACTAATGAAGTCCGATAACTTTTTGTTAGTGGTCGTTTGTCCGGTATTTCGCAGCTGCACATTATCAGATACGACGGCCATCGTAACCAAAGAGCAACTTACAATTTTTCACAAGCACAGCACGGAGTAATCAAATCGGAAAACAAATGTCGACCTAAATAGCAGGTGACATCAGACAGACATGCGTGCTCTTTGCCAGAGGTGAAACTATTCCTACTTGCTGTGTCGAAACGGCTGTTGATGCGAGAGGGTCGGGTGAAAACAAGGCGCTCATCACGTGACCCGGAAGCACACACATACCAATTACTCTTTTTCTCTCTCTGAAACTCATCCTAATCTAACTGGGTCTAATTGTGCTTACTCTTGTTTAACTTCAGATTAAATGTGATCAGTGTGATATTTGTATATGGTTCATATAAAAGTCTGCAAAACATTGTGGATTTGACCTTGGAGCTGCGTAGAAAATCACAGGGGGCTAGTGGAAAGGCTATGTTGCTGAACTTCGCCAAACCCCATAATATTGCGCTATCGGAAGATGAGCAATTAGGATACCGCACTAAGGTAGGTGGGCACGTCATTCTGTTCCAATAATCCAACACGACCCACTTAACCAGCAGTACACCAGTGATATTTTTACACTGGGGTTCAACTCCAGTGCTTAAACCATGTGGACAGAATGGAAGACACCAAGATGTCGAGAGACGGAGGACGATTCAGCCTAGTCCATGAATACCTTCTGCTGTGACTAGGTTGTCCGGCTGTACTGGTGGAAACATTACGCCCCAACGTTCAAGTGGTTCAGGGAAAGGTTACGAACAGCAAGGAAGCAAACGACAGTAATCATGTATATATACGACAGGGTTGAGAGTGAAATTCAACTACCGTCTTCAATAGTGTGTAGTGGTGTGACATTGAAAGGAAAAAACAAACACATAGCGATGAGGTACAAACATTGTCGGGTGTCAACCAAGGTGACAAAAATGCCAGTCCTCCAGTATGCACATAATGATAGCCTTAGTCGCTGACGATTTACGGAATCAGCCTTACCAAGTACGTTCAATGTGGTCCTTCAATACTAATATCCTACCACTACTTATCGTTTGTTTTTGAAGAACATGATCACAAACATGGAAAGATAACTCCGAGCGATAGATATGGAAGGATTTACAGGAAGATATTAGATATCAACACAACCTAAAACCAAACATATTATTCATCGTAAACGGGTTAAGCTATGGAAACTCTGGATTCGAGTAAGTTCTGGCATTACAACTGGTCTACGCATATCCTCCAAGCGGACTACAAATATGAGAAGACGACCCAAAATGGGCTCCATGGAAGGCTCAATTTTGCTGTTACGGATAAGGACACACGATTAGCCCTGAAAGTTCATGCTCTACCAGTCTTCTCCTGCAAATCCACACACAGCAAGTATACGTTTCTAGGTCTGATGATCCAGTGGCTAGACTTGATAAAAACATAAAATGATGTCATAAATGTGAGAATTCCATCCTACAATGCAGCCACTAAAGTAGATATCCACCAACTGGTTTCTCGCAAGGTCTACCACACTACATAGCATAACATAACTGTGTACGGTAAGCCCACACACGAGACAACCGGAGATGTCTACATCCTCATCACACAATCAGACAATCCAGATAGAAGCTAGCAACACGAACGCCAATAATTCGGTTCGCCCCATGACATCTCTAGCCAAACGAAGGTGATGCGGAACCAAACATGTGAAATTAGCGAGCCACACTCACATTCGATTTGAACCGCAAAGAGTTCCCAGTGAAGTATGAGCAGTTCAGATCAGATGGAGCAACTGCTTCCGGAAGGTGGAAACTGAGCGAGGAAAGATCTGAGCCGTTGCCCTTTTCACCAAGATCTGAATCAAAGTCAGCGCAAGCAACATTCGGCCGAAGGAGAGATGATAGTTCCTGTTCCAGTCGACTAACACTGTTTTATGAAAGGAAACAAACGTGACATGGCTGTACTCCAAATACGCGTACGGTGATATGGAACAAATGAATGATAGAAACATGCTTGATATGTTATACAGGAACCGATATAACCTATTGGTCGATACCAGGCTAAACTATGCTATGTCATACACTTACCGCTTTCAATAGACTCCGACAACCAATCAAAGAACAGAACACCAGAAAGTCACTAAATTCAACCAACAACTAAGCTTGTGTGGTCACTCCCTCTGTTATGGAGACTGATTAACCGCCATTTGGATAACATCTTCATGATCATCGGAGTGCCAAACTAAGCCCTCTTTAGACGCATCACCCAACCTAGAAACTGTATCCGAAAAGAATCGTTTTAAAAAGTTTACTTTGAACATTTCTGCTATTCCGTCGTTGCACATGATTTCACAATAACAATGCTTTTCCATTTCAACTGCTCAGTGGCTTCTCATGCGATTCTTAAAGTCCATAGAGGCACAGTTTCCGTAAAGTTATATGGCTGAAACTCAAATTCCAAAAAAGTAACTTTAGCGTTCTAGTGTTAAAGAAGGGGTGTGACTCTGGTTGAAACAGTTCGACTTCTCGACCACCGATAGTACGCGACCAGATTTCAACGAATCGTACCACCCTGATCTCACATTAGGCAGTTTGTTCCAGCTTAATTTGTACATCACCTATCGTTAGTTGGTCCACAGAAAACCGTCCACAGTAGACGAAACATAGGACTGTTCTGACTTGTAAGTTAGCTGCGTCACTTCCAGTAGTTCCATTGCGAACCAATAAAACTGGAGCGCTCAACGTGTTATACCTTTAGGGTACACATTTGTTCCTAAATAAAACTCAGCGCCTTGATCCGCTGGTCTCACATACCATCCAAGCAGCTATGTCCCATAGAGACCAAATAAATCACGAACGGCTTCACCAAATAAACGTAGTGTGACATGAATGTTCGAGCGCCTGACACCCTGGTTGGTCGACAGTGCTCACATTAATCATATGAATGAAGTCAATGGTTGGATCTGAACCGGCAGAGTGTTCGTTTAACTGCACAACCGGAGCTAACTGAACAGGGGCTGTAGAACCAAATACCGGTTAACCGAAAGCCAAAATCCGCCAAAGTCACGCGACTGTCCATTGAGTTATGCGCCTTCAACATGTCCATGGACGGATGATCTATCGTTAGCCGAACATCTGGTAGTCACAGTCGGACGGACTTCCCAGTAGCCTACTGATAATCGGAAGTTGGATGCGTTCAATAACGTGTTTAATTCGTAACTGTTGAGAATGTGATTAGAGTTTCATAAAAATCAAATCGTACTATTGAAGGTAAGCTAATGGAAAATTAGCTTACATTCTCAGCCTTGAAAAGAATCAAGAAGATACTAGTTGTAACCTAAAGCATTTCCAGCGCTGTCGTTTCTCGCAATCACTTTCTTTGTAACCTGTGGATGCCTGTGGAACCTGTGGAAACCGAGCACCAAACCAGCTCCACTGAAATCATGGTAATAAATGTGATGTTCGATTGCTGATGGTTGTTGCCATATAGATTGGAAGAACAAGTTGGGTTTTTGCGCTTCCCATTACCACAGGCCTCTGAAATGTTAAACAAACGTGTGCTCTCGGTGCCCTGCTGTAGGGGTTAAACGTTCTCAAAACTGGCTGTATAGTGATAAAAACGGTATAAAGTCCTCTTGTTAAAGAAGTACCCGTACGCGGAGAAAGTTGTTCTAGTAAAAGGTAGGCTAGACGCGCTCCAACTACACCGATATCAACTGTTTATCATTGGTATTTGGCTGGATGAATCCTGATTTCAAACTAAAAAAAGACGTTCTGAGTCGCTATGATTTCTGACACCAATCAAGCCGAAGGTTAGTACCAACCTGGGGCGAGACAGGGCCGCTTTAGCAGAAAAACTGTGCAAAGCATTGAACAAATGCGCCCAAAATGGCTGAAAAAGTGCTTTTCGGAAATACTAAAGCAGAGTATGGAAAGATAGCTCAATAGGATTAAACGCTTGAAAACAATGACAGGCTTTCGTGTGACGTTCAAGTTCACACATGCGCTAGGAAGACCGTGTCCCAGTAATAAGTATGCAAAACCAGAAGATACCAATAACAACAACCGGACGCGATGATTCTGCATGCTGACTCACACTGTACGCGCCGCCTCCAGCTGAAGGCTAACGCGAGCCACCTGTTGCAAGTTCTGCGATGACAAACTGATATCTTCCGTGTTCATGCCTGGCTGAGCGAAAGGCAGTGTTTCGGGGACGTGGGAAACATGCTGTAAGACAAAACAACAGAGAGGGAAGTGAGTGTAATGAGGTGCTCTAGACCGCAATACACCGCGATGGTTAATAAAACACTGAAATCAACTTGAGTTATTACTCTCCCTTAATAATAACGTATACACAAACATCTAATAGGGATAAAATGTGAAAGGGTATGGGCATGACTTTGAGTGCTTTGTGCAATAAAAGACAGTAACGGGAAAGGAGCGTTGAGAAAAAAACCATCAGAGAGCTCGAGAGACTCAGGCCTAGGTAAATATAGCCTATAACACATCGGGAGACCGTTTCGTGACTGAATGGTCACCTAAACGAACATGTTGTCACTTCTAATGCTAACCTTCAGAACCAACAGAACACCTCTTCATTCAACTTTCTTTTTTTAAACTGTAAGAAAGAAAACAGATTTAGAATTTGAAAAAAATAATCTTTCTTTATTTCTGCCAATAGTAAACTCAGGTTTGGCTCTCTTAAGCGTCCTTGCTCCGTAGGCATCCATATTCCTACCCATTACGTGACATGTGGCTTCAAAATTGAAAACTTTCCTGCCTGCATTTCCAGATGTTTCCTCACTAGGGACATGTATATTATCGCGTTATTATTGTCTGCTCAGCAATAATAAAAGACTTCTTAATCACGCATACGTATATTAAACGACAGAATCATATAAAGCGGATGTTGAGACACTATCGCATGAAAACTACTCCGAATTGATGGGGCGATGAAAGAGGTCGCTTTGATAGTTTATCCACAATACCAATCACATTTCCACAATGATCATAGTAGGTAACGTTTTTTCACCGCATGATCGTTGTCAGGAAAATGCTTCCCAAATAGCTGTACCATGTTACTATATTCTTCAACACAACTAAGGGAGGAATTATCATACTAGAAGAGTTAGAAGAACTATCGTTTCGCTTGTTTCCTTACTCTCCATCATCATCAGCTGTAAGAACTGCGTACTTGTCGTACAGTGATTATAGTTGCCACAGTTTCGTTTACGGATGATTTGGTTAGGTGGAGAGATGCGCATTGGAGGTGGTAGTTGATATAATCGATGCGTAAATATGGCTCTGTCAGTGGACTTTTAATCGGGGAGATTCAGAGGGGAGCTATGCATTAAAGGCAATAAATTGAATGCATGAGCACCATTGGGGATGCGACTGGGCCATGTCTAAGAATGACTCTAGCCCGTCTCGGGGTACCCATCAAGGGAGACAGTAATGACCAGCGTAACTGAGTTTGCTGATAACGGCTCTCATGTTCCGCTGCCAAGTCATTGCTCGAACCCCCTGGCTTGTTTCTGCCTTTCGCGTCGTTGTGCGAAACAGGCTGTTCGAGGAATTTGGTTGACTGGCATAGGAAGCACGTGGCCAAACCAGTGCAACTTATGGAGTGTGATCAGTTCATCTATCGTGGGCGAGTTATTACTTTCGAAGACCATCCCATGTATTTCAGCATTGCTGATCCGGTGTTCCCACCGGACTCGGGCAATGCTCCAAAGACATCGATGGTTAAACACCGAAAGTCTTTTGACGACCCAGGTAATAGTATGGAGCACACCACAGCATTGTAAACTTGACCCCTAACGGATAAGCTGATGTCACACCTACGCCACAGCTGATGCAGATTCACAAATCGTTCTGGCCTGCCCAACCTGGATGGGACCATCGGGACTGATATTGTGGCCCATGTAGATCAACTTGTCGACTACCTCAATCGGCTCATCCACAAGCACGAGGGTTAGGGTTCGAGACCGCCCAGTCTTCAATTTGAAGATGTGAAGCGCATGCCAAACCGTGAGGCATAATTATTTAGATTGGATGATTCGCTACTGAGTGGTTTCAAACAGTATGGCGAATATTTATAGCGTACTCATTCAAACCCTCTCATAAACGATATGAACCACGTGGGTGCGCAGTCACTACATATGATATTCACATCCATACGAGTGTGAAGTCGTATTTAGCAATTCACATTCTGTCTCGTACCGATTGCTAATTTACCTACATGTATTTTAAACGTATCTACACGATCCTTGATCATACACCCAACCAACCACTTTGTCCACAATTTCCGAACAAATATGTGCCCGAACCCACCACAAAGTCGGTGCACACTTGGTGAGATCGATTACACCCGATTCCAGATTTCAGTTTTAGTTTTTCGGTCAAAAAAATATAAGGGTAAGCGAGAAGAGAATGGGTCAAAAGAAAACAGGTGAGTGTGAGCACTGTCGCAGATATACAGTAGTGATCTATTTGCTTGTTTCGCACAGAATTAGACGACAACTTGTTCCCATTGGGCGAAAGAATGGCTTTTATTGTCTGGGAACAACTTTGGTCCGAGCTACGGACTCATTCGACGATCGTGAGGAATACGAAAACAAAAGTCGAAATACACTCATGGAATAGTTCACTGTTATGGGCATTACATTTCGAGGCTTGAGGTTGCTCAGCGGAAGTACCACCTGAGGGATGAGTGGACCGTTTAATCTCTGAAGGCTATTATCCATTATAGATGAAAAATGATTTGCAAGGCATCTTTGTCCACACATGTTCGGGCGTGAATTTTTCAGGAAAAATAACCGTAAACTGCTACTGAGGTTCAGAACGCACCAATTGGCGTTCCGCTAAAACCCCATAACTAAATGTACGGTTTGTTCACGGTAAATTAAAAAGCAATACACAGACAGAAAATTTTGCAATCAGACATGGACTTACGTAAGTGATTCGTCTAGTAAAACCTAGTAAAATATTCGAATTGGGAAGGTAGGTGGGAGACTGCAAAAGGAGGAACGTACTTCTATTCACTCCCGAGCCAGTCCAGAACGGATGGTAAGGGTTCGGAAACCTCATCAAAAGTAACCGAATCAGCCAACAAGAAGCTATGCCTCAAGAGAAGCCCCCCACTTAAGCGGTGTAAGCACGCGCAAATTCCAGAGATACAGTCGACAGGAAAACGCATGTGTTGGTGGAGGCAAAAATTGCAGGCAGGAATGTGGGAAATTACTCACGTGGTTTCCATCACAAGCAGTGGTATGACTATCGCATTGACTAACTGTAGTACCATCACTTGCTGATCCACCATTTTCCATCAGTACGGGACCACCAGTGGAATTTGGCATCATCCGTTTGGTGTTAGAAGACTGGGGAGGGTAGTGATAGAACGGTTGGCTCCATCCGGTAATCAAATCGTAGACGAGGACGCAGCCTAAGGAATGCGCAATCACAGAAACCATGCCACCACGAGACTCAAATTCAGGGTTTCGCGAACAAAACAAAGTGTACATGCGATTGAGTTCAGCCAGAAGACTTGAACTAATCTCGGCGCGGTAAAGTGGGCTGGTGTAGTACATGATATCCATAGCAGAGCTGTTCAAGATGGTCCGAAGTCCACGAACATGAACTGGAGTTATCGATTCCACTGTGTCTCCATCCAGTTGCAGAGAAGAACGCCACTCGATCGGCAGAAACTCTACACGCTGATTGGTGTATTCCGGTTGGGTAAAATATTTTGACTGTAATCTAGCGCAGTTTTCACGTAATCTAATAAGGAAGTGTAGATTTCAATCCGTCAGTGAAAAGCAGAACGAAATGATAAATGTGATCTCCAGTTATCTAAATGCTAGGATAAACGGAGCATAATATATTTATTGAAACATGCAAATATGCAGCTTAATCGCTGGTTTGTAAGTGACCCAATGAGATTTCAACTAATTTCTGACCGCGTATGCCGCTTAGCTGCTTCCACAAAGGCCTGCTTTGACCTTGTAAAGCCAGTCAATGTGCGCTTTTAAGCTATGTCCCTTAGAGCATATCAAAGGGAGTCCATTACGTGAATCACTCAATCGTTTCAAATCACGTTATGGTAAGCGTGCACCCTACCCTCATAGTCGTCAGCTGAGCATCGGAAAGTTGGGTAGATGGATCGTTAGGTTAGGTTTAACGCTAAGACGCCAATATGTACCTACCCGATGCCGAGTACATTTTCTATAATAGTACCACCATTTTCGAGTGCGAATACCTGATAGGATAAGACACAGTGTCCCCCGCCCGAAAAGGGTTTTCTCACTTCTTCCTTACCCCGCCAACTTTACCATAAAACTATTGAGCAAAGTAGCAAACCGTCTGAAAGAGATCGCAAAATTTCAGCAATTTTCGCTGTTTTGGCTCTTCAACATGCATAAGCTTTTTTCAGAATGGCGGCAGCTGCCTGATCAGTTTCACCTACCTTAGTGAACTACAGTCCTGCAACAGCAAAACCGTCCCGGTGTTCACAAGGATGGTGACTGAAGCTTCGAAGATAATACTCCGTTAGTGTTCACTGGGGATTTGATAGCGTCACAGTTTAGAAAGTTACAAGCTCATTAGCCGAATGAGTCTAAATTTGCCATCAGACACATACACAGACACAGTACAGTAAGGTCACTCAACCTCGAGGTGATCACAGGAGTTTCATGAGCAGGGAGCTCAGCGTGTTATCCTTCTACTGACATATTTATTCACAAAATGATCAACACAACGCAAAAAAGCGGATGAGTTAGGCCCCAACTTGAGTTTTGAGACGAAAAAGAAATACTCTCTGTTTGATGGAGGATTCACATGTAAGCTCGTGCGAGTACGCTTGGTCCAGCTTATCTGAACGAGGTACGACCGAACGAGTTCACCGACATTTTGAAGTGAATCGACCGTGGATCCATGATTACTCGGGTAGTTTCAACATTCTATATAGACAACAATGCTGTTCATGCTTATGACAGCCGGATGTTCAAGGAATATGATATCTATCTTACGTGCGCGCTGAGGGGAGGACGAAGCAGAGAAATATGGACTTAATAAGTTTGCACAGCCATGTTCTCATTCGAGTACGTCAGAATCTAAATCAAACAGTAATTTCATTGAATGATGAAGTACAAGGTTGATGGATTTGCAGGAAGCGAGAGATTCGCCGACACCTGACTGTGAAAAAAACCGCAACGGTAAAAACGTTCGAAACTACTGACATGGTTAGCGTGCTGTTCACAACGCACCAGGAAGTCAGTCGCGTAAACTTCTTCCTGGCCGAGATTTGAAATAAGAGAAAAATCCAGGATGGCCAGAGTCAAAAATTCCGCAGGGAGTTGAAGCGTGGGTTTTGTTTAAGTAAAAACCCTTCAAAAACCTGACGCGAAACGCATGCAGAGATCGATACGGTGTGGATCGATATGGAAAGCACTCCAACGGGAAGGCTGCTACACTAAATGTGTCCAAGCAATGGTGGCAACATTAATCCGTCAGTAGTGCAAGGGAGACTGTTGGTACAAGGAGACAGTTATCACAGAACTTAAAGAGATACCATTAGTGCCACGCCGCACACAACCAGGGGCGAGATGTCTCAGTGGTTAGAACGCGAATTTACTGAAGAGAGGGTCATTAGTTCGAACCCGGCCTGCGAATCCCGACTTCCCTCATCTAGGCTTGGGCACCCTGGAGCAGTATTCTAGCTCTCGTGCTTCCTTCGGGTAGCATGGCAGCTAGGCAGCTAGGGTGTTGCAGCTGACAGGCTTATTTTTTATTTTCATGTTTTTGCACACAAACAGCGCCAAGAAAGTAGTTGGGCCGGCTGAAAATGAGGGGAGGTTGTTCGAACTATCATTCGGGTACATAAATCCAACGAACTCAAGCGCAACGGCCGGCATGCGAATCGATGCGGAGTTAATGTGACATCGTTTTTTGGACTTACTCGTTACAACACTTGTGGATGTTGTTTGCACCCATTTTCTGCCCGATCCCATGTATAACAAAGCACAAGTGGGTCACATCTGGTGGTCTGTCGTCAGCACACGCCACCTGGTTATAGCCGCGATACAGACGCGTTCCTACTGCAAAGGGTAAATAAGGTTGAACAAGGTTAGGAACTCAGAAAAGCATACCGAATTAAAAATATCACTGTTCATCACTTGCCACTATGAAGTAGCTCAAATGTGGGTAAAAGGTGTTTGTTGTGAGACTTGTTTTTAATGGAAATTTCAAACTAAACTGTAGCTTGAAGAAGGAGTTCGGATAAATGATACATTACTAATACAGCATTCCTTCGTTATTCGAGACATCCGTCCACGAAATACTGAAAAAAATCACCACCCAATTCCATCATTTGGAAGTAAGAATACTCCAGTATTCAGGCCCGAAACAATTTACGTCTACAAAGTGACACCCTGAGGAAAACAAAAACTGACTCTGACAAGAATTGCTGATAGTCTGACCGGCGATCTTGACCTCATTTCACGTACAATAAACCGTCTCCAACCATTCAAACCATGTCACATTGGCAAATGAGAATGTTTATGACTGGGTGTAATTCTTTAAGAGTCTTATTTGTAAAAAGCTCTTACGGTGATCTAACTGATATCTACTCTCCACTGAACTGGTCATCTTTCGCCGAAAAGGATAGGTTTTGTCTTATTGGTGTGGAACGACTCGATTGAAAAGTGGCGAAAAGTTATAAGCTACTGTCTACTGTGGTGCACAGTTCAGAACGGAAAGCATATTGGTAAAACATATAGTAGGGACCTTTGTGCCCCAGTGGAGAATTGTTCAGTTAAAAAAGCCTTTTCTCAGAGCTAGAGGAGATTGATAAACAGTGACCTGCTCCATGACTACGCTGACACCGGATTCATTTGTTGGTCCCGTTTGTTCGTCAAGTTCATTTATGACTTTATCGTAGCCGGGAATAAAATCTTTCATATGTTAAATGGATTCTAGTTCCGTTTTGGGACAGTTAAACTATAGCTAGACAACTTGGGTGTTTCCGAAAGATGACTTTTTTAAGAAGAGAGAATACCATATGAGTCGATGTCTGGAATTGTGTGAGGGAACAACACTATAGGGGAGTCAGCAACAAAACCTTTTTTACAAAGCGGAAAAATTTACATTCCAAACTACAGTTTCGCTCCGGAAGAAGGCGATAAATGAATTGCGGTGCATTGAGCTCAGATGCGTCTATGGTCTCTAGGTCATATTGTACTTCCTTTTAGAGGGTGGACCGCGGGCAAATTTACTACAGGATAATTCGAGGAGTATCAAAACATTGAGGAATTTCTCCACGAAGAAGGGTACGCAAAAGACGGAGTGGATTCAAACGGACCAACAGGTGGCGTGAAACATCTTCATGCCACTGGGAGCGCAGTGCGTCAGACGACTGCTTGTTACATAGTCCATAGGCGTAGGCACCCATTCACCACTGGGAGTGCAGTGCGTCAGACGACTGCTTGCTACATAGTCCATAGGCGTAGGCACCCATTCTGCAGTATTTCTCATCCAAGTACACAAAAATTTCACTCCTCTAGAGTGCTTTACGTGACATCTTTCTATGTCGGAAATTTCTTTCTTTCGAAATTTTTTGTTTGGAAACCTGAATTTGCAGTAACCCCCTTTCAAAGAAAGGCTATTCAACAGGAGCCTCTATCAAACATTCGCTGCCGTACTCCGACAAGAGTCTCTATCTCTTAAGAGGCCATCTTTCAACATCCTGGAGAGCATGCAAGGTTCTTCCACTAGGAGCGGTTTTATTCCCGGAGATAAGTCACTAACCTCAGAAAACACACGAATTAAGGACCACATGGTAATTTTGAACCATGCATGTTTGAGAAGCAACTCAACGATGACTTCAAGCTGCTCAGTACTTGGTTACGTTGAATACATTTAGAATCGAAATCCTATCGTCACTACTACAGTTTGACTTCATTCTTATATTGTAAAACTCAACAATAATCCTAAGTTCATCCTTCCCAATTGAGCATCTTTGGCTGTTCGATTCAAACCTTAGCAAACATGTAACGGTCAGTTGATGTGCAATATCAGTGCACCGGTTATTGGTTTTAATGAACAATACCTTGTGTGGTAGTAGGAAAGAGTCACCATACACTAGTAGTAAATGATGGCGAGCAACAGTACCCTTGTAAAAAGTGAAAAGGGAGAGTGAGGATCAGGTGCAGAAAGTCTACTATCCTCAGGAAGATTTACACTTTGGTATAGCAATGCAATACACACATCTGAGCAGGATATCGCACGTCATCGGCGGGATTTGCCCATTATTCTTTGTTAACCTTACCCAATTCACAGTGACAGACGAACACTCCCTGTGAATTTGGTCAGGAAGAAACTGCATGTTCAACATTGGATTCGGTTAGTTGTCAGTAGGAGCTTTAAAGCCACTTTAAAAATGGTTGTCACTTCTCGGGAGGATTAATGAAGCGAGAATCAGGACAGTAGGCAAATACTCCATTTGAATCAATTCAGCAGACAGAGTAGTCTACGAGATCTATATGCAAGACGTAAAACAGCTGCTCTTGGGTCAGAGAGCTTTTCAAGTCGGCAGTGCGTGAATGCCTGTTTCGTGAGGGTCACGGAAAGGACACTGACAATCAGGAGTCGGTAGTACTCAGAAACAATGGATACTCGGTCGAGATGCAGACCGACAAAGAGGGGCGAGCAAACTTTTAAGTGACAGAATGTAAGAAAGGCGACTGAAAAAGAACTGGTTAATATCAACGTTCCCATGGTTTCAGGATGTGGGTTGAGTAACCGCCTCCCGCACCAAGGTGAAAAATTTGGTTGCAACGATGTGGCAACGGCATATTTGTTATCACTTTCCATTCGTGCTGTCTACTTGAGTGTTTAGAGGTGCACGAGCATCACGTGATTAACCTCTTAGGGTCGCACAGCAGTGTAGCGCTGGTGCTTGGTCACAGATACTGCACTGACTGTTCATAAACATATATCTGCGAATGGCTCGGTAACACCCACAGAAAGTACACGAGGTAAGCAATGAAAGCAACAATGGTGTACAGTTCACGAGAAAACGGTAACACAAAATCCTAAAGCTGGAGGCGTTTAAAATCGCACTGGCTTGTACTCTGAAAGGGACTCAGTTGAAACCAAAGCTCTCGCTGGCCCTTCGAAGAGAAAAACTATCCGTCAAAAGTAACCGAACAAGCAGTCGAATGTGACCGAATTGGCTGTTCGAGACTAGCATTTTCCCAGCTGTTCAAATGTTCAAACGGAACACCCACCTTTTTGCATGCCAAGTTTTTGTCGAATGTACAACGTGGTCGAGTCCTGATAAAGATAGACTTCGTCAGGACTGTGAAAATCCACATGGCAGTCTTGGAATCGAACGGTATGAAGAGCTGTATCAAAATGGAAAGAAACAAAAAAATGAAAATCAACTTGTTATTTGATGCTAACAGACGCCAGCAATCATAATTTTGACAAAAACAAAACAGCACATGGACTCATTGGAATGACAGCATTTGGATATCTTTACTACTGCTGAGGTACATGCTTGAGATTTGCGTCAAGTTATGCGTTCCAGTGCACCCCGTCAAGGTGCTGTAGTAAGTGGAAGGGATAAGGAAAAAAATAGGAAATCCCCGTAGTTGGCAGTTAACAGGACATATATCCAAGGTGTTTCCTACAGTAAAAGTCCTTGTCAACCAAAAATAAGCAACTTACAGGCTGGGCCGGCTGTCGAAGTTCTTTGCGGTTGTTGCACCCAACCAAGGGTATGCAGTTCAACTGTCATAACGCAATCTCAAAGCAGACGCTATACCTTTTCCAGTAGGTTCTTTGTACCTGTTTGTGTTGTGTTAAAGCATCGGTCATCAATACTGGTGTGTCCATCCATGAAGATAATCATACTCAAGCTGTTTGGGCAATAAGATTATTCGGGTAATACACTTGACGGACTTAGGGCCTCATCGCACGGCTCCGTTAAACTACCGCATCATCCACCAAAAATGCAAATGGACTGTCAACTGTCCGTATGCATTTGAAAGTGGGTTACACATCTCCACGGGGATCTGAACATTCAGCTGAAGATCCTTTAGAACCTTGTTATGCCAGACAGCCTGAGTACATCAAAGTATGTTTCGGTCGATCGTTTTGGTTACACGATTTCACGTTACGTCGTCTTTGGGGTCATGTCATAGCCAATCGCTTAACAGATTCGGTGTAAAGCACAATTTATTCATTTGCGTTCCAGAGTATTAGAACGATATGCGTTGACCCCTGGATATGAGCCCGGATATCAAGATATCTTAACTGGCTGCTCTAGTGAACCAATTCGATGCAGCTAGAATGCCTCAACAAAACACCTGCGATCCTGTCTTTCAAGCGTTCTACACTGCCAGATTGTCTCTCGCATGAATATCTCACTCGCTATACATGAATGATCTATAGCTGGTGCACTGGATCCTCGTAGACTCATTTTAAAAGCAGTTTGAACATTTGCATGCAGGTCGGAGTGATGCGGTTCTACGCTTGATAATGAAGTAGCTGTGCCCACTTTCAAACCGTATCTAGCTTGGGTAGCGCCAAACAGAAAAGCGTTGTTAAGAGGCAAGACGGAAAGGCGCAGAGCGCAGCGCGTGAAGTGGAGAGATATGGGGTGCACAAGTTGCAGGGCGCTACAGGCTCTCAAAAGGCCTGTGGTGTAGTAGTTAAATAAAGTAGACAACTGAGTGTACGTTCAAACCCCGTAAGGACGTGCATCTCACACGCATGTGAATCCCGATGGTGCTTGTCGGCTCAAGACATTAGCAATAGCTTCCTTGTTTCCTGTTACTCAAGCCTATCGGATATTAGCATCTAAACAACAGCAGCTCGAGTCGATCTAGTCGATCATTACAGTCTGTGTACAGTAGGTTCTGGCTTCCTGGATTAAGGTGATTGGGGGGAAATACGACAAGCAATCTAAAGTAATTTCGGTAACCACGGAAGACTAGCTCCGAAGTGTCTCGGTTTCAGGACTGAAGTTTTCCTGCCGGCCTATGAGGAAGGGCAGTGAAAGGAAGTGAACAAGGTTGTTCGGTTTTTTACAGGATTCAGCAAACCATTCGTCCGAACAGGGTATCGAAAATATGCCACAGTCACCTGTGATTGGCGACTGCACAGTTCAGACAAAACGTGTCATTGTGCACTCAAGGCAAAACGCCCACTGGCGAGGATAGCAAAACTAAGCCGAAAGATATGCTGGGGTTGAATTATTCTCAAGAATATTTTTAAGACAGTTTCCCGTCGCCCGGATCGAAACATCCACATTGGTAGCACATTGTTATCGATACATCGCAAAGTCAAACGTTTAGCAACTAACGTCAGCTGACATGAAAACTATCGGGATTGATCGAATAACGTCGACAGCAGTAATGAACAGAAACTCACGTAGTTTCCGTTTAGATTCCGCTGAGGTGGAAGGGGTCACTAAGTCGGCGATTGGTGAGCTGATTGGTGAGCTTGGTCGACTTTCAGCACCGATGCTGATACTCTCTGTAGCGACAGCGAATTGGCTAAATACCGTCGGGGCGCTGGCTACCGTGTGCAACATCACAAATCCTGAGGTATGATTCGGTTGAACTCCACCTTCAGCTCTTGCCTGTTTGGACATGGACTTGATAGGATTGACCGAGTTCTTGGTTGATTGGCATTTTACGAAGCAATTGGAGTACTCGGATTCCAAGTGTTCAACCAACATTTCGTCGTCCAAAGGATCAAAGACACCAGCCCCGGAATCACGAAACCATACTCCCCTAAGGACACGAATAGAAGGCCTGCCGTCTAGAAACGGAAAAACACGACAAAATGAATGAGAACTGCTGGCGAAGTGGATGCTCAGACCAAACATGTCCGACCACGGCAACGTAAGCACCAGACACTTGACTTAGACCGAGCGAACGTAAAAGTTGAAAAAGTAAAAGTGAATGGACTGATAGAAGAGCAACTGGTGGAAGGGCTTGGAAATGAACAACAACTAAAACGATAAAAATCCGGAAAGCACTGTGTCCTGATCAATCTGAATAAGCTTAAGACATTAGAATGCAATCACGCAAAAAACGTGAAGCACATGGAACGAAAGCACTTAGTTGTACAACCCTTTCAGTGTGCACCTGCCGTGCAATCTGAATCAGGCGTAACCTATGAAGTGTGACGAGTTTATCTAAAGATAGAGTGACGTTTCCTAAAAGCTTTCCGACATCCCTCAGCATTAAGGATTTGATGTCTCACCCCCAGACCAGCACAAGGCTTCGAAGGTACACATGGTCAAACGCAGTCTTCGAGGATTTTTCGTCCGCAGGGGTTATGTCTCTGGCCCACAAAATAAAACAGATCGAATTGCGACAGTGTACTCCCTAACCTTGGCAACCAAACTGATGTTACGTCAGCGCAACAAATGCCAGAGACTGGCAAGCTATGCCATGGCCTTTCCGATTCTGTAAGTGATTTCACCCTTCGTCAGTGCGCCGTAACTTATGCGACCAACCAGATAGACCAACTTGTTTACCAAATACATCGGTTCACCTGCAACCGGTAGGTTCGGATTTGGTCTCACCCAATCTTCCAGTAGCATCTTACACTTTCCAGGTATGAAGTGCATGTCGAACCAGACAGCAGAGTTATTTAGGACATTTAAAATAGTTCATATTCTTCAAGGGCCTGATCCAAGAAGAGCAATACTCTCAACGTACTGACTGTCTACGAGCAAACGCACCGGAAGTATTTGCATTCCCAGTGATGTTAGAGACTGATAAAGACTAAAGCGGCACATCAACTGCAAAGCTGAAGTAGGGCGAAAGAGGACATCTGTGTCTGATACCCTACATGCGCAGATTCGAGAGTTCGCTGCAGACACCGATGAATCCACCGGGGAGGTATATACAAGCTAGACACTGTCATTGCTAGACATTATCGTGGTTTCTGGCAACCATGGAGTCAAAAACAGCCCTCGGATCACGAAAAACGATTATTTTTGGCACTCGGAAGGAATAAGAGAGTTCTGTCACTTGTCTCAAAGTGATGATGCGAATCCAGCCTAATCTGTCTGAGTAACTTCATAGTAAATCAACCTGTGCATGATAACACCAGAGAAGGCCCTGGAAGCTATGGCCGCTACACTTGTGTCCCGGTGGTTTTCTCACGATGCGCATGCGCTCTCGTTGAATTTAAGAAGCATCATTGAGGTGCTCATTCTTTCGGTATTATGTCTTTATCTCAGATACTTCGGAGTGCAATCTTCAGGTCGACCACAAGGAATTCACCGCGTTCTTTAAGAGAGGTATGATGAGGTTGCGCTGAGGTAATGAAGTTTCAAGTTGCCGAAGGGGTGGGACTGATGTTGACCTTCTGTTCGGATTTGCGTGCTCCTTCGGAGGTTGGGTTGACGGAGGTCAGCTAAGTACTGCTGTAAAGGCTCTTTCTGCTCGGCGTCTTTGCGAACGAATTGAAGCCACTCTCCCCAGACCAGTTGACTAGGTTACTTGGAACAGGGTGGGACAGTTTCCTGCTTCAAAGGACTGCTCCGTTTTCGGGGACTCCGCCACCCACCGGCGTTCTCTCAATTCTTAGGCTATTCTTTTATAGGAAGGAAGTTTAGATGAAGAGCAACGGTTAGGTGATTGAAATACAAATGAATCAGAAGGACTTGGGTGATGAACATGTAAGGACGGGTTGGTGACTGAGGATCTGTAAAGGCAAATGATACTTCCCAGTTGTTAGGCCAAAGAAATGGGCATAGTTGAGGTACCCAAAGCATAAGCCACTGAAACAATATGGTTATCCGCAGTGGAGTAATAAGATGGAGGGTTTTGCTCGGAGAGCTATTCTCTAACTTCTGACACACAAGAACGATAACCGTTGAACGTTTGGAGAGGAGCGTTGTTCGAGAGCCTGTCTCAAAGTAAAGAAATGATCAGTAGATCCTATATTATGGCGAAGGCCCAGCTTGATTCTTACGAATCAGTCTTTCCCAGTAGTCGATCAACCTGCTCAACATAATGTTTTGCACAGTATATTTTAACACCTTTACCGAAATCATCTGTGTACGGTTTGTATGGGGTCGGCAGCCCAGTTAAAGACACTCGTAAAGAATCAAACCCAGATAATCAGAATGTTAGTCCACGACCTTATATATTCGGTAGTGTGGTTCTTTCAAATAAACCAACGACTGGCTTGGAAAAAGTGCAGTCTTATTAGGAAGCACGAAGACTCTGAATCTAACTATGTAGTTCTCGGGAGCAACTTGCTCATTATACATACTGCATAATCAAGTACCCAGGTCCGTGAGTTCTTGACAGCTGATGCAGGTATACTTGTGGTGAAGAATCAGTCGTTGTCAGACCACAATAAATAATGATTCGAGACTGATGGAAGCAAAGAAGGCATGCCCGGGGAAAAATCAAAGGAAGCGATTCTTCAAGTATTCAGTTTGGAAGCGTGTACACAATAGCGTTATTGTGTGTAGGATGTTGAGACATTATTTGGAAGCGTGTACAAAATGGCGTTATTGTGTGTAGGATGTTGAGACATTTCCAAACACTTCGGTTTCCTTATGAAGAAGGGTATTCTCGCCACCTAAAGGCGTGCAAGAGCTTTGGTACTTGATCCACAGTATAAGCTCTTGGCACTCTCAGTTCAAAGTCTCCAGAAACTGGATTTATGTTGCTATTAGTGCTAAAAATATCCTTAAAAATTCATAAAAAACGATCTGCAAAAATGGATGAATAACGGTCAGCACGTGCGCCTACAACCGCGGTCCCTTTGACATTCCTAATTTGATGGGTAATAAGGGTGTCTCATCCGGCGATCTATGCTGGAAGCCGTCATTCTAGGAGCCAGTCATCACGAAGTCGTGGAACATATGCTGCGTGATAGTGGTGCTACATCCTAACTCTTTGAAAGGTTGTCACAGTGCTGATTTACCATTAGAGGCAGGACGATATAGTGCTCAATTACTAAGAGGAAAATGGAGCGTTCAAACAGTTCCACAGATTTTGGAGATGCGCTGGGCTGATTACTAGCGAGGATGAGGCAATTTTTCAGTGCTTTCCGGCTTCCTCGCATAAACTGACCTATTCGGGGATGAAAGACCAGTATTTTAATTCATCAAAAAAAATCAGTAGGTTGCAACAATCCTGAAAGTGTAACACCTGGGTCATTTGTATCATTAGGCAAACTTAACATCACTCGGCCAGAAACTGCAGATGGTCATCAACCTCAAAAAATTCTGTTAACCCTTGGCTAGTGTATGATGCGCATATATATATATACATAAATATATAAGACCTATTAGGGATAGAACGCAAGCGAAAGAGATCAGATATTATGAATCAAGACCGAATTTTCCGGTCAAACGGTCTTCACCCTGCAAACGGAGTACCTAATCAACAATACCGTGCAGCGAAGGCCAATAGCCTGTGGAAATCCGCTATCACTGAGAGTAACTTACTTGCCCAATAAACAGGATTGCAAATCCGAGTTGTCACATCTACATCATAGAGACCGCCAATCACAGAAACATTTGGAGACGCAGTTATGACAGCACTTCGAGCTTTTTTGTTCGGGCTGGTATCAGGCAGTTGGTTGGAATAGTGTTTTGTATTAGGCAAGGCTGAGTCATCCACGACACCGTAATGTTGGTTGACACACTGAGCTCTGAACGCCGCTTCCAAGTTCAAAGAGTCGTAACCATTGAATGGGGTCCATCGCTTATCTGAAGCGTCCTTATAAAACCAACGAACCTGAAGCGGCAGTGGTTATATTAATGTAGCACCTACATCGGGTTCCCGGATGTGGTAGGTGACCCTCTCAACATATTCCGAAATTTCAATCAGTTTTGTTGAAATATTTTGACGTTTAATGTTAACTGCATTCGTCTCTACCATAAACTCAACAGGAAACTGGAGCTAACAATCAGGGATGTGAGAGATTTGTCGTAAAAATGTTGCAGAAGGCGGCTCCAGGAGCAATCTGAAAATAAAAAAATACGATACATACAAAGTGTGTTCTCGGGTGACAAACCAAATACGCACATAATATAACAAATTTGGATGTACAGCGGTTAGTTTAGTGGTCCTACTATGCCTGACAATATAATGAAGCTCGAAACGACAGAGATGGTTATAAACAAGCAACCGGCGTTTACGTACTAGTGTCATTAACGAAGAAACTGAAGATCATTCCAAATTATTCTGGAAAGTAACATTGCACACAAGAATCATCGTATCACAAGCTGTCCATCCGGCATATCATACTAGCTCTTTACCACAGACCCAACTTGACATGCCACCGAGAAGCATTTGAAGTTTAATATCAGTAGTAAAACAAATACCCTGGTTGTAATTGACCGCTCAAACGACCTAACGGTTTATTGAATCACTGCGTAGTGGCCGACTAAGATCAACGTGGCAGTCAGCAGTTTCACGTTGTATGCTCATGTTGTTCTTTCTAAATCTTGATGTCCATTCAAACTTGGTGCCATTCATAAGTGTTGCGCTTCAAGGCAAAATTATGCATGCCTCTCCGACTTTCCTTGACTATGTGATCGACTATTCTGGTGTCAAACTCAGAAATAGTAAAAATGCCACCGTCCGTGAGTTCCAGGTGCTCACCGCTGCGCATCAACTTCGGCGTTTTCTTGGCCTTGTGAGCTATTACCGCCGGTTCATACGCCGTTCCGACATCTTTCAGAGCTAAAAAGCACCAAAGAACGTTTGGTCACGCAACTCTGCCATGCACTTGTCCGTCCGGCATATCCAACGTGCTTCTGAGTACAGGTCATTCAGGATAGCCGTCTGACGCAGTGCTTGTCTACAATGTTTAAGGGGTTGGTTTGGATCGTGGTTTCGCACTAACTGAGCGTAACTTTGCATCCCAGTGCTCATTCGCCGCGAATGGACAGTGTCTTTTTTGGTTCCCTTTGCATAAATTGTGGCCCCATCATTCTGTAAAGCGTCTTTAACTGCTGGAATTACGCGCTCCAGAACCCAGATGCTTAAGGGGGGTGATGCTTGGTAAAAACCTGTTTGCTCACCAACGGCAGATCTGCAGAAGACCCGGGGAGAAAAACCTTGTGGTTATAAGTAAAAAATCATAACTAGGTAACCCGTCGTTATCTCTAGAAGATGGTGCCACAGAGCTCCCTTCGAGGAGGAAGCTGTTCATACCCTTCATGGCGTTTCTTCTGCACCTTGATCCCCATTCAAATTTAACACCGTTTCTTTGTGTTATGCCTAAAGGCACAATTATGCGTGCTTCTTTGCCTTACCTATGCAGACACTCAAAAGTCTCCTTGCTCTTGGTTTCCCTCAACACAGTCGGTGGCTGCTCGCTTTGTTTAAGTGAGCAATGATTGCCAACTCTTTTCCATGTCGCATCAACGGTCGTTTGTGTTTCTCTTTCCTAAACACATTTTACGCTAAATGTATTTATCTGGATTTGTCAAAACCAAGCCCTTTTCAGCGTACCTGATTGGGTGGTTACTAAGCAGCAGAACTAAGAGGAAGGATCCTGAACATATATATGTCATCGTGGAATGCTTACAGTTTCATCGAGTACCTCCCTAAAACCGACAACGAATCATACATCGCCTGGCACATCCGAATTTGCGCACCTCAGATACCAAGAAGAAAGTATACACAAACGAAACTATACGAATTGAGCAATACTTCAATGCGTTGCTCTTTCTCGTAGCAGTTTAAATAAAGGATAGGTATCCTGGATGAGAAACTTGGAGCAATAAACTGTGATGGATCACAAGATCATCTCCCTAAGCACTTATCTGCCTTGAAGCACCGCTTCGTAGTAGCACGGTCATACAGTCTGATAAGGATAATAGAGTAGCAAAATAAGAGAACCGCGGGGGGGGGGTGATAAAAGGACGGAGGGTAAAAACCGGGGAGCTTAAACACACAAGCTCGCCGTTAACCGTGGCATACCGCGACATGGCGGTGTCCCCAACCATCGAGTAATATCATATAGCAACGCCACATCCAACCTCCAATCGCGGCAGATCATTTCAACTATCCTCAGAACGCCGAAAGCGCTTGCACAGTCATGACTCGCACAATTATGACAGTTATGGTGGCGCATCCGACATAAGGTACCCATGTGAAAGACACGGACAAGAAAAACCAACGCCATGTGCCTCGCAAAAGTGTCGTGCATACGTAGAGAGCATAACTTACTGATGGTGACCCTAGGAGGCTCCGGTTTAAGGACACCCTCTTTGTATTGAGCAATATTGAGGAGATATATCGACGTGAAATGTTTAACGATTCGTGAACCAAATTGCCACCAAAACCAAAGACAAGTAGGCTTGGAACTGTGAGTGGATAAAACCAATCGGCATCACTTTACGGTTTCTCCTTATTCCATATAATTACTCCGTGCCCGTTCGAAGCTACATTTGTCTATCACTGCGGTTCATTGCTCTCAGACGGCTATCACGTCCGTCTTCATAGAAAGGTCCAAGTTGCTGTTTACAACTCCCCAAGGACAACGCAAACCAGATGTCGGGCAACATTTGTCGAGTCTCTCAGCAAACCAACAATGATAGACACAGCAACCATCACGTGACCAAACAGAACTACAGGATAAGAACCGATCTCTCCGGATAAGCACATTTTCTATGGTAAACAATCGCCTGGCCATCACACCGAGGGATTCCTGATGTCGTCCCCAATGGTTACACCGTAAGGGAACATAGCGGATAACTATCCGAAGGAAAATACATTCTGGTTTTTGGGCCAAATTCTTGAAATCTGTGTATGAAATCTCGTGTTTGCACACAAAATCTCACCCAAAGAACTGGTCCATTCAATAACCATGTTCGTTGGCGGTGCAATGGACGGATTCAGACGGCACGCTATTTAAGTTACACCTAATGTCGACGCCTTAGTGAGGTCCCGTCAACCATTGCAAAAATCGAAACGCTCCGCCAAGGTCTACTGCAGCCCCCTTATTATTAGAGTAACGTATATGCTTCCTTTAGGTGAAGGAGAAAAGCTTGACCTGCTTAGCCTCCCGGGACGGAGCGGCTCTAAAAAAATTCGCTTAGTATTATCATAATCATCAGAGAAAGCAATATTAATATCGACACTGGTGCTTGACCGCCGTATATCCACAAGGCACATCCAATTATATTTAAAACCTTGGACCACAGAGAAGAGAATAGTGAATGAGAGAGGAAACATGGTGCTGGTCTATCGCAGGCATCCTGAATTGCCTACATCTGCAAACATTCAGTCAATCTCGTAAGAAACTGATATCACGAATACAATTGCCATCGATCAGCCACAAGTTCTTGCACTGTCTCCAGCCGAGCGCAAAAGGGGTGGTGAGGACCCCTCACTGGAAGGCGTACCACACAAACAACACCCAAACTCTTCATAATCTCCTCCGCCCCCTTCTGTCAAGTCATACGCTGTCTATCTCGCGCTTTCCGCAATTCTGAAGGCGGCACAGAAA
Source organism: Clonorchis sinensis (assembly GCA_003604175.2). Classification (NCBI taxonomy): domain Eukaryota; kingdom Metazoa; phylum Platyhelminthes; class Trematoda; order Opisthorchiida; family Opisthorchiidae; genus Clonorchis; species Clonorchis sinensis. Next base: position 18,158,142 of record CM030369.1, on the reverse strand, counting down.
ACAACATTCTTTTCGGTAGACGATGTCTAGACATGCTTATTACATGGTTGAGCCACCGCAGTTGATGGTGCTGGATGTGTTCCACAATTGGAATACCTGCTGCAAAATCAAATGCCCGTCTTCTAATTACCTCGCTAGGAATTCGTTGACACCATCCGACATCAATAACGCCTCTGAGATATTGGCAGTAAAAAAGGCAAGATGTCTAATATCACCTGTCCACAGGGGCCATGTTACGTAGCCATACAGCACAGCCCTTACCGTAGTCTGGTAAGGGCGACCATCGAAACCAAATGATATACCTTCCTGACGCCACAAGTGACAAATTAGCAGACATGATCCTGCCTTTTGAGATTCGTGCAATAATTTCATGAGACGTATTTTCGCCACTTCTAATACAACTACCGATGTATGTATAATTATCCACAAACTCCAGTAAATCCCTTTGAATTGTAACGGGTATGTTTAAAGACTGCATGAGCTGAAGCTTGAATTTGCACTTTGAAAGTCCAGGAGGTATGTCAAAAGATGGTATGATGGTAGTCAGTCTATTCAACAGAGATTGTGCTTCGCCCTAATCTTCAGAGCTAAAGACGATGGCATTTGTGTATTTGTATTCTACACCGACAAGGTCCACACTAGTAACGACTTGAACAACACAGTTTTGGAAACCTAGCGTTGGCCTCATTATCTCTTCACTGACAAATTTGAATAGGAATAGAGAGGGTGGATGCCAGTTCCGGACCCGGCCTTTTGTAGGGAAGCTTTTGAATAGTTCACGATACGCTCTCACACTCCCAGATACATGTGGATATAGGGACAGGACTATGTTGACAAACTCTTGGAGAATATCCTGCTGAGTGAATGTCATTAACAGTACTGACTGATCGACAGAATCGAATGCATGTTTGAAGTCAAGGAACGCTAAGATTGTGGGTCGTCGGTACATATGGAGTTGCTCTAACACCTGATGGATTGTGAAGATGTAATCAACGCAGCCCCTACCCGGTCGAAACTCTTCTTGATACACACGGGTCAAGGATTCGCGTGCCGCCGTAAGACACTGAAGGGTTGGTGACACCAGAAAGCTTGTTGCAACGGGAGTCAAACTAACACCCCTGTGGTTACCACATTCACTACAAGTACTACCTTTTAAAAAATGGGCACTGTTATCGACTCACCCCAGTTATCTGAAACTCTCTTTCTCTCATGTAGATTTTTATACCATGGTGTTGGGCTTGTCCAAAGATGAATTTCCTGATTTGTGAGGAGCAAAGCCTCCGGTTGTTCGTATTCTAAAGTCGGTCTAACATGTACGGCAAAGAGAGGGCGGGAGAATTTTTGGGTGATGTGGTCGGAGTGACGGATGACCAAAATCATACTGTTGGCTGTCAAAGCTAATTTTTTCGAATCCAATGTTGTTTTGAGGTCGACCACCGATCGGTGGAAATTTGGATCCCCAAAGTCATGCTGTTTCTGGGACCAAGAAGAGCTTACTCCAAGATGTTAGGATCTCGAGTAACGAGGCAGACCACTTGGTAGAGTGTGAGATAATAGTCGTTCAGCTGCAAGATCCTTTTGGTACCTAGCAACCATGCCCTGAGAATCAGGGACGAGGGCTGAGGTATCGCCAGATTGTCAAAGCCTGGACAGGAGCAGTCGAGATGCTGAGGTCGGGTTCGAAACGTGGAACGTCCAGTCTTAACCACTGAGCTACTTCAAGCTCGTGAACAGCTACACACAGGAGACAGTAGCTGATATCTCTGAGATGTGAATCCGAGAGTAACAGTAGTCTTTTTATTAGGAAGATCGAGGGGGAAGCTATTCAATGAAGAATACGTGCGCCCCATTGAACGCGCGACTGTCCCGGGATACTCCTCCAGAGAGACGGAGATGACTGGCGCAGCTGGTTTTGCTAGTAAATGACTTCGTCCTCTGTTGCCAGGTCATTGCTTGATGATCTCTGGCAAGTCGACATAATTCAGCGTTACTGATCCCATGTTCCAACCAGCACTCCTAAAGCACCTCTGGTCAAATACTGAAGGATCTATCGTCCTCAGATTGCAGAGGCATGGCTTCCAAACCCCAGAGAAACACGGAGCTCATCGTACATTGTAAACTCGACCCTTTACGAATATGTTGTCACGCCTCAGTCTTCGGGATACAATTACTACCACTATACTTGGTGGGTATGATTTCATCGGCTTTAGAAGACTTAAAGTAATCCATGACAAGGAATCCGAAAGGTCAAAGAGTGAAAAAGGGCTTTCTGAATGAACGCGAGATGGTGGGGCTCGGAGGGTTGCAATGCTAAACGGCTCCCATGGGTTACAGAACACTCAGTAGGTTCCCATTTGTCCAAACTATCGTACCATATGGTACCCAGGCGTTCGTTGTTGTTTCATTGTTGCTGTTTCACTCGTTCAAGAGATACGTATGAACATGCCACAAACACTTCGGCTTCGAATCGTGCGCTTCACCACAGCGTCTTCTAAAGCTTGCCTTAGGAGAATCAGCGGCAAGCGAAGCAGGATGTGCCTCTGGTTGTGGAACTTGCACGGAAATAGGTCACAGTGGTGACTGTCTCACGCTGTACATAAACCAGAGCTATGATGTGCTAACACACCAAACATGTCATCGTTGCTGCCAGTAGAGGGCGCCGCGACCGGCATTTATGCGGGTAACAGCCTGGTTGGTTACTTCGCATAATGCTCATTATACCGACCCAGGAGCAAGGACGTAAGTTCCACAATTATGCTGAGGTCGGTGAGGTACACACGTTCCGCTGTCAAGCAAATGCTCAAATTGGTGTGGAAAAACTGAAATGATCGGGAATACAGTATTTTCCAAACAAATCGGATATTTATCTGACAAGTATAATCAAACTCTACTTTTCAATATTTCCTCAGACTTGTAGTTCTCCGGTGCTTCAGAAGTACCGTGGACCATCACTCAGGCAGAAACTTGACACTTCGCCGTAGCATGAGACCCTTTCGGGCTTTATTCGTTTTACCGGTACACATTAAAAAACTAGCAGCACACAGCAAACTCTGTAAGCTCATGAAACATCGCTTGAACTTTCGCTATTTCGATTTTGTAAGACCGCCAAAAGTGTCTGTTTACAGTGTTAACCAAGTACTGGCCAAACTACGTCCGAGGCGGGCAGCCGGGTGCTAAGAGTCAATGGCTTGCGGTCTGGATCAGGCGCTCGCGTGAACTGCGGCCAATTTTAAATGTCGCGCGTCGACCTTCAGCTATTGAAATAGATTCTATTGATGTGAGCTATGGACACGGGTGACAAGCCGAACGGTTGTAGCGCTTAATCGATGGACATCTTATACATTCACACTTTTGTACAAATACCAAGGCGTAATGGTTTAGCCCTCTGTCAGCTGGGGTGCTGGGCGTACAGGCCAGACCTGCAAGGGAATAACTACCGTTGTATGATGTCGACATATTATTTCCGAGAAATGGGAGTCTCCCTGGAGAGAATGGATGGGGACAATGTAGAACGGACGAATTTTTTCAAGAATTCAGCTCTTCACGTGTTGCACGGGCTCCACAGCTTTATTTCGGGACCAACCAAGCAGGGCAGACGGAGTGGACAGTATCGAGGCCTGATGTTCGGTTGGATGATTGGCATGTTGGAGATTTTCAGGAGGGTAGCAATTCCAGGGAGAAACATTTTTTCTGAGTCTTCTTCTCTGTTCGCTTTTGTTTTCAATCCACTGTGCTTCCATTTTTAATGCTTTCCTATTGCTTGTTGATGGAGTGAAAAGCAAGCTCAATTACGTGTTTTTCTTAAAACGGAGAAGGTAACTACGACAGGCTGGGTACATGGGTTTAAGCAAAATACTCTTAAGACGGAATAACCTACCCATGTCCTAGGGCGATTAGGGACACGAACGTCCAATGCAAGGTTTTCCGACTTAGCCGTCACAACGTCACACGGGAATGAATACTGGATTGTTGTTGCCTCAATTAAGAAAACCCCTTGACAGCTAAAAACTGACACGTTCCATGCTCTACTTTGTACGTGACCTTGCATTTAGGTAGCAGGTTGATTAGCCTTCCACGCAAGTGGATGGCTTTTTTCAGGATTTTGCGGGTTCATATTGGCCGCTGAGGCAAGTGGCTTGATTCAGACGGTCAAAAATCGTTTTGTATAGCTTCAATGCAGACCTCTTAAATTTCGTGGCATTTCGTTCTACTAAATGGATATGAATGGCGCATTTAAAAAAATTGTGGGAACCCCTTACTGTCACACCTGACGGTGGAATGAAACGCGCCTAAACTACATGGAGCCTCGCGTGCTGGGACCATCCAAATGTATGTCGGAGTCTTTAAAAACTTTCCTCATCGCCCAACACTTTTGGCAGTCTAAGGTTAATGTTGATGTGTGAATCTTTACGCCTTTCTTCTTTGGCGTTGTTGATTCATTGTCCGGCAAGACTGTTGATATTAGACTTATCGCGCCACAGCCAGAACAACTTACGCTTACAGAGATTAAATGTGTGTTCCGCCTGCCAACCTTATTGTGCTTCACGATCAGAATGGCTAGTCTTTGTGGAACAAGAGCCGTTAGATCCCACTGCCATTTGCGCGAGTTCCAGCGAGGATCGCGTTTTTGTGGGGGAATCGTCTGTAGATATGGTGAAGACTTTTTGACTTCATATCTGGTCTCATTGCAGACATTATTATTAAGACAGTGGGGGTATAAGGCACATCGATCAGGTAACTAAAAATCGAATGATGCAGCAACATTTGCTTTTGTGGTGAGAATGGTTGAGGACAGATGTCGGGGATATGTGCGGATAAATAATACTTTCCGTTGCCCAGATCAGGGAAAGGATTTTGATGCAGGTATCCCAGATTTAGCCGTTGAGTGAGTTGTCTGATCCAAAATGCCTTGAGAAGATATACGGTTTTGTTTGGGACCCTTCCTTAGGCCCCGAACTCAAAAGTCTGGATGCGAGGCAGCAGCTAGTAGAGTAGTCTTGAGGGACCCGCTCGGATTTGATGACTCAACACTCTGACCTGCTCGGCTGAATGGGGTTGGATTGAACCAAAGGCATAGAGAGTAAGGTATTGCTATTTGATTCCTAAGACTGCCGTGTACAGCAAATGCTTTTTGAACAGCACTAGGGTGTCCGGTTCCGAAAATATTTCGACCGTATTGAATAATGCGCTGCCTCCCACGGTCAATCGTTTGGCGACCTGAGCGTACGGCTTTTAGGGCCACCTCAAAGACTGAGTTTCAGTAAGTTACCCGAATACTTTTTGGCGCCTATCCTCGTTGTGTCTTCTGGCCCATTCTCATCATTCACGACAAAGGCGTTCTCTGAGTCTCCTCCGAATGAAATATGGATGCGTTTTTCCTCATTCAGAGGAAGGTGTAGTTCGACGACCACTGCTTTGCAACGTCTACATCCATTTGGGGGTACTGGCATTTAAACCCCAAGATTTCAAGCCATCCGCAAAAAGTGGACATGGACTTGAAAGGACACCTGGAAGGTCGTTGACGTATATCAGAAGCAGAATTGGTCCCAACACAGAGCCTGGAGGATCTCCAATGAAGACCAGCACCGAGGAGTAGTGTGTTGAGCCTACTTTCAATCGGAGCGTTCTCTCTGATAGAAACCCCTTAATCCAGTCTAGAATTTCCCCGTGAATCTTGTAGGACTCTAGCTTACGGGGTAGCGGTACGTATGAGCCTCGAACGAATGCTTTTTTAGAAGTCGAAAAATATGACATCCAAAATGAGTCCTTCGTCCCCAGCTTGGGCTAGGCTGTCCGTAAACACGAGCACGTTCGTCAAGCAAGAACAGCTTTGGAGGAATTCGGGCTGCACTGGGGATATTAACTTGTTGTTGGTGGGGTGATTTAAGATGACCAACTGTAGAATGCGTTCCATCACCTTGCACGACACACTTGTGAGGCTGGTGAAGCCTGTAGCTGCCGGGCGATGGTCAGTCACCAGTTTTGTAGATTGGCGTAACAATCGATTCCTTTCGAGCACAGGGAAGGTGGCCCTCGTCGTACGACTGACGAAACACCGGTTAGAAATGCGATGCCAGTGCAAGTGACGTTTCCTTCAGGGTTCTTGAGTGGACCTCGTCTGGCCACAACGCGCTGGAAGGGTTCGTCTTGCGCAAGAGTTGACGAATGTGCTCTTCCGTGAAGACTAAGCTGGTTAGAGGCCGTTGGTAGTTACGTCTTGAAAAAAATGGGTGTGACGTGGTAGCTGGGACAGAATACAGGCTTGTATAGCATTCCCTATAGATTGGTAATGAAACATTTGCAACCCAACTGCCAAACTCGGCGAACAGACTAACAACCAATGTTGCAGCTTCTTATGCTAGTGGCGATAATAGCAATGTCCAATAAGCCTAACATATAGCTGAGTTGTCAGAAGGCAGGGTCGCGGGACAGAGCGGCATTAAGGCGTTCTCCGATTGGTCACAAACGGGGAGCTCACAGCCAATCACGTATCAGATTCTCTTTAGATGCCGGTTTCCAATGCTGCTGCGAATTGCACTAATTTCCAGAATGCTGTCGTTGCACACACTTTTGATACAGCGAGCTAGACATTTTATCTAACATACTTCTAGCCGTTTGATACGCTTAATGCACATCTGGTGTTTCCTTCATTGAAAGGGCTGGTTTGTTTGGATCACATGAGGACTGGGCGGAGACACGAATTAAATTTCGGGTTTTCAGCCAAAAACCATGTAACAGAAGGGAATGGGGTCTAGGTTCTACATTTTAGGTCACAGGAAATAAGGGGACATGTAGCAGGGCGTGCTGAATCATTCTGGGAGTATCAGGAGAAACTCCTAAACATTGCAAAGTACCATCATGTTTTTGCTGTCTGGCTCTACAATATTTAAACTATGACCAGATGAATTGTCGATCCATGGACAGAAATACTCGCTTAAATTGAAGGGAGGCCCGTCAGCTTGCTGCTATGTGCAGTTGGCTGATTGGTTTTTGCGATGTAAAACCAACCACTGGGACGATGTTTCCGTGTTTATTCTCCAAGCGTGACACACACAGGACACTCCCATCCAACATGACCGAGCACGCGCGCTTAACCTCAATCAAAATGGCTGAACAGCGTGAGTGGCGTGGTCGCCGGTGGCACCATAGAGTCAGGCTAAACTAGGTGCAGCATCAAATAACCGCAAAACCACCAGCTTCCAGAATGCCAATCAAGACGATGGGATAGGCTTTTTTAATTATGCGCATCCTCATCTCCCTGATGTGTGTAATTACACTGCAGTAGAATTGTAAGCGTGATGGACCATCTTTGATAAGTTAGTTGACCACTCGGATGCGTTTCTCAACGCGTTCCCGTAATCTACGCATCTAAAAGGAAGTTTTTCGCCCTAATGTCGCTGTTCGGCTGCTTCTTACTACTAGGTGCGTGCAAACTATCCCGTTCAATTCAGTAAGGAGAATATTCATCCCCTTTTTCTCCGGTGCACGAACACGGCAGGATAGTCTAAGGATCACTGCAGGTTTGCGGGCTTGAGATAGCCGAATTGTTGAGGCGCCAGATTATGGACCGGTACTGTCGTGGTTCGAACCCAAACTCAATATATCGACTGCTCCTGCTTAGGCTTGGGGAACCTGGCTGTACCACAGACCTCGTGCTTCCTCCCGTTGGCATGCCACTTAGGCACCGGAACGGTGATACTGCTGGACGATTTGATGTGATTTTGGGGTGCGCAACCTGACTACGATCATGCCATTGTGCAGGCCCGGTTATCATTTCGCTTCAGGCCACCACCATGCTTGCCAAAGTAGAGCAACCCCACTAGTCAACTTCGGCAAGCTTCAACAGCTCAAGAGTATCAAGCCGACCTGGCTAAATAGCTACTGAAAACGCACAATCATGTGGATCTCGAAAGTTGATTGGAGTTGTATGGAAGCCAGTAAAGGAAGGCATTCTCGCAACTTTCGTGAATCTACCCAAACCACCCGATTCGAATAAATGAATAGTGGAAATCGTGCAAATCATCACATCTTATCGCCTCCAGAAAGACCATGCCGGCAACTAAAGACCGTGATGGAGCACGCACGTCCCTCAAGTACTGGGTAACCAGGAGCTTGAAGAATAACGGAAGGCTGGTAGATTACGAATGCCTAGGAGATGGAGAGTGATTTCGGTGCAGGCAACAGCCACTTCCTATTCAAGTTGATTAGATCAACCGGTCAAAGGAAAACAAGTTCCAGTGAAGCAGTCTGAAAAAAAGACGGAACAACAATTTACTCGCAAAACCGTCATCTTGAGCGGTGAACTGAACACTTTGAAGAAGAGTTGAACTGGTCTCCTTCATCACAACCTCCGGAAGAACTCAGTGGGCCTGAATGAAACGTAGACACCAGCCGGCCATCAACGGTAGAAATCTAGCGCGAGATGTCTTCCAACGTGACAAGGTACCGGCCCCGGATGATCTGCAATTCGACTGTTCAATGAAGGTGGTGAAGTTCTGGTGAAGTCTGATGACCATATTGCGGAAGACTTGAAACGGAAAAAATGCCAATGGAATGGGGCTTTTCGACCGTCATCAAAGGTGCGCAAGAACGTCTTATAGTTAGGTACTACCTCCTGATTGAGCGTGAGAACAAGACAGAATTGCATATAATGAATAGCGCTTTACTCAGCTAAGAATAGACGTACAAAAACTGGAAGATTTTGTAACTGTGTGACAGCTGAGGGATTCAGGAGATTGATGGAACGTATTCTATCACATTTGGTACTGAGCGGGAAATCTCAAGGAAGAAGATAAAAGAGATCGGATGAAAGTCCGCTATATTGAGAGCGGACCAATGGAAGAAAGAACCCTGCGGCTCACTTGGTTACAACAAAGAGAAAATGAATTGTTAGTGAAATATTGCAAAAAAGTAGAATCGCATGTTAAGGTCTGACGGTCCTAAAAAGAGTAGGGTCGAAGCATGGTCAATAGAAAGTGATTCCTGTTGGATGACGTATAGAAAGGGTTAACTGAACACAAGAACTGAGTAAGATTGACTGTAAAAATCTTTCAAAGGATAATGAAAAGTGTGGTCAAGATTCTCGGTTTTTTAGAATGTAGAATTGTGTAAGTTGCTGGAGCCTCTCCAAGTCAGAGGTACCAGGATCATGTGTATTTGGATATGCAGGTGTACCGACCAGACGCGCAGGTGAGACTGAGGTATGGTGGACATTATATTTTGTGTTACTGAGCGAAAACGCGAAGACGAGAGGGGAGTGGGTGATGGAGGGGACCTGGTGCTGGCCAGTCGCAAGGATTCGGATATACCTCCACCTTCAAGTGCTCAATCAGACAGGATGAGCGCCACTGACCTCGCCGTCATTTCTTGCAGTGTCTCCAGCCATGCGCAGGAGGCGTTACGGGGACTCAATCCTGAAAGGCGTACCGCGGTAACAGCACTCGTACTTCGTCATTTCTTTCATCCTCGTTTACTTAGCCATACGTTGTTCACCTCGCGGCTTGCGGCATTCCGAAGGAGGCACGCCGCACAACACTTCTTCCGGTAGACGCTGTTTTGGCATGTGTAGCACGTGGCCCAGCCAACTTAGTTGATGGTACTGGATATTCTCCGCGATTGAAATACCTGCAGCACTATCACATACCCGTTTTCTAATCACCTTGTTACGAATTCATTGACGCCGTCCGACAGCATCAGCGCTTCTGAGGAATCGATGATAAAAAACCTGAAGACATCTGTCCGAAGAGACCATGTGTCACAACCATACGGCAATAAAGCCCCTAGTGTAGCCTGGTACACGTGACCCTTGACGCCCAGTGATGTGTCTTTTTGACGCCACAAGTGATGCATGTTAGCAAACGTGATTGGTGCCTTCGAGTTCGTGCACTGACTTCACTGCACATCTCCGCCAAAGCCAACACAAAATTTTCCAAAACCTCCAATGATTCTCATTGAATTTTAAAGGGTATGTTCAAAAGCTGTACGTGCTGAAGCATGAATTTGAACTTTGAATGTGCGAGACACAGGCCGAAAATGGTATGACGGTGGTCAGTTTACCCAGCAGAGATTGTGCTGCGCCTTTCTCACCAAACATTAAGGCGATGTCTTCTGCCTACTCCAGATCGATACGCCTCCCACCAGCAACGATTTAAACATCGGGGTTTTGAAGACCAGCGATAGCATGACATCGGTGTTCAACACTGGTGCTTCACTACCGTAGAACCATGATTAATTTGGAAGCCTTTTTGTGAAATTATAAAGATACTCATTCAGTTGTAACACTCTTTCGGTGCCTAGCTGCCGCGTCACCCAGGAGGAAGCATGAGGGCTGAGATACTGCCAGGTTATCCAAGCCTAGACGGGGAAAGTCGAGAGGCAGAGGTGGGGTTCGAACCCCAGACCTTCCGGTCAGTAGTTTCGTGCCCTAACCACTTGAGCCATCCCGCCCCTCAGGCATTATGGAAGTGTCTGTGGAGCAAAGATGTCCCCCATAAATTTCTGACCCGCCTTAAGGTGCTGTACGCCAACTATGTGATCTGTGGGCAGCTCCGGTCTGAGTTCACTACATCAAAGAGTAACAGACAAGGCTGTCCTCTTTCACCTTTCCTCTTCAACTTCGTCATTGATACGAAAATGCAAGGCTGACTACCAGCCTCTGATGCGTAATGGGTCGAAGTGCTCCCGGGGCGTTCGCTCACAGATATTGAGTACGCAGATGGATCTGACGTCGTGGTAGTGCAAACAATATTAAATACTCTAATTTTGCCTCACGGTTTGGCATGTGCTTCGTACGTGCAAAGTGTAAAATGCTACTGCAAGGCTGGGTGGGCTCGAACCCTAACTTCATTCTTACGGATGAGCCGATTGATGTAGCAGACAAATTTGTCTACCTGGGCATCTGTATCAGTCCCGGTGGTATCTCGAAAGATGATATTTCAATCCGGATTGGGAAGGCCCGAGCAGCTTTCGTCAACCTGCATTACCTGTGTCGTAAGCGTAACATCGATTTGTCCTTCAAGGATCGATTTTACAATGCTGCGGTGCGCTCCATATTAGTATACAGGTCAGAAACCTGGCCGCTGCGCGCTGAGGACGTCAAAATACTTTCGGTGTTTGAGCATCGATGTCTTTGGATCAGTACTTGAGTCTGGTTGGGACACCGGATCAGCAATGCTGAAGTTCAACGAATGGTTTTCAGAAGGGACAACTCGCCCACGATAGATGAACTGATCACACTCCACAGGTTGCGCTGGCCTCTTCACGTGTTCCGTATTCCAGTTGACCGACTTCCTTAAAGGGCTCTTTTCGCACAACCACGTGAAGGGTGGAAACGAGCCAACGTAGGTCAAACAATAACTTGACAGCGAAGTTTGAAAGTTACTATCAGCAAACTCAGTTGCACTCGTCATTGTCGCTTCTTTGGATGGGGACTCCGAGAAGGGACACATCAATGGTTGGAGACATTGGCATACATGGCTCAGTCGCACGCTCAATGGCTCCCATGCATCCAAGCTGTTGGTTTCATTGCATAGCTCCGGTCCCAATCTCCTTACCAGAAAGTTCAATGACAACCCTGTGTTTGTGCATCAATTATATCAGCTACCGCGTGCAATGCGCGGCTATCTACCCCGCCTCTTCAGACCATCGGTGAACGGAACTGTGGTAGCTAGAACCAGTGTACGGCAAGCACGCGGTTCCTTCAACATGTTTCCGTGGGATTGAGATTAGAATGTATAAACCAATACATCCCTCTTCTCCGACATACACTCATTATGTTTCCGATTATGACTCCTTTGCAGCTGTAATCGATAGAGTCAAAGGTATGTTCATTGCGGCGAGAAGGCCAAAGTGGTTAGGGCGCCAATGTACTAACTGGAAGGTCCGTGGTTTGAACCCGACCTCTGCCTCTTGACTTCTTCTGTCTAGGCTTGGGCAACCTGGCAGTATCCTGTCCCGCGTAAAACCTTTGGGTGACATGGCGGTTAGGCACTGAGAGGGTGCTACAGCTGAATGATGTTCATTGCGAACCGCTAATTGGACGCCCGAGCTGTGAGTCCGGCCACATAAGCTAGCCGCAACACTTGCTCTTCTCCTTTCCTTCCTACGTTCGATTCTGGTGGCAACCACGGATCCTTCCTAATGAAAAATGCAGACATTTTCGCAGCCTCAAAACTCCTTGCTTTATTTCCTTCAGGATCAATTCAATTTCTTTTGCCCTATACGGCGTTGAGATTTCCGTCCGATCTGGACACAAACCATCTGGTCCCAGCGGTGTACATCCAATTCTGCCTCTAAGCTATGCTCCAAAGTTTGTTCCCACCATCCGAAAACGTTTCTAAGATTTGGCTTCTCCGGACATTTTCCCGTTGTTTTGTTTCCCGTTGTTTGTGTTCACTTGTTCTCTTGTCGCTCCCTGCCTGATTTCAGTAACGACCGTCCACTCACCATTACTGTCATTCTATTCTTAAGTCCTTTGTACTACTGTGGGCACAACCATAGTGTGTATATATAACCGTTCTATCTCCCTCTTGGTATTTTTCTTTATATTCCCAAAGCATTCACGGATATGGAACGAGCAGTTGCCTGCAAACTTTCCCATTGTCTGCACCGCAACCCGACTAACTAGATCCCTAGGTTCCTGAGCGACCGATTCTATTCAATTGTGTATAACAGGGTGTCTCTGATCCAGAGCCTCATCACAAGAGTTTCTCAACTATCTGAGTCCTGTTCTGCTTACTTGGACTATCTGATTCTCATGGTATAGGTCCTGGGCTGCGACGACGGCACAGTCGTATCTTTTATGTCCGAAACCGTGACTCCGGGGTCAATCAGGAAGGATTTACGTTCTTCCCGGGACTAATCGAATATCCTGGTTTTGTCTCCCAATGTTGCAGATGTGTGCATCTTACGTGCAGTACGACTGTGTACCGCCGTTCACCTTTGTTAGATCTCGTAACCTTATTTTCTCCACTGAACAGGTGCCGCTCACCTTTGTTAGATTTCGTAACCTTATTTTCTCCACTGAACAGGTATCTTGGAGAAGTCATACCGACAGGTGAGCTGAGACAAAATGTGTTCACTCCACAGACAAATTCATTTACAGATCAGAAGAGGTCTGAAGCTGATCAATTAGTGGCCCAGTGGCGGCGCGATGGAGCTGTTGCTTTGGTAATGTCGACACCCCATTATGGACTCCTGAACGTTACTGATAACCGGTCGTAGATAGTGAGGGCCTTGGTCCATTCGCAATATTGACGGGCTTCGGGAACCCACCGTACCCCGGTTATACGGCAGCTGCTCATGCACATCGTATATCACAAACTAATTATTCGCTGCTAAACCCACCAGGAGAGCTTTGTCCCATATACTATTGGGTACGCCCCCCGAAAGCACACAGCTTCCCCTCATCTCAATGACGCGACACAACCAAGTGTCCGGACACTGGTAGAGATATTGGTGCAATATTACGTGTGTTGGTGGTATTTGTTTTTGAAGCCAATGAATGAACATCGGATCTGTACTTCCTGTGATATCTATGGTCTGTATCCTCTTATAATAATCATTAACAAGGGCAGTCAGTAGCAAACTACGGAACTACTTTCATAGTGCGGCTCTTTTCGTACTCCCGTCAGACCTTGATATTCATATATTTCGTACAAGGTCCATTCCATTTTTCAGCACAGGTAACAAAGTTATGAGTGGTAATACCGGTGAGGAGTCAGCCGATTTATCCGCCAGTTGTCTCTCCGAATGTCGTCCAGTTACTTCTCTTGCCTCTACGAAAAACACTTCGTACTATACTCTTACGACTGATTCAGTCACACCGCATCCCAATGAATTTTTTGTGTGCAATATGTGTAACTTGACGTGTTTCGGCCGAGTTCCCTTCGAATCACACATTAATGGAGAAGAACACCGGAAAGCTTTGCTTTCTAAAGGTAAGCAATATTATTGCTAGCCTATTCATCCGAGCAGCCATGGTCAGTTTTGATTGTGGAACTTGCAAAATAGTACTTAATTCAAGACAAAACTACGAAACTCATATCAATGGATCCAAACACAAACGAAAACTGAAACATTTTCCAAGCGTTTTACCTCCCGAGTGTGTACTTGAAACATCGACCAGTTCGGTCGTTTCCACTACACCACCCTTCACAAACATGGTTCCAGATGAGTTTAAGTGTATCGTATGTGACTTATCGTGTCGTTCGAGCGATCAGTTAAACTACCATCTTACTGGAAAAAAACATGCGAAACGATGTAAACAACAAGCAAGCCTTTTGGTTGAGAATGCATTACCACGTGTGGAGGCTATACAGACAGATTTTTCGGAGCCTACCGACAAAACGGCGGCCGTTCCAGAACAACAATCAGCACCTGCACGGCCATACAGGAAACGTGCTTTGATTTCATACACCAAGGCCCAAATGCAAGATGGTCTGGATGGACTCCGTGAATTGGAGTTATCTGTTAAGCATCATAACATGACCCCGATGCTTTTACAGCTACCGACGTGCCTTCATCGGGAAAAATCTGACTCCGGCGCGGACGAGCCAGAAGCCAAGCGATCGGCACCTGACACCGAAACCACAGTTAACAGACAGCCGTTTTGCGAGCACCTCAAATGTATGGTAGCTCGAGGCCTAAAGGTAGGTGGGCCAATAATGATGTGAAACTCTCATGTATGCACGCAAATGCTTTACTTTTATCTTCAGTATTTGTCCACAATGGTTCTTTGTATGTGTTCCAGTCGCCTACTCTCGCGTTCTTTTAGGCACAGTAGTTGTTCATGGTGAACTCTCTCCCTCATGGGTATATTGGATTCATGGACACCACTGCACATTGATGTCGTGCATACAGAAATGTTGAAGTGAGCCAAAGTAAACACATACCGTCGCGAGCATGCGCTTTTTTTCTCGCGTCGGGGCTCCACTCACATGAGCGTTAAGTCGGATTCAGGCTAACTCACATTTGCCAAATGTGAAGTTAGAGTAAACGACTTTCCTTAACGGGCTTGGTGTGTCACTATGAGGTCAGCCAACTGGCAACGTCAGCGCCTGTTTTATACGTAATTCTGGTCTGACTTGTCGGTGTCATTAGTGAGCAGCCCATATGTGATGTCCCTTTGACCATCCGATGTGATGACGAAAGCCGTTTTGATTGCCGTAGTGTCGGTCGAATCAGACTGTGCTCCTAGATTCAGCCAGCACACGGAAGACTGTAGTTTCCTCGATCTTTTAACGAATGGGGTTAGAGTAGACCCCATTGCAAATGCAAACTTAGGGCGATTGGTCAGATTGGTTCCACCCTGAGGATGGAATTTTCTTCGGATCGAACAATTTTTCATCTTTCTCGACTGTTCATTTCCCGTAGAATTACTGGATTCTGTCTGTACGGGTAAATCAGGAACTACCCTAACGCGGACGCTAAGGTTTACATAAACCCCAAATTCCCGGTTGTATTTTTAGTTTGGCTAGAAAGGCATGCCTATGTTTTAGGCTCTCCCTTCGAGTGTGACAAACCACCACGTTTAACATCTGCTTTGCATACAACACTAGGTGCGCTTTTTATTGTATACTAGCCAGTTACCTCACTGGCTAGTATACAAATTTCAAGGCTACACACCTGCCAATTGGCACTGAGATCTGTGTAGGTTACATCCCATTCTTGTTCCTAGCGTTTGGCACCGTGGACAGATTGAAAATCAAGGTGCTGTACCGTCACTCATGTGAACTGCAGCATGTGGCCATTTCGCATGGAAGGGGTTTGATAGATACTCCTTGTCCTTTCACACACCACTTTCGCGTACAGCCGATCAATCATGCGCAATAGCGCTTCATTTCCATGCCTTAAATCTTTGCTTGTTAGGGTTGTCAGTGTGTTTTATCGAAATATGCATTCAAGGCCCTGCCATCTAAAGGAATCTGAATAAGATCCAAGGCAGCTCACATAGTGAGTACCTATATATGACAATCTTGTGTCCGGAACTGTGGCTCCTTTTGGAACACGTTTTCGGAGTCAGATGATGTCCTTGTTCGTACCTGTCGTAGAACTCGTTTTCCAGGAGGGGAGAAGGCCTTGCATCGCTGCGATGCTCACCGCTTGCAACATTTAGTCGTCAAAGAAGTCTCTTAGCTGCAGCTGTCTACACACCTTGCAGACGTGAAACACACCGGTCTGTCAAACAAGAAAGGTTGTTGTGAAATCAGTGTTTGGATGCCTGTGTCCGAAAACGAGGACTTGGACCACACCCGACCAAAACCTGTCACCTTGCCCTGGTGGTGGGACTTCAATGCTGCAATAATCCTGTGGAACTCAGTTTCTTAAGGTTCAACCATGCCGGCAAAGCCAATAAAGATCAGCCCGTCGAGGAACGGCGAATCTCCTTACTGCGATAGATAGTATTACGAGGCGATCTGAAGGTAAAGACGTACTGTCCTCTGCGGTGTGAGTGTGAAGGCAGCAGGGAGTTTCGTCCAGGCCACCAGCATGTCTATATTTATGGGAGCAGTGATGCTGCCTTCCTCTGAGGAGGGACGGGTTAAAAAAGACCTGCCCTAAAAATTGCACACTCCGTTCAGCAAACGGTTGACGATGGCCGCCGGCGCATCGTTCAATACGTTCGAAATTTTTTTAAGACCACAGTGTCAGATGCTACTCAAAAGACAGCTGCTATGTGCAGCCTCATTAAGAGCGAGACAGTAATGTCCTACTCCCTGCGCCGTCGGGCCAGGCTACCCTCTGTAGCCAATTGTGTTATTGGTTCTGATGAGGGTCTGTCATACAAACCATAATAACCGCTGCCTCGTGATTCAGACTTTTGAGGCAGAGGCTAGGGCAAGGGTCCGCGAAGAAAACACTACATCTTTCCACTGCCTTTTGGGTCAGACTTTTGACTCAAAGGGTCAAGGTGGGTTACCTCACCTAACTGCTTCTTCAGTTTGGGCAGCCGGGAAGTATCACTTACCCTTACAAATCTTCGTTGATTTATTCCCTCCATACATGTCCATCACCCGGATGAGCCCTTCTGATCTATTTGAGTGTCAATCACATAACCGTTTCTCCGTATCTAAGCTTCTGTCCAGTAAAATGAACCGAAACGAACTATTATGAAATTCAAAGGATCTGTCCCAAATAGATGCTTTCAACCTCAGTACTCTGTGTTAAATTGGCCAACAGGTAACACTTGTGCAAACCTTGTTCTCTCTTTGGGTCGATTTATGTTATCTCTGAGAAACTCGCATGAGAGGCACTAGCTCGGGGCGAACCCAGATTCCTCGCTCATTACTTTTCGGGTGTCTGGTGATCCTGATACAATGACCTGGTATCCGTAGCGTGGGAGTTGTGTTTAACCCTAGGACTCAATGCAACATACTAGATTGGATTCCAGTAATCAGTTGTCTTTGCGCTCTTGGGTTGACTGGTTCAAGCAAGATCAGTGCATCTCGATGTAGTAAACCGGTTTTATTTGTAGTATCAGCATGCGTTTCGACAGAGTAGCTCTGTGGCTGAGAAAGACCGCTTCTTTAGAGATTTGTCACGGTTACTCCGGCCAGCGACAAGCTCACATATGATTCTGGAAGGTGCTGTGAATGCTCAGGTTGTCCGACTAAGTCCTGGTGAGGCGAATTTTGGCGGCCGACTCGGGGTTGACGCTCGCCGCACAGATCATAGGGACGATTGCTTCCGTTATGTGTAAAATCTTTCAGCACGAGCGCTCACACTGTATGACTCGAAGGCCACTGACTGCAAATAGGCTGTGGACTCAGTTGGATCATGTGGATAGCTTCTATGAAACGTTGTTGTTCATTTTGGGGTACGCCTCTAGACTCCGATCGTGGCATTGTGCGGGCACACGTAACTATTCGTTTTCCCTCTGAAACTCGCCGGTGGGTGCAAAGACATCAAGTTCACTGCTTACAAAGAGTTTCTATAGCACAACGATATCACGTTGCGCTTGCAGATAATGCGCCACTCCTCGCTGGGCACAATATTGATTTGAATGACGACTGGAGAAAGGTGGAAGAGGCCATGAGCACAGCCTTTGAAACCGTGTGCCCGAGGACGCTCGCACATCTCAATGTACTTCGGATCTCGTCCTTATCAGTAGCTCTGATTGAAACCAGGAAAAGTATACCAGCAACGGGCAACTGTGGTAACGCCTGCAGATCCCGCAAACTCAGAATGGTGGAGAGCCTAAGGAGTAACGAAGAGCGCTGCTCCTCTTTGTTTCCTGCTCAGGGTTAAAATTATGTGCTGAAAGGATTCCGGAGGGGGACTAATCAGGTGCTTGGTAATGACCTTGGTGCACTCGGGTGCCTAGCTGTCGTAATTCCCGCCTCCGCTCCTAGGACACGACTGAGTTGACGGTTAATATGCCTTCTCGGCAAGTAACTAGAAGTCTTCAAAATCATCAGGGAAATGGATGATCAATCCACCGGCCAAACTACGCAGCTATGTAACTAATATTTCGCTTCCTTACCTGCCCGATTCCTTTGGATATGAAATTCAGCGATCGAATCAATGTATGATCACCGAACATGGGGAGTAATGCTTTTCTTTAGGGAGGGAAAACTGAGCCGACTTCCTCCGTTTACTTAATGGCTGAGTAGGCCATCGCCTCAGAAATACCGGTTTTTCCTTCAAATTTAATCATGTAACAGTACGGGCTATTGGCCTTCTCAGTGCTTGGACGGGGACATTGTAAGAGGTAGCTGCGTATTGATATCATGTGTTTTCCTGTTGTTAGTTTCTCCAAGTTGATCCCATTTCCCCACCCACTTTTAATAACATAATATGATGATATGCTAGTTTCTTTTGATGCTGCGACGTTTGGCCAACGTTACTATTTATGATGCCTTGTGCGGAATTGTTCCGATCGCGGCTTCGTTGATACGCCAATGATGTTACGAAGATTGCAAAGGGCGCATTCACACAAGTTTATGGTCACATCACGTGAACGAGGAGGCTAATAACTACCGGCAAAAGAAAGATTAGGCAAATATGCGCACTATATCTACTGTATATTCAGTGTCCTGCAAAACGTCTGAACCTTTTGTGGTATCCCACTCGGCATAGACTTGCAAGCTTTTTGCGAGATCCTGTTATCATATTTAGCACTCGTGAGCTCCAGTTTGACGTGAGGTTTCGGGACGGACTAGCAGTCTTCTGGGAGAGCAGATGGAATTATATTACGTAACAAACTTTATCTCATTGGGCCGTTATAACATCTTTAAGGCAGACGCACATAACCAGTTACTTCTTTTTCGGTTTTCAGTGTTACGAATTAGCTCTGAGAGAAATCCAGGGTATCCAAACGAATGGAGTCGAACATCAGTCAGCTACTATCTCGTCAGTGGCGGTTCAAGACAAATCCAGCAAGTTGTAGGCGCCAGCACATGCACCGATTAACGCTCCTGGACTGGAGCTGCCGAGAGACTGTATTCAAATCCGTTGTGTACTTTGTAAAAGTATTCATGTTTTTATACCATTACATTTTCCTTGCACCTTTAAGCGTTCTCCACCCAGCTGCTTTTTGTGTAAGTGCGGGTCACATGGGTAGTCACTTTATTCCTGACATAGCACAACACAGTCGTAATCAGTTATCATGAATCATATCTTTTCGGAACATTTCTGAGTATTTTCTTGAAGCTCCTTTCAGTGGTTCATTCTCTTCCAGAAAGGATCGTTTTAGTGGACCCTTTTGGTTTATCAATTCCGAGGAGACAGCTTTATTGGAAACTGTTTATTTTTGATGCAGTATAGTTAGACGTGGCTGCGTCCTCAAAAGTTCCCACCAATGTCAAGAGGCACGTAATGGTTGAAAGTCTTGTTCAGGCTCTAGTTCATCACTGCCAGTGTCCATGTAAGGCAGATTATTACATACACACTCAGATCTGTTGTGAGCGATTACCTGAAACTTAAGTCTATATTGGTCCGACTTATTCAGGACGACAGTCGATCGAATTTCAGGGTATAGGTCGACAAACAGTTCCGTAGTTTATTGTAACGTCTCCAGAAACACTTCGGGTGCGTTCCCCAGGAACTCCCCTTTAGGTCAAAGCACATGTATCCATTCTATCCACAGCAACGCTTTCCAAACTTTGTTTCTCCATGCGAGAATGAGGAAGTTCGAGTGGTGTGCAAAAGTCAACCTCCAACTGGATTTTGCTGTACCTAGGCGACCCCTTGGTCTAAATGGAACAAGTATCTACACACAATTGATTGGTATTCACACAGTGTATGCACTCTATGACGTATGGGATTACGAAACAAAGTTCCTTCAAGACCCTTTCAAGGTCACTTATGTCCTTTCGGACCACAGGTCGTCTTAGGATGACAATCTGTTAGTCGCGAGGATGTACAAAACCAATAATTAGGAAACATCACAACAGCAGAACTTATTCAGTCTAAAGTTCAGTTGAATCAGGTCGTTCTAGGTGCATGATCCAAATCGATCAAGAGGTGCCCGGACGGTTCTAAATACTAGCTAAATACCAAATAACGAGTTCGACAGACTCAATCCTGTTTCACGGTGTATTAATATATCCACATTTCCAAATACAGAGTATCCCATAATGAGAGGAGCAGCTATCAACTCTGATCCGAATAGATCAAGCACTTCTTTCGATCAAGTGCAATATGACTGTGTTTTTGACTGCAAAACCCACGTAAGCCAGCTAGCTGCAGTGTCATACTCACAACTTAGTTTTCCTATATGCAGTTCCCCAAGACTGTGTGGTTTTCTATTAACATGAATGTGTAGATTCAACTGGTTTCTGTAACGGTTCAGCCAGTATGAAATGAAAGGTACTTGAACTTGAATCATTAAATGAATTCGACAGCCCACGACCGGTTTCGCCCTTCTTGGGGCTCATCAGGTAGGCGCAGTCCCCGAGTTTCCGTCAACCTTGAACCCAAATTGGACTGTTTTCGAGAAATATACTCATTTGCAAATTCAGCTGGGTTCCAGGTGAGTCTCTCGCAAAAACCAAATTGATTTGCAAATGAGTGTATTTCTCATTAAATGAATTATTAAATGAAAATTAGAGTGCTTTTTACGTGCTATTTTTTAAGTTTCCAAGTAACGGACGTTGTGTACAACTCATTTGTGCCTCGAAAATCAGTCGTTCCGAGGCCCAACCCAGATTCGAGCCAAATTACGGTTTTATTCGGCCAGTGATAACTGCGTCACACTGAAAACTGAAAAGATTACAATCGCTTGCTAGTAGAAGGATGCACCTCTTTCCGCCCCTCTCACGATATTAACCTTCATTCGTTCGTTGTATTCTAAACCGCCTGACTTCGAGTGGCACCAACGAGTTGTCTATTTGAATCCGTTTTTAGGACAGGCTTTCTATTTTCAAAAAGATCATGGCCACTGGTCGCAAACATGAATCCGAGCAAACAGATTACAGCAGCCGGGGCTTCTGTTCTTATAGCCAGCGAAGCAATAAATGCTAGAATGGGGCTTGTGATATTATAGCCAGCGAAGCAATAAATGCTAGAAGCGACAGTCCGAGGACTTGTCTCAGTGGGAACCCTCTATCAAAAGGTAACTATTTTGTCATTGTTTTGGTTCTTCAGTGTGGTAGGCTTATGGCATAAAGACTGATGCCAACTTCTTACGACGAATTACTGTACCCTACTGATCAGGCAGATTCCGATGCATGAGCGACGGATTGATGACATTCACGGGTTGGCTTGAAAGGCTATTAATATTCATTCTATTCCCATAGAGCTCAACATAAATGTGCGATTTTGTTAGTAAGATATTCTGACGCAAATTTTCCCCAAAATTTTTGAGAACGGGTGGAATCGACCGCTTGATGCCAGGCATACGTGAGGTGTAATTTAGTACAAACCCTCAGGGTGGAGTTTTCTCACAAGCCTAGAAGTTCCTTGTTTAAAATCCGATTACCAGCCCCACGTCTAGAATCAGGTATCGTGGTTAAAGACCAAATATGTTCCAGGAATCAGAGTGTAGATTGGCTATTGTGTGTAAGGAGACGTCTTCTAAGTGAACTGGCCCTCCATATTTTCGGTTTCCCATCTTTGTAGTGCTGTGAAATGCAAGCTTTGCCGTGCGATATATACTAACCAACGAGAGGTCGACTGTTTTTCCTTGATTCCTTGTCTGGATGCCAAGGAGTTCCTTGGTGTGCACATTACCAGAAAAACAAACCCACTTGAAAGTTGCCTGTGAAATGAGTTATCCTTGGCGGAATTTTTTGGTATAACATGTCACATCGATATGGTGCTCGGTCACCTGTCCCTAATAGGTGAACAAAAGGCGCGACAAGAATTTAACAACCACTAGACTCGGTATTCAGGGTATAATCTGTACAGACTGAAGCGAGACTCAACGTTTATAATATTTTATGAGATCAATAGTGCAAGTGGAATGAATGAAACCATAACTACATGGCCTCATTAAAAAAACTCTCCTGTTATTTGGGCGCAATGTGGATCCGCTAGATTAAATCCAGAGGGGATTAGTAAAAAATGGGAAAATACGACGCAATTATTCAAGGAGGAATTTAATTTGCATACTTTTCAAACCGTTGTCGTTGGTTCAACTGAAATCCTTCCAGAAAAATGTGTCTTAACTCGACAAAGGGTCCATATGGAATGGGAATTTACATCTTGGAAAGTCGAAAAATACAGTCGCAGACTATGTAGGATTTGATGGTCGATTTATAAATCTTCAATCTTTCGTACTGGCTATGGTTCAGTTTCTGTAGGCTGTCTCCGAAACTCGAGGCGGATTGCCCACTGATGGAACTGTCATTGCACCAATCTTTAAGGAAAAATACAATCGGATTTTGAAGGTCTGACATTTTGACTTGGGTTGAAATCAGTTTGGATGTTATACAAGTGCACGGAGCTCTCGATTCAAAATATGAGGAAGTAGGAGACGAGTTTATGTTTTCGTGACTGAGGAAAACGGCAACCTTTCGGGACATGCTGTTTACCGTTTTCCCGTGCCTTGTTTAAAAATTCATCCAATAAGTATATATGATACTGTCATACTACATCCTTATGTTGCATGCGCAACCAATAAGTACAACCGTATTCTTTTTCCACCATTTTTATGGAAACAACGTTTCATTCTTGTTTAGGATGCAGCTGTTGGTGTGTTGTACAAAGATCGGTCATGTAATAAGTGTAGATCGCTGGTGTGGAAACAGTTGATCGGTTGGTGAGCACTGCTGCCTATTGAGTACGAGCCATAAACCACCCTAAACATGAGAATGACTCACTTCTATACTACTCACAAACAGGCCAAGTAACGATAAAAGGTTGTTCGTTTGCCTGAGCACACACAGGAAGACAAGGTTCGTCAGCGGTGGAATAAATCACGGCGAACAAATTACTGTTTTTTTGGGACATCAAGAAGTGGCAGTTAAGCGGAAGATAAGTGTTGAACCTAGACGCCCATCCACATTATTACTCGTTTCTGTCCAGCATTTTGATCAGCTGGGAACATCAGTTGCCTAACAGATCTTTCAACCGGAATTCTAAATATATCCAAGAATTGACTGATATTAGGTCAAAAATGCCGTTGGATCGCACAAATGTAGGTAATAGAATGGACGGACTTTTAGCTTCTGAATTAGCTATAAACTTCCCATTAATCAAAACAAGTGATTTGGTTAATCAATTGTCTAATAGCTATTACATAATCAAGCTCCGCCATTTTAGAGAGCTTTTAAAAGTGTCGACTTTTCTTGGTACCATCCAAAGTCTACCAAATTATAAAAGCTTTATTAACAGTAGCAAAACACAACGATCATCAAACGCGGCCTGGAGATTATCCTATTCAAAGTGGGCCCCGTTCTTGCTTTTTAATGATGGCAGTGTAATCTGTGCCTGAAAAGTGCTCTCCGGATCTTTCAGATTCGAAGGTAATCTTAATCGGAATACGTTTTTTGTGACACAGACCAATTAGGAAACTAGCGTTTGAGCTGCTGAGTAAGTAAACTGAACTTGGTTTATTTTGTGCACCTGGAATGAAGCGAGTACCGTTTGTAAAAGGTTGCCTAGATGTCACACGTCTGCTGTGTACCGAGGTCGTTGGGAGTGCCCATAAAAAACCTCTGCTGATGGTCTTTTTACAACCTTGTTCCCCGTTTCATTTATACTTCTGGTAGACCGGTATTGATTGTATTGATTCGAAGAAATTGTTCCCAAGTCTACAGAATTCGTTGACAGACAGTGAATGTAGGTGACCTCATTATCTTTTGTTATTAACGTGTATTACTGTTATCATTAGTTGTTATCATTATATTAGAAAAAAAATTGGGAAACTATAGCTGTGTCGTCCTGAAAGCGGCGTGTCAGTGTGAAATACTTTTCGGTTATGTCCAGGCAACGTGATGTGGGACCTGATAGGGCACAAGGTATGCCACTTTGCTCTCCATCTGGCCCCTTTTTTTGCTCTAAACCTGAAAATCCACGGTACACGGAGCGAACCAAAAATATATTGCACTACTCTGTGATAAAATTCGAAAACGCCGGGTGAAAATTTCAGATTTTACTAAAACAAAAGTGGCTTAAGAAACAGAATGAAGTAGCTAGGATTGTGAGCAATTTGTAACTGAAGGTAATGAAGATGACGGTGGCCAGAATAAGTCAGCTTTCCACATACAGTCTGTTAATGGCATGTGCTACTTTTGCCGCCGTAGCCTAAACCCACGGGACGATAAAAAGAACAATGCACAGTCAAGAGTAAAATAGTGGATTCAAGTGTAAACGATCGATCGATTGAACAAAAAGGTAGTGTAGTAGGTAAATTTAGCAGTAAAAAGCAAATGCTAGGACAAAGGACCACTGCTTCATTAAAAAATGCCAACTGTGTCCCCGGTGTGATTGTTTTCTGTCATATGTCCCCGCTGTACTTACACTGTTCTGGGAACTCTCCGCGGGGTGCTGACTCAGCGATGGAAAGCGAAATGGTGAACCGCTTTCGAGCGTTCCAATTTGTGTTCTTCATGAGCACGTATACGTGTTTGGATGTGTTGCTGGTACGATGCACCTTTGGGACGGGTGCAAGGGAGCAGATAACACTATCGGTGACTTTCATCGAATGATAAACTGATTGGTAAGATGCCAACATGGTGACGCTCTCCTGTTTTCACTTCTTCCATCAGTAAGAAGTATAGAGAGTTGATGGCATGAAATTATCAAGCATCCGGGAAAGAGGGGAGGTACCAAGCGATTCAATAACTGGCCAATGGATCTGTCGTCAAGAGACTTTGATTGACAAGATGGAGACTAGCTTTTCCTCCATAAGTAGTAAACCCGCTTTTCTCCTGTAAGAGTTCTTAGTTGAGAACCGCCGTTGTACAGGACGCATTCAGCTTTCAGAAGGCATTGAGCAAAATGCTTCAAAAGATCGGTTAGTAGGCCTTACACTTATGAGAGAGCCTCCGAAAAGGACGGGTTAAATGATTTCTGGTAAAATTATGCTGAGCTATTGTGGGGGCAGTCACTTCTTCCAAGCTTAATCATCAGTCATCAAGATACAGCAACTGTCGTAAAATTCGGTACCCAGATTAACAAGGGATACATTTGCTGTGACAAAATTGGTCGATACGTGTTCCGTCTGTTCAGTTCCATGTATGTCACCCTAATCTTCCCGATAGATAACGCATTCAAAATCAGACTGAATACCCTCAGAGTGTTATAGAAAAATGCTGGCGAAACATACAAGAAGCCGACTACCTGGTTCAATTAAAGGAGGTTCGGATAATTTTGACCCAATTCTTCTCCCTGGTCCCCAACTCCAAACAAGCCGTGCTCATTACAGACGGTTGTATTAGGATTAGTATTTTGGTTGCAGTTGCGGGGTTTTGCGGGATAGGTACTTTGTTCACATTCATACCACTCTCTTTGAACGGACGTTCTCCTGTTCTGGGGTAATTATTCCGGTGAGTCCACACCAAAAGGAAGCACTGGACTCGAGTTTTGCTCTTATTAGAGCTCAGCAGCAGTGCATATCCAGTGACCGTGCCGGGATTCGAACCCCGGACATCTGACAGGCGAGCGTGTTACCACTACTCCACCAACGCACGTTGGACTCATTTGAATCTTCACGTCCGAACAGGTGAACGTGTTCACGCTTTAGCGATGTGATTGTTGTGCCCGACCCATCGAACGACGACCCAGTGTTTCGTCCACTGGGACTCATTTGGTGAGTTTCGCTTTCCTTTAGAAGAACGGAACATACTTACTTCGTGAGTCATACATTATAGAACCTTACTTGATTCCAAATTACACATACTGGTGTTTGCTTGCCTATTATAATATTAACTCGCGCGTTTCAGTGAAGTTGTGGTGTGTGAGGTAAACATTTTTTGCACAAAACCATTGATGGATTGAAATTTCCCTGGAACTTTCATATCCAACAGAGTTAATGAAGCAGATTCTCAAGACAACAACGACTGTACCCAATTTTCGGTTGTTCCCTCACGAGCAATGTACTTATCCTCATGATTTCGGATCTTTCCATCAAGTCGTGCTCAAATCGAATAGCATTCAACGTCAGAATATACAGCTAGAATCTTGATGCGAGCTGCTTGGGTTATAAAAGATTAGACTTTCTGCACAGTCTCACCACCAACTTTACCTAGATTGCCAGAGTTTATTAAAAAAACATCTGTAAAGCAGTTAGTGCGGAAACCAGCATGAATTACGTGAAACTGACACATATGCCTTTTGGAGAGACCATATCCATGTTACATGGAGAGCTCTCGTCTCCTCCGTATACTCACTCATTTTCAATTCATCAACAAAAGCACCTATGGTTTCTTTCCGGTTCCCTCTTGGACACTCCGATCCACCTATTCAATCACGTGATTAATCTGAGACAAAGATGAATAATACTGAACATGAAGCAAACACAGAAGTGTACGGATTTTGGTCTGCTTTCGGGCAATTGGCAGCGGAATAATGTAGTTACGTCTAACTGAAATAGGCATTATAGACGAATGGTTGAAGCAATGGAAACAGCGAGATCAAAAACGCGGTCCATAATTCAGCTTTATGTTGAACTGGATGAAACTGGTATATGTTGTGGAGGTTACGAAAAACAGTATGATACCACAAACTGTATTTTTTCAACACAATTTCATCTTCCTCCACTGATGTAATTCAGTTCACATTCTTTAAACGTGAGACATTGATCTCCCTCGGTTGTTGTATGCAATCATTTCGAATATAGTCCAGTAGAGCTTGTTTTAAGTAAATGTTCTCATCAGTCTTCATCCATCCAAGCACATCATGAGGCTACTCGTTAAGAAATGTCGGAGGCCAGGTTTCAGGAGCGGGTGCTGAACAATTTAAGTTCACCACCAGTTTCATCAGACACGCAAACCATTTCTTTCGGAACGTACACAGTGTTTACTGAGGTTAATTGACAAAAGAGTGAAACATGAGCTACCTGAACTTACGTCCATTCCCGTTACGACAAAAAACGGACGGCTGTTGAGTTTGGAAAACTTATTTACATCGAACTCCGAAGGCCACTTAGTAAATAAGGTCACTTAGTAAATAAGATTAAACGCTAATATTGTTTACTTTGTACTCACAGCGAGCACAAATTTTACCCGAAGTAATCAAATTTTTCTGCTAGCTAAGAATGACCCCATCTTATAAGTACACAGGCAGTTTAATTCATTATGGATTATTAAGCGTTAAAGTAAACAAATGTAGATCAGCATATTCTCACCAGGTACATCTTGTGGGACACCGGAACGGCAGGCTTCCACCACAAAATTGAGCAAGGCTTAACTAACTAAAATCAAACCAAAAAGCGGTAAGAGTTAAAGATTTCGTCCTGAATGATGGTAATCCTGCACGATTGGAAATGGTAATTGATGTCTTCAGTGACATTCTTTTGTAAAGACATTTCTAAAGGTGTTTCATTCCAGTCCAGTACGTTTTGCCTCCAGGAGTTCAGAGTACAGATGATGGGATTTATTAGCAGGAATAAGTTTCACCTTGTAGAACAGGAGGACAAACACACACGTAAGATAAGGGGGATGATGGCCAAAAATGAAATCAATATGGGACCCTTAATCGCGGTGGTGGAAACGAAAAGCTAGCCTTCTCACAATGAAGAACATACAAGGGTCGGGAAGCCTGTAAATCAGACGGTGGTGACATCTGAACTAAAGCAGTTTGTTGGTGGACAGGGAGACTTTTCTAAGTTTTGATAAAACTTTTGCAAAATGCTACATGGGAAACGATCGCGTCACAGCAATTTCATTTGTCAGCAATTTAGCACTCCAAACCAATGGAGGCAGGAAACTGAGAAAAAAAAGTTTCATTTGTAAGAACTGTGCGAGGCTAAAACACAATTTATCTTCATTAGAGGAGACCAGAAGATGACCAGATGATCTTATAAAGTGTGACAAAGCTAAATTCGGTTCCGCAACAGGAAAAGAGAGAAATTGTTTGCTTACCGAAAAGCTTACCGTTGCCAACAGCCCAAAGATCCACATTAAATGGGTAGAAAGTAACAGTAACGGTGCTGCATGGTGAAGCACATCAGCTTGATAGTGAAAGGGTGAAGATGATTACATTTCACTTTTTGTATACTGAGAGCTAAATGAAAAATGATCACAGTGCCGGAGGGAAAAGGATGACCCTTAGCTTTAAATATATTTGTTAGATTTTGTGAATCTTCCGTAATAAAAGTGAAAGAAAAACCAAGGGATATACGTCAGAAAATACAGTAACATTTATTCAGAGGTATGCTAGAATGATGACAGAGTGCTTAGCGTGGTTCCAAAACCTTTGTGTGAAAATCTGGGGAGATCGTTTTCCCTAAGCGCTGCACATCTGAGGTTTCGCTACGGGCTACTAGACAGTGGGTGTTCAGAACAGGAGTACTTTTACCGCGAACCTTGCTGATGAACCTAATGTGGCTTTTCTTTCGCATTTGTGGCATGAGAGAATTCACAAAGAACTCATCCTTGACGAATGAAATGATCCGAGGTAACACACTGGTGTGCTACCTCAAAAGTCGTGTTGAGCTACCTTGGGGAACAGAAGGATCAGTCAACCAGCAAGTTTTAAATAGGCACGCTAAATAACCCTTCGTTATAGGGTTGGTTCTAGAAGTCGGAAAGAAAATTAGTGAAATACACTCGTTTGCAAACAAATTTGGTTTTTCGAGAGACTCACCTGGAACCCAGCTGAAGCTCTCGTTTATGATGTTTCTGAGCAACTGAATGTGCTACACCAGGCCGTATCATGTTTCAGTTGTTACGATATTCGAGATATCGCGATACATGTATAGACGTAATACACTACTCATAAAGTTGACGGAAACTCGGGCACTGCGCCTACCTGATGAGCCCAAGGAAAGGCGAAACCGGTCGTGGGCTGTCGATAGCCTTTCGGAAAGAAGATGTTTCCCTAAGTTATTTGAAATTCACTGGAAACCGAAATAAATAAATCCGATGCATTCGAGTCGGAATAGCCGTGTACTTTACGGATTTTTTTACAATATCAAAAACAATTACAGTTCCAAACATCCGACCATTTTGTTTTGGTCGTTGATGCAGTTTTTCATCTGAGGACTTTGTTCAAACCTTCACGTATAATTATTTGACGAAGGCCGCTACCGCAAATTTGTTTTTTTTATAGCCACCCCAGATATGAGAAGATTAACTTTCCTCCGTGCACTACTGGTTGTAAGGATTAGGTGAGAGACTACGTAAATGAGGAAGGGAACGTAAAAGCCCAGTCATCGAGGATACACTTAGAGTTCAGTAAACAGGGTTCCCAAAACTGGCTTTCAGTTTTATAATACGTGTGGTGATCTTTGGCGGCTTGTGAGCACAAGTTTAATAGCCACTACTGGAGATCGATAGGATGTTATTAGATACCGAGTAGAGCATAATCAAGATGGATATCACAAGGATATACAGGACACAAGTTTTTGATCGGATAGAGCTTTGGTGACTAGAAAAAGTGACCACTGGATATCGGTTTCAGTTGGTCGATTGACTACTACGTGCAGCCACAAATGGAAAAAACCTATAGACTGAATTTCTAGAGTTCTTTCATTATTATGAGGAGAAAACCGTGGAACCGGGATATAAACTTGGAAAAACATCCATCTAAAAGTTCGCCGAGTGGTTGCAAAGTGGGAAATTGGCCAGCTAGCAAATGACAGCTTTCATAAGTCTTATGAGGATGTGATTTTACAAGCAGTAATGAAGTTCTCGACACCTCCGCGAGAATGTGAGAGAGAGAGAGCAACAAATGATGAGGAACGCGCCGTGCAGTATCTCATTCATTATGCAATCCAAGGGAATAAGTAAGGGGAACAGATTTTTGACATTGACATTTTTGATAACTTGTGATGTCACTCACCACAGGCGCTTGGTTGACTTGCAGTGCCTGACGAATAAATTACTGGACAACTTTGCAACCAGTAGCTGTTCAGCGAAGAAAATATAGCTATCCAGATTCCAAGGGACTGCAACTGACAATCAAAACGAGGACTGAAAATTATGTCGATGATACAAATTGAAGGTCATGAATATTCCCAATCGGATGAGATCAAATTGCACTTTGACACACCTAAAAAAGAGAGGAGTACCTTCACAGTTATTGAAGTAAGAGGTGGGCTGATTGGCTTGTTTCAAGTACCCTGACAGTTTTACGGTCGACATTGTGTAAAGAACAAAGAACCGAATAGTTTTTCTGTGTATTTTTGGCTCACCTTTGAATACTTTGAATACCGTTTGTTGTGAAATTGACAGCTGAAAGTAGATATTTGGTAGATGTGATTTATGGATTCTTAAAAGCACGCATCTTCAGCCTGGTCAGGAGGTGGAAAATTTTTCCATTTTTCTTTCGAACGAGGCTTTGGAGGCTACTGCGCGGTATCGCGGCCAAAATACCAAATGTGGTGACCCGCCCGGGACGTCAGAAAGCGAAAGTTGAAGAAAACAAACTGATGGGGTTTTCTTTCTGTAGGTGAAACCTAGCAATGCTGAAAAGCCGAGAAGCTCTCTACAGCTGTTTCATTCTTATTGTGAATCATCAGCAGTACGCATCTCACGAAACTTCAAGCAGTTGCTGACTTGTAGACTGAACACCTAACGTTTCGGCAAAGAACAGTTGGTGAACAGAGTGAATAAACTGCACTCAGACAAGATGAAGGTAAAATTTACAGGGAAATGAATGGACGGACTTGGGGATATCCTCCGTGAAACACGCAGACGTGTTATCTATCGTTTTGCATTGCTTCCTTATGACAATGCATTCAGCATATGTCAAGTCAAAAGTAGGGCAGTGCAAATTACACTCGTAGTGTTAGCTGGACAGACCATCCGTTTCGTTAGGTCAAGAAAGTGGTTTTCAGTCCCGGGGGTTTGACCTAATGCAGTACTGACCTGGCATTTATTGAACAGCTCACCGATAATATCATAAATCAGTAAATACCCAACAGTACTGCACTATGTACCTTATTTGAATCACTTTTCTCTGAACTACTATCCAGTAATTTGACAGCTGGTTAAAGCGCGACTGAATAGCTGCGGCTATGGAAGTCATGTTAACTGATACCACACTGGGTGCTTGGTGTGAACAATTCAGACCATACAAATTTCTCTACGAATTCCCGGTAGACATTTTGCCACGGGTAGTGTATCCAAACACACGGAGTGAGGATAGTGCGCATTCAGTATGCTATTCATACGGCAGACGGATACAAGTTCGTTTACTTCTTAAAAGTAAATCCATGACATGTTAGACAACGCAGTTCTGTTTTTTTTAACCAACTAGCACTCGCTTGCAAATACGCGGAGAAATTCCGTCTGAGGCGCTCACCACATACCCCGACGAGTGTCTCGATCGGTCGGTATTAACCAGTGTCTGATCAACAAGATTGTCTACTTTACTTTTAAATGCATAATCCAAACTGTCTTCCGTCACGTACGTGGCTAAGGAATTCCAAGTGTTGGCAACGCTTCGAGGTACTCTTTGCACAGACGACATTGTGTTGCCTCAGCTTATCTCCTTGAAAATTCGAATGAAACGTAGGAAAATACTTTCTGATACGGATGTTGTATCACTCCGATCGGCAGCTTCTCCAGTCAGCAACAACACGCAGGTACGGTCAACTCAGTGTGCAGATGAGCACGCTTTGTGTATTTAGTAATACACAATGGAAGGTTATCGAGACAGAACAAGATGAGGGAGGGACCAAAGACGGGACTTTTCGGGACTTTGCTAATAATCACAAAACACGAAGATAGTACACCTTGGAGGTGGACGAACAAAGTCTCTCTCAGAGAAGTTCATTAACTTGCCTCTAGTTCAAGGTTTGTTAATTAGCCTTGATATCCTAAAAAATAGCCTAAAAATGTGGGTACGATATCTGTTGATATTCAATTTGTAAAAGCTTTCCTTTCACTGGAATTTTCATTCTGATGTACCTGCTGAGGATTCTTCCAAGGTAGTCATAACCTTCCCTGGCTACCCTGTGTTTTTTCCCGTTCTCGGTTTCAAAGCCAGGTCATCCTGGGTTATGCGTCGAACAAAAGCGCGGGAGCATCAAACAGGTGCATATATTGGCATTCGCTCTGCCAGGGTGTTCTTGGGATGTTTCCAAACCACGTTACTGTCGGTTACCCAGGATGACTCTGCCACCACCGTTCTTGACGCGCATTCGGCTCACCAGTATGGTGAGATAACCGTTGAATGCCGGCTTTCCGCCAAAAGATGCTAACTAGTTAGTCGCTGTTATTGGCGAGAGGTGGATTATCAGATTATGCGGGAGAAACTATCACATATACATTTTGTCTGGATGGTTCCGATCGATTGCTGGACATATTGAAATAGTGGTGTGTCGGTATGTACCATCTGTATATATTGAGTGAATGTATCTTCGGCTTGTTTTCAGCTCAGCTGATCCAAGTCATCCTTAGAAGGTTGGTCTGTGTGTGGCCCTGTTGGGCGAGGGGAAGACCAAGTGCTTCGCAGTCATCTTCACTGATTTCGGCTCTCATGCATTCCTCAGCTCTCTTCAGACGTACGAGATTCAGTAACCCGGATGCCTTATCCGAATTGAAGGCATACTCCCCCCCGCACCGAAAGGGTATCCGCTCATTGCCGCAGCGGGTATACCTGTGTTTTGTAACATTGCTCTATTTTGTCATAAATAATCACTAAGTTGTGGGTGAGTATATCGCACTTCTATCGCGCTGTGCTTAGGGATTTCTGTAAGCTGGCGTTTTTTCCAAGACCTCCTGAAGTATATCCAGATATGTATACCTTGAATCTCCTCCATGTTATCGGACCGCCTTAAATGCCATTAGCCATTTCCACGTAGTTCTAGCGGTAACTTCGTGGATTTTTCGTCTTGCGGACACAGATCCTTCAGAAAACGGGCAACAGTGGTTGGTGCCTTGTCATCGGTCTTGAGTGACCGTTTTACTGTTGGTATCAAGAAATGATCACATACATCACAGTGCATTCCACTAGCTGGCTTGTCTTTGAATGATCCAAACATGTTTGGCCATATCAAGCGTTGGTGTCTGTTGTTAACCGAGCTGATTATTCTTGCAGTCGAGATTGTGCAACCACACTGCTATTTTTACTGACTTGTTAGGATGGACTGTGACAAGATTCGAAGTACCCGATTTGTTGGATGATTTAGATGGTGATCGTGTGATTGCCTAAGCTGTCGCTCAGATTGGTGAGTAGTTCTTCATGTTTGTCGACTTTCCTGCCTAGTTTAAGAAGATTTTTACTAATGGCACACTGTTCCTTTTCGTACCAGTTAGTATGATAAAAAATGTGCTCATGAGAGATTATGGCATCACGTCTAAATCGTTTTTTAATGGCGTCATCGATGTTATCGGGCGTGCTCATGAGAGATTAGGGCATCACGTCTAAATCGTTTTTTTAATGGCGTCATCGATGTTATCGGGCTGCTGGTTGACGTCGACGGCAACAGAATGCATGTGATATCAAGATTGTCAGTCCAGGATGTCACACTCGCTGGCTGCTTTGGAGTTTCATTTATAGTTTCATGCGCATTACAGATAACCTTTAGGCATCACATGGAACACTTGTTCAGCAACAAGTAGTAGTTTGATGGGACACCATAATCCTGGCATGCATTTCTTTATTACAGTGATCGCCTTCTGGGTTGGTAGCATCTCGGCTCACCGTTCCGTGATTTTACTAGCACTTGGTTACTTCTCATCTGCAGTTGTCAAGGTATCCTAACCGCAACCTGAAGTCGGTAGTGTTGTAGCACTTAGATTTCGGTTTTCTTAGTTTACAAGGGTACGTAAAGAACATGATAAGCAAACGACTAGTGTGTTAGGATTTGGAATGAGTAGGTGATTGCGACAGGTCAGTGGGCTTGCCAGTAGGCCGATTTCTCAGGCAGCATGGAGTGAGAAGACCCATTTTTAAACTTGACTCGTTGTACAGGTCACGTGCCTATTTTTCGCATTCTAACTATTACAGTGAGCTTTAGCGAAACTGGTGCGACGCGGTTATCGAGCGTCTGACTTACGAAGAACATGACAAGCTCAGACACACGGTTCATCTGTACTAGGTTCCCATATGAGCAAGCAGTCGACTAATAGCCTTAAACCGAGTACGAAGAAGCATCATGACAGGACGAAGGCTCATGAAACCCCACATCTGGTGGGAAAAAAGCATCACGGTTTTGAACGTGATCCGAGGCCAGCCTGAACCAAGCAAGGGCAGGGCCAGCCACAATTTTAATTTTTCTTTCCACATAATTTGGGTTTGTGTCTTGGAGTCGCCTGTGTTTCGAGAAAGTGAAGTAGGTTGCTGCTGTTTTGACTGTTTATGACTATGAATGACTGTTACTGGTTAAATCTGAAGAATTGCGAGTGGTTTTGCAGGGCGAAAGTTTCAGACTATTACTTACCAAATGCTTTGTGGTCCTCAGAAATCCCAGTAGATACTTACTGATAAGGACATATCTGCTATAGCAAGCGTGTTTAAAATAGCATATCCAGCAAGAAGTAACCAAAGATTATAGGTAATCTAAGTTGGATTTTTTTAATCACTTACGGTACTTTTTGAATACTACTAAAGTCGCAGTGTTGAACGCTTAAGAGTATTTGCCCCAATGACCATTGTGCGCGTCAGTCAATCAGGGTCTCTATGAAAGGCTCTGTGATGACAACAGTTTTTACAGGCGCCATCTGGCCTTCGTTTTTGTTTTGATTGTTTTCGTTATTAGTTATTATCACTACTTTTTAACGATGCGGTTGGAATGGTCGTTGTCGTATATGGGGAAATCGTCTGGAAACAAAAAAAACAACACTGTCGGATTGTACGGAACCGCCTGTGCCTTAATGACTGTTTACCGTCAAATTGTAAAATTTAAGTCATGAATTCAATAACTGTTTTGCTTAATGGACCAGTGTGTTTTTGCTTTCTTCCAGCTGTGTTGCATAGTCGGTCGCATAGGTATTGAAGCTCATTTCAAGCAGTAGTACCAGCAACTTTCTCAGTTGACTCCGGCACCGTCTGATGCTGTTGGTTAGCTCAAGTTTAGAGTCTTTGTTTGCACAAAAAAAACTCGTAGCACAGATTCACGAACGTCAAACATCGCACGAAGAGCCTCTTCCTTATGCTAAGAAATACTAATGCTTTAACAACTTTGTTCTTACTGTGCATCCGAATGTTTCGGTAGCGCTGGTGGCTAACGACAAACAGTTCTCTTTTGCATACGGAAACAGCTTTCATACATAGAAGAGAGCAATTAGATACTGCTGTTTAATGTTGGAGATGTCGCTGTTGGAATACCACCACAGCAAACATAGCAAACCAGATACTCGAGTACAACCATAGTGGGACTGCTTTTTCTCCGCAGTTACTGAAACGTTCTCGTAACGTACAACAGATCATTTCGAAGATGACATACACATGCACTAAGGGGCCACTCCTAGTGGCGGCCAGTTAATTTGTGCTCTGGCCAAGTATTATTACCGAAATTTTTATGATATATGGTGTGTTTCTTGGAGCGTTGCAACTTAAGGCTTTGTGTCTAACAAGGTGGCGCAAAAACCGGTGCTACCAAAATCTTCGAATATGACAGCAAATGAGCAAATTGAATCCGGGTCGCGGAAAATAACGAGACGTAAAAAGAGTAATATATGGTTGCTTAAGTTACGCAGGTGCAGACCAAAGTGACTTTATCTCGATAATTCAGCTAATCTCTGTTCGGCAATGCTGGACGAATGCGTCCCAGTTGGACGTGGTTACCGAAGTTGCGCAGCGGCTACAGCTTCTTCGAAGCACGAAGTTATTCAAGGAGTACTTGATAACTGAAAAGTCAACCACGACATGCAACAGAACACCCAAAAGTTTTCGTCATCAGGACATGATTGCATAGCATTTTGCGAACAAGACTGATAGAACGAAGTCTTCATTCATTTAATCAGTTTTCCTGGCCAAAGGAGCTGAGGAAAGATAACGATTTGATGTTGGGTTACCTGATGTTCATTAAATGACTTTTAAGGAGTTATTTCCTTTAACAGAAATTATCTCCCACCGCCTAAGTTCAGATTGCCATTATTTTTAACTGGTTGAAATATGCAGAGTCCCTCAGTGTGCCAAATCCCACTGAGATGTTTCCAAATCCACTGATTCTGCAATGTTTAGAATAGAAAAGACATTATTAAAGATAGCAGGTGCAATCCGAGGGCCCTTTGTGATCGTGCTCCATATTCTATATCGGAATAGATGTATAGGTAACCAGTTCGTTTCTTGAAATTGGTCGAATCGTGTCGTAACCGTGTGATTTTTGTAGGGTCTGTTTTGAATCACTCTCCATGAAATAGTATGATCAGCTGGTCTATTTACAAAACACCAGAATGCTACCTTACACCATGGGACATATTTGAACACATTTATAGATGGTGCATCTCACCCTAAAGAAATTTCTCACTTACTTGTGAACGGTAATGCGAAGTAAGGGGTTAAATATTCGCTGAAGCTGTTCTCGATGTTTCTAGTGTAATGATGGAAATGGTGGCATGCGTCAGTTGATTTGCTTTGCGACTTGGAGCAAGTCCTATAAACTTTGTTTCGAGACAATTTCAGTTCTGTGCAATGATTTGAGCTCGTACGTTAAACCCGAATACCGTAGTCACTATTGAGTCTGAGGAAAAGTACCGTAGGTTGTAAATGGATGAAAAAGTGTATTTATTAACGTAGTCACTATTGAGTCTGAGGATAAGTACCGTAGTTTGTAAATGGATGAAAAAGTGTATTTATTAAGGTAAGACTGAATAATTTGGCCGTTTATTCACAAGGAAATGTATTTTAAACGAGCTCAAGTTAGAAACATTTCCATGGTCCCCGGCGAATGCAACCCCATTCTTAGTTCGGATGGTGTTCCAGTTTTACGGTGAAGCATGTATTTGGCTGTTTTAACATGGAGCACTGTCTTGTCCGAATCAGTAGACCAGCAACTGCTCCCATGAAGCTAAATTCCGTATTTTGGTTTTGGTGCTGGACCAACCATTATGGGAAACCATCAGGCGAAGAACTCAGTGCTACAGAAGCCAAATGAACTCTTGAGAACACCAAGTCAATATTGTAAACGATGTTTTGAGCTGCACGGAGAATCAAAACTCTAGAAATTCAGTGGTGACCTGAAACCGAAGTGAAGTATTCATCTTCAGACGATCAGTTCTGCCACTCTTTTTATTGCCCATACTGCTGACAAAAATGTCTTCACATGTTGGTGGCTTTACCATAATGAATAGGGCGCAGTTCTACGAAACAGTGTCTACTATAACAAACACATCCAAATACTGTCCACTGTTTTCGTCATGATTGGCAATATATCACATACATCTGGTTATCGCCCATTTCAGTAGAAATGATTGCGTTGCAGTATATGGACCGCAAGTATCACATGACTTTATCGTCCGTGTTTGTTTCCTCCCAGGTATTCAGAGAAGAAACTCGAATGCGCGCACTGAATACACAACATTGCGATATGTCAAGGTGTTCAAGGTCATTGGCGGGATATTGGAAATGAAATTTGTCGTCATTAACAGTTATCCTTTTATTTGATCACAATTCATGAACTTTATCCTGTGTGCTTGCATTCGACCTCTCCCAGTAAGTGGAAGTAATTTCCTTTCAGGAGAGGTTCGGAGAAAAATCCGATAAATGAAAGCACGTGATAATTCGTAAATCAAAGAATGGAATGAATGATAGTCATGTCTCTTAGCATAACCTGTACAAAATGAGACCAAATATGAGAAAGCCGATAGAGAATCGATTGTCTGTCTCCAAAATATCGTCGAGATTTTGACGGACCTTGTCAATCATCAGCTACCTTGAATTCCCCTGGAAACATCGTTTTTTGGCCGCTGAACTTCTTTAATAATCAGTGCTGCATTTTGCCATGGTTTTTATCGCCGTGACTTTAGAAAAATGTCCCGTCATTGAGGCTTCAATCGCATCATTGGATAGTGACAACTAGGTTTTGCTTATGAAGACACGGTGACATTGCAATCCGGCTGAAATCAGTCTGAAAATGTTGGAAGCAATTTCGCCCCATGCTATTATCGTACAATGCAGGCTTTGGAGTCGAAACACGGGGAATCAGGTAGACGGTTGTATGAAAGGTTTAGATTATCTGCACCATCAAAATACTTGATGCCGGCTTTTGATTTCGAATTTATCTAATTGTTGGCCCGGGACTTGATATAACTATGAAATACCAAATAACTGAAGTTGGATTCTTTCCCATTTGCGTTGATATCTATAGTTTCACGGGCAAGATTTGATTTTGAGATCCTAGTTAACTTCTAAAGCTTGCAAGAAATACACATCTTGGCGTCTTACAAAAGATTGGTTGAAGTCCTAGATAAGTTAGCAGATCGAGTGAGCGTCTACGGACTGTGTGCAATGCACTATTGGCGAATCATACACTAGATGCAAGTCGCTGGTACCCAGAAATTTGGACTAGTGAGCAAGCATAGGGTTGGTGAGCGCTAACAGCTTGTCCAGGCTTGTCCAAACATATGGGTGGATAATTTTTGAAACAGTTCTAGTTCATGTGGCACTGTGTAGTAATGAAGAACTTCATTCAGCATAAACTGGGCTTGAAGAAAATGGTACATCAGAAGTTCAATCTATGGGATTTTATGGGATAGACAGGTTACAGGTAATTGTGAGGGACCATGAGGTTATAAACAAATACAAATACGGGTGATTATTCTAGATACCCAACCACAGGGTTTGCTGCTTCTAGCTAAATGTTCCACGGTCTTAGTTTGAGCGCAACCAGATGGACTAAAGGG
This sequence comes from Clonorchis sinensis, assembly GCA_003604175.2. Taxonomy (NCBI): domain Eukaryota; kingdom Metazoa; phylum Platyhelminthes; class Trematoda; order Opisthorchiida; family Opisthorchiidae; genus Clonorchis; species Clonorchis sinensis. The sequence goes on along the minus strand of CM030369.1, from coordinate 18,118,801 downwards.
GAGACTCACAATTCGAACGTGAGTTTAAGAAGGGTCAGGCAACCGTTAAAGGATGGGGGAATAGGCCACTGCCTGGATATTGTGATGAAAAGGTGGATGATGGGGTAAGCGGACACAATGAGAGAAGGACGCGAATTCAAAGCAAAATTGGACTTGACTGAACAAAAGACATAATACAAATAATGGCACATGGATGGGCTGCTTGGCGCCAGATAGATGAGAGTTTTGAGTTTTGACGGCTGAACAATCAGAATATACATTTGGCAGAGATTATAAGTTTACCATCCATAAACGGTTTGTGGCTGAAGAGGGTGAATAGGCTAAACGCCTCAATTTACTTCAAACGAATGGTTTTGTTCACCATATCACCCTCTCCAGTGATCAGATTGATCGATATAATCTTCTTAGGATGCTTACAAAATAATAACTTGTTATTGTTGCCTCATTCTGAGTATCCCAACCAGTGTGTATGATGAATTCACAAACGTGTTTCAAACTGATGTTACTGATGCCTGTGCAGCTCTGAAAAAGTGGAGAGAGAAAACAACTAATGATTAAAATCCTCCAGTGTAGAGCTACACTGATGGGCCTAAAATGCATCAGGAATCCTGAAATATGCACATATTAGTGCACACACAATTAAGAAAGATGTCAAATGACTCCATGGTTAGCTGATTGTGCAAACCACCAATAAAGTGACGCCTTATTCCCACTACTTTCGGCTGAAAACATCTGGCTGGATATCTTGAGAATAGGAACAATTCTTTTGCTGTACGCGATGACCCAGTAGAAAGAAACTCATGGAAAGCAGTCGGCTTATGAACGAGGCGCGACACAATTCTGCTGAGCTGTTAAGGATATTTACTGGAGTATTCTGGATTTATCGTGAAATTTAGCCCGCAATTTAGCGAGCGAGAAAATTACCGTGACGAATTCTGTCAATATCTGTCCAGTCTGCTCACTTTCTCTTACTCTAATCTGATAACGTATTCGAAATCAGACTATTGTAGAAAAACGATAGAAAAACACACCAGAAGCCAACTGCCTGTTTCAGTCAAAAGCAGTTGGACTAATTTTAACCCAACTTTTCTTCCTGGTGCAAAACCCCAAACCAGACGAGCTCATTACCGATGATTTGTACTTTGTCTACTGAGACTCGTTTGGTGAGTCTTACTTTCCTATGGAGGAATATAATAGAAAGTTACTTCGTGTGTCATATATAGTGGAACCTTACTTGTTTCCGAAATACATATACTGGTGTTCGCGTGCCTATAGTGTTTACCATAATATTATTTCCTGCGTTTCAGTTAAGTTACGGTCTGTGAGGTAAACATTTTGCATAAAACCAGCGATGGATTAAAATTACTCTGGAACTTTCATATTCTTGAGAAATTAATGAAAAGGACCCTTCAGACAGCAAAGACCGTGTTTAACTTCCTGTTGTCTTAGCAAGAACTTTGTATTTATCTTCGAGATTTCAGAGTATCTCATTAACCCCTGCTCAAATCACTGAGTTTCTTACCCGAACTTCATCTGTAGTAAACTGAAGGTCAGATATCTCCGGTTGTCTGTGCCAATATTCGAAATTTATGTTAGCAGATCATATATTAAGGGAACTTGTTAATGGATGTTCATAAATCTTGTGGCATATTGGGCCTGTGTTTGAAAATGAACGAACTCATCCAAAAGACTAATCACTGAACCAACGAGCTCATTCGTTTGGTCGATGAGTGCAGTGCGTAGTTTAATTACTAATAGATGACCAGAAAGAATCGGCATGTTTTCGGCTATAGTTCTGCGTGTCTACGAGTGTCGTGTTTGAAAAATTCTACTCGCGTTCCTTTCTGAACGTCAGAATTCCTTACTCTTTTGACTCGGGAAATGCGATATAGCACACACGTATCGCCACAACCTGTACGGATTTCCCTGAATTAGCTTTACACGGCTTGAAAAACTGAAAATGTTTTTGCTGAGTTAACATCCATCAAATAAGTACGTGAGAACAACAAGGTTACGGAGTGAGTTCATTTCTTACAATCCCTTCCACCATAAAACGTGATTAACAGCGTTAGGTACACAGTAAAATACAGTTAACATCATTTTGGTAGTCCTAAATCAACGTTACTCATTTTTAGAATCTAGGTAGTATCAAAATGGTCCTTTGGTTTTCCTGAACACAGTGGAAGAACCTTGTAGCTGCCTGCTTCGTGATGGGAACTGAAGTTTAGACCTTAGAATCGAATTGCTTTGGGTTTGGGTCAACCGATGTGTTAGACAGTTATAGATGAATGTCGTTTCAATAAGTATGTTGCCTGACGATCAGACAATCAGTCAGTTAGTTAGCTATAAGGCATGTAGAAAGGGTACGTTGGTTCCAGCTGTCACACTTTGGATTTCAAGAAAAGGGGCAGCTTGGAAGCTATAGCCAAGGATTGTGGGCGTTGAAAACTGGACAAATTCGCACTGCAGACGATAGTTTTGGTAAAGGAGCGCTATCGATTGCGCAAATGAGCTATGTTTGTTAATGTCGCTAAGCACTGGTGAGTTGGGTTCCGGATTTTCCATCCAGGGAGTCGATACTTGTCAGTGTGACTGAAATTACTGGTTTTGTGTTTTCATAGTTATTTGCCAGGCCATCTCTCGTCCATATCTTGCCCATCTCTCGTCCATCTCTCGTCCACTTCCACTCATTAAGGGATTCGGCGAAGAACACTTTTCGAGGCGGACGACCCTCTGGCATGCGGAGTACATACCATAACCAATATAACCTAAGAAACATGAGTGAATGATCTATCTTTGGAGATTTTTTATTTCTTAAAACCATCTGACTTATCTCAGCATTGCTAATCAGATGTTTCCAAGAGACCCTGTCAATGCTTCGGATACACCGCTGCTCAGACACTGAAACCCTTCGTCCGTTCTCTACGCGTAGAGACAACGTTTCTGATCCGCAGAGAAGTATGGTTCGCACTGCTCCATTGTATAATCCACTCTCGATGGGCAAACTGACGCCGTGGTGGTAGGTATCGGAGTTTGGTAAAAACCATCCTTGCCTTCCAGATTCGCGAATAAATGTCTTCTCCAGCCAGTGTACCAGAAACAACACGATTTGTCAGGTGAAAAAAATTATCTACTATCTATCCGCAAACATGAGGTTTGGGTAGCTGCACTTTACACTTAGCGCGTGCGAGGTTCGTACCGAACGGTGCGGTAGAATTATTAACACTATTTAAAATAATTTCCATCTATGAGGGATCCGAGCCGAAGAAAGAACCATCGGTTTCAGACCGCAGATAATATAAATCAGTCTCTGGAAAAAATCAGCAAAAAGTTGCAATGAATAATTCTCACCGAATTTCTTTTTGGTTAGTCTTAATGTTTATGGGGCATAATTAGCAGGCAAATTCTGGAATGATGGATTCCTCTTTTTGGGAATAATGTGCACTTACATTTCTAAAGGAGCCTATGGTCTGAACACTAGATTTTGTGGCCAAAGGACAAGAGTGGAAGGCCTTGGGAATCCCAAGCCGAACACGTTTGCATGACGTTATATCTGCTGACTCGCCAGTCTGTTGTATCTAACTGCTGACCCTACTCCAGTGCCTAGTGCCGAAAGGGACACAACAGCTTTATTCCGAACAAGCAAGTGGAGGAGCGTGAGTGCGAAAATACCATGGCCTCAAGTTATTTTATCGGAGGGACGCTGTCTGAATTTGGTCCAACGCTGACTCACACTGTCTGGCTTTGGCACGAGGCTATGACGCGCTGCATATTGAGGGGGCATTGTCGTCTGGTCAGCATCTAGTGGAGCTGAGGGTCTCAGTAGATTTCGGGCATGCAGTGGTTACTTTCAGGCATTTGACCTTCCTGATACATATTTTGAAACAAGAATTCAAATGCCTCGCTGATTTCAGAGACATGTTGTTTGGTGAAGGTGTGAGACAGTCCGGTAATGTGAAATCGAGAGCTGTTCGAGTAGAACAACAGATGAACGGTAGGAAACAGGCAGTAGGAAGAAACAAAAAGACCCATGACCATGGTAAAGAATGTAAACCTAGCGAATCAGTCCAGTAAGTGTTCTGGTTTTTCAACCACTCGTAATCGGAGCCCATGTTTGGGGCTCAGTTTAGGAAATTCCCCAAAGTGCAAAAGCAGATGAATGGAACGAAAATGCAACGTGTGACCAAATAAATGTTTGGAATTTGAGTTAATTTCAACTAAGGAGAAGAGAACCTTTTAAGTCACATCTGAAGAAATGAACGTCCCGAAGTTGACTGTGTGGTAGAACAATCAGAAAAATCATTTAGCATCTTAACAAGAATAAGGTGCGTGCATCCAACAGGGTCATTGGTATAGTGCCAGTGTTTCACCAGTGTTTCAGTGTTCCATCTACGATCAATTTCTGCTGAACAACACAACTAGGTTCGTATTTTGTCACTCGTAGATATCAGTATTTATTTACAAGTATAATTGTGGTTACAAGTTACACTTCGTCAGAAATGATCGTTTGTCCAAAGTCTTCTCGCAATGGTGAAAAACAGCACCCTGATTACGTCCGTTTCAAGATGGAGATGAAAACCGTAAAGTCAACCATGGGAAAAAAGCTCCGATACCGTTTCTTATGCGTCAGCAATGATGAAACTAGAATAAAATTTAAAAAAACCTCATCAAAAACTGCAGAATCAGCTTTATCCCTAGCTGAAGTAGAGGGAATCACAGGGATAGCCAGAGCACCCTACGTGTTTTAAAAGGATTTGTGTGAAGACTGGAATTCGTCAAAAAAATCGTTTTGTTAAAAGTCACGCCGTGAAACTTTCACGAAAAGCTCAAGGACAGCTAGATAGGGAACAGTCGGAATTCACACGTCATTAGCCTTAACGATAGGCTTAATGCCGCACACACAGATCAGAGAAAATTATCGTGAGAGTTTATCAGCAAAGACCAGAATAGTCCGAGTTAACTCATTTGTTCATTATTTAGGCAATCATGTTGAAATGCCATCCGAGACAGTAGGACCAGTTGACCGACGAGATTCAATTAGACGCGCGAAACGGTCTTGCAAATGAGCAGGATAGTACACATTTCCTGGAAGGTAGTATGTCTGTAGACAGATGGGGATGCGGAGAATGCCGAAAATTCCATATACAGTCCATTCAAATCACTGCGAATTCTGTAATTTTAATGGGGTGTCTGTGACAGATTGCGATCTCCTGAATCACATTGCACGACAGATGCATTGGTTTTGGTCAAGATGAAAGGATAAAGTCCCCGGCGAATCTTCAATCCAGTTCAACTTCTCACGGAACGTACAACAACACAACTGATGTGACGCCACTTTGTGAACGAAGGCTAAAAACTGTCAGTGTTGAAAACAGTACGCTGTTTTTGCCTAGCAGTGAACCACACATACTGTTAGTTGAGTTTCAGTTATCTCACCGGACGCTAACGGAGCATCATCTAGTAGATCGTTACTTGGAGTAGTGAGTATCCCCAAAGGCGTTGTCTACGATGAAGTCTTAAAAATACCCAGCCTAATCGCGCAGTATTTTTATACTTGTAGAGTAGACTAGATGAGTTGAATAATAAAGTTTTCGTTTTGAACATTCCCGCAAACTGTGCATTCAGTTTCCTCGAGAATTTAACCTTCGTATACAGAGCAAGGAACTCGAGGAAAACCCGGACTTGTTGAGTTACTTTTAAAGGGGAATTCAACAAACACAGTTCGCTTGCCGGCAATGTCTCCGTACACCTCCCAGCAAAAGAGGACACACATCCTCTATCCGCAAACCCTTAAGGGTCTAGCTGCATAACGCTGTTTAACTAATGCATATGCGTGGACAGTTTGTATGTTACATGAATTCGATTGTATTTCCTACGCCTCCTCCTTGAACCGTGACACGCGGAGTTTCAAAAAATAGGCGGACGAATGAGTGCTTGCACCTGTGAACTTCAAGGTTTCGGTAAAGCAACCTAAATTAGCGTTAGAATTTAAATATAGGCGTTCAACCGAACCAGTCAGTGACTGGGATGAAGTGATGTGGTGCGTTCATATTTCGCGATAGTCGACTTTATTACTGGTCTCTACCACTTTAGACATACTTAAGATTAGAAGTGACCACTTGCAAAGGATTCAGTAATTTCGGAGCTGAGAATTAAAAAATGTGGCTCACCAAGGCCACTATGTTGTGAACAACTCGCCGAGTCAGTGTATTTGGGCAGTTGTCGTACGAAGAAAAGGAAATAAGTCGTTGCTTTTCTTGCGGTGCCGTATCCTGATACTGGGTTGAGGCGATAGTGAGGCCAGAATCATGCGACCAAAAAACAGCAGTACAGTTATGATGGGAAATCAGTTTTTACGCCAGGCGTTTAATCACCTTTATTAGTTTTCTGGTGATGGTGTGATGGACATTTCGGATAATAAGCTCCCAACCTTCGTCTGTCTGACGCTCGATAACGGTTAATTTTGGAGTGCACGGGTTTTTGCTTATTAAAATCGTTGTTCCATGGACAACTTGGGGTGATCTTTTGAAGTCAGACATTTAACAATCGATTGAGATGTCTAGAAGCTCCAAGACGCTTTGAAAGTACTTTCCTGAGATGCACTCCGAAATGCCGCCAGGTCTAGTCATACCAACTTGGTCATTTTAGTTGCTGTCCTTTCCTTGTCTTTAACGGACCACTTAATAGGACAAAGACATGGCTGAGGAAAATCAGTTTCAAAAGTACAACATCAACGCATTCTATTTGTAGTGTTTTTATCTGTTGATAGCAGGAGTGTCGAAGGATCACAGCGTTTTTATTTCCAAACACCGGACGTGTAACATGATCCACATAGAGGTTTCTTCGATGTTTTGTTGCTTTGTTTGCTTGTGGCTGTAACAACATATCTTTAACTTGATCAGTTGCAACGCGTACTCCGAGGGACTAGGGATTTCTTTAAAAACCAAGCTGCTCCATACCCGTTATGTTTGGGCCTTAGGTGATGACCGAAAAAATCTTACCCAATTTTCCGTGGGTGTTGTTTTCATCTAGATGTTATGTAACTAGCCAAAGTCCCAATACGAATCTCCTTTGTCGGTCGAAATACCGATAGTTGAGTGAATCAATTTTCGGGAAGGCCTCGTTCCATATTATTCGGACAAGTTTCTGTCATCAAACATATGGCGTGAATAAAAAAATGTGCCTTAATACCAGCAGCGGAGTTAGATAACAACGACGGTTACAACGCCGAACAGACGAATGCTGGTCCCTTTTGCATGTCACCTGATCAATGCTAGGGTGACCAGATCGTTTGGTTTAAGCTCACGAACCAATCTCATAAATCGTGGTGCATATCCAAGCCACGTACCACCGGGTTGATTGAAGACCAAATCTCGGTGGGAAGCTGTCAACCCTTATTGGGACGATGCTAGTTAAACAATGCTTCCCAAGTGTACGGCACAGAAGACCTTGATATGCGCTTTCGGCTTGCCTTAGCGTTGGATTATTGGACCTATTGGTTTATTAATGGGCAGTTCAATTAAGCATGTTAACCTCTGCTTTTCAAGTCACAGGTCGGTTGTCTATATTACCCTGCTTGCAAGTTGAAAAAGGGAACGTTAAGTTTTTCAAACAGTTAACTCGATAGTTTTCAGGTGCATGTTCGGGGCGTGTGTGACTTAATCAGCGGATCTCCACTTATTGTTAAAACCTCAATGCTAAGATTGTGTGACAACATTCAAAGTGAGCTCAGTGGGCCACTCTGATATATCTAATTTAATAGATGTCTGACGAACGTTTGGACTAAAACAACTACCGAAGGTGCACAGCGCATATTAATGCCCAAAACACAAGTACCACACGTCGGATATAGTGTGCGGAACGGCAACATTGTGGAATTTTGGATGCTTTCTGGGCGCAGCATTGACAACCGGCATTCGGCGGTTGGTTGGCTGTTGGCTCCACACCTTCGGCCAATCAGAGCTAGAACGACAAGCGGCCCGATCTTCTGGCCAATTGCGTGCAGGGTAGGTTTCTTGGCCTTAGAAGCGCCAAACTGCGGCTGTAAAACGGTTTTGGTGCGGAATTTCGCCTAACGACCATCCTAATTTAGACAAGACAGTTTTGAAGTTCTAATGTCTTGTGAAGTTGATCACTCTGAATTTGAATATAGACACTAGAAGTAAAATCGATCATACGCATACCAAATGAGTTAATCAGGGTGATTGTCTGATACGGTTCTCTTGCTATGGCTTAGTTTCTGCCCCAAGGTCACTGCATCATTTTTATTAATATTTTGCCAAAAATTCCAAGAAAACATTGTGGTTAGCCGCAAGCTGCATCATACGTCTGTTTCATTGAATCATTCCTTATATATCATTCTTCCAGGCTTTGAAAAACACGAGCAGGTGGCACGAAAATAATTAAACAACGTACTAGCTGCCCTGCACCCCGGGCGTCTAGCTACCTGTGGAGTCATCATGAAACATCTTCCCGCAGCCATGGAATGTTGAATGGCATTACAAAAATTGACGTGCGAGTGGTCCTCGCTAGATTTTCGCTCAAAATCTCATCGGCCACGGCACCTTCTTGTTTTGCGGATCCAAATTTCTGGAAGAACGTAACTTCTACAATTTTCCAACTCGGGGGTTATATTTTTGTCAAACGCGTTTTATTTGCAGTAAGTAATCACCGCTGTTTTTTGGAATTTCCTCATTTTCTGATGGGCATTTCTACCAAAACAATACGTGTATGGTACTGGACTTCAGTTTGTTCTTTATTTCATAAGCCTAGTAACTCGTAATAAACCACCATTTATTACACGTTTTTGCCAGAGTCTCCACCGGCCTAATTCGTCGAACGCACCCATTAACAACGCATCGAACTGCCGAGTGCCTATAATTTTCCAAGAGCGTCATTGATTACAAGCAAGAGGGCCATCTGCTTGTCTGCCTACCATTCGCCTAGAGTAAATGTAGGCAACATTAAACATTCCTACACAGAATTTACCGTTTCCCGCACTTGATCTTCTGTTGTATTCACTTTCGCCGGTCTTCAACCTAACACTGTATGGTGCCAAAAACTGACTGCTTACCAAGTCAAATATTCGAATCATATGTACATTGTTTGCGACAACTGCACACAAACCGTTGACCATTTCCATGCACTTAGTATTTGGTCAAACTTTCTCAGGGTTCTCTGTAGAGCACACCAATTAGTTCTGGTAAATATGACCTTCTGAGGGGGCAAGGGGCAAGGTAATTGTTCAATGGGATCGGCCGACTTCTAGGTTTTATGATGACGAAATTAAGCCAGTTGACAGCCTTTAAGAAACTTCATTTATGCCCGTGCCTTAAATTTACACCGTCCTCTGGGTCTCGTTTGACGTATGACTCCCATACATACAGCAATCGACATAAGACGCTTCCAAGGTCCTCGATAGTCTTTGTGTTTGCTAAATCTCGTCAGCTGAAACGGTTAGGTTGTTTCCAGTCAAAATAGACATTTTTGCAAATAAGCTGTTGTTAATAGGTACTCAGTAGGATTCCAGCTCAAACTCCCGGCTATGATATTCTTCAGGTGAGTCTGCTTCAAATTGCTCACCTTATTTTTCAGTTGGCACGATATTAAATAGGGCGGAGTGTATTCTTGTGACGGGACACAACATTCATAAGGTTGGTGAATGCACTTCAACGGAGTTAAAGCAGCCATATCAGTAGTATGTTTCTGGTACTCATCTTCGGTCCTAAAATCAGTTAACTGTTAGCTGACGTTTCCTCTTATTAATGAGCCGTTCGACTGTTCATCCTCAGAGCAATCGCTGCATAAAGAACAGCTGATTCGGAGAATGCAGAGAGTGGAGTGTTTTTAAATTTGTAATGTCAGAATATTGGGTTTGCATTAATCTTAAAGAGAGAGACTGCTTTATTGCTGGTCTGAAAAATGAAGTCATTAGTTTATACTGATTGAGTACGATATGCCTGCAACATCAGTTCTGAAAAGGATTAAACTAACATGACATCTTGAGGTTTGGAACGGCATTTGGAAACAGACTAATCCATTTTGCTCGGAGACAACATCAGAGTTCACTTGGGGCAAATGGGAAAACGTAACCATATCAAGCAATTTTGCAAGTATCGTCACGCTATAGAAACTATCCCCGGTAGTTTATTTTCGATACAATCCTTCTCCCGGTTAACAACAACGTTTTCTATTCTAAAACCTCTTCAGTCCATATGAACGTTCGTTAGTACATTGAGTCACGCACTGTACTTTATGTAGCCCAGTTTGTTGAACTGTACATTGGCTAGATTCAAATTTTTTGGAAACTTGATTGTTTTATATCCACTGGATTTGTTGCCATGACAACTAACCACCCCAATCAGTCGAAACTATCTTCTTTTCAACATACACATGCAATCGCTCTTTGCATATAACAAATGGATCGAAAGGAAACGGACGTCTAGTAATTAACTGAGTACATCTCGAGCAGGCAAGACAAAAATGTGCGTGTCGTACCCTACGTATCTGTCAAATTGATCTCAATGACAAACGCTCTAAGAACCGCAGAACGGGTCTTTACGTTTTGTCGGTAGTCGGTTTTCCATCCACGATTTTATTACCAGCACCCAAACATTGGATTAATTTGAGAATTAACGCACTAGAAGATGTTTGTCCAGGTTCTATCTGACTTTCATTCAAATGCAGCTCACAAATGCTAAATGCTTAAACTGATCGTCCCAAGGGACTTGATTGATGACCATCTGCAAGGAATAAAACGGGCATCATTTAAGCTGAAGACTTGTCTCGTTGTTCAGGACAATGCGCGAATTCGTCCAGACAGACTTTGCTCAAATTTTGTGAGTGGTTGTTTGACCGCATCAAAGCCAATTTGTACAGGTATATATCTATTCATAAATATCATTTCTTAGCAAAAAACCGCACTCAATTCCATGTAAGGACGGTCCTGATGTTGCCGATCATTAATGGCTGTGCTCTTCGATGGAATCACTTGAACGTTGATTCCTAACGAGCTACTTCGTGCCCACTCTGTGCTTCGGCTCAAACTTGAAGAAGATGAGACAATGTACCATTGACTTCCAAAATAATATGACACTAGGGTTTGTTTGTGTTATATGACTGCGAGTCACGTAGCCCAGCTATGGAGCTTGCCTATGACGAGCGACCTAACGGTGTGACCATTAGCTGCTTACGATAGGATATGCCCGTCTGACTAGAAAGTGTCGCTCAACGTCACTTTATCCCTTAATTTGAATGTAATCCGCAGCAGTAACCTATTCAACACAACGAAACTTTGAGCAGAAGCTAGTTCTACATTACAGAAACGGTCAAAATCAAGGAAACCAAGGTCCTATGTCACAAGGGTCTGGTTTAGCTTGAATGAATTCACTTGCTAAAACAGTTAAAACCCAGCTACAGTTTGGTAGGTCTTATGGTATACTTTGTTGGCCGGAGGTTGATCAGGTTGCCATTGACCTGGTTGTCAAGCTTGGCAACTAGCTGGTAAAAGTTTTATCATACCATTCGTGAGCTACTTGAATGGATAGTTCTTCTTTACCTGCCTGTCGTTATACAGTTTCCAAATAGTACCGGATACCGTTTATGTGGCTAGCTAATTGGTGCATACCTCCAATGTAAGTGCTTTAATTCATTCGCAGTTTGTTTGGTCTTTTGGTCAGTGTTACTTGTAGTCGACTGGTTTTGCTCCTGTGGAACGGCTTTGCAGTGTTCGTTTTCACTTGCGTGATAGTCAATGAATATCCATGAAAGTTCAAGAAGACGCGTGAGAATGTTCAGTTTTTAAAAACTATGTGCATGTGAGACGTTTGCTTCCCAATAGTTTGTAACTGCTTAGTTGGTCTTTGGTAATAAACAACTTTGCGGCAAAGGGCTTTCCATCTTACATTAGTTGAGAGTGTGAAATCTGTCAAGATGGATAGATTCCTGATTTTCGATGCACTATGTTTCGTCTTCCTTAAATTCAGTCGGTCGATAGGGTGCTTTTTGTTTTACAGCAGTTTCATTTCTGTGTTTAGCCGTTCTCAATTTGCGTCGCCGTCTGATCACTTCGAGTTTGACCGACCGGTCGCACCTCCATCTTTGATGAACTTTTCCTCTCTTGCGCTGGGTACTTGGTTCAGAGGATGATTTTTTTGCTCAGTAGTTTTTCATCTTTCTTCAATTTAGTAATCTGATGCATAGGTCGGGGGATTTGGGATTTGGGCTCTTCTCCTATATATATATCACCTCTGGTGTGTTGAAGAGTCTTGCGTTTTTTAGTGTTAGAGTCCTTTTGTACTAAGTGAATGACAGATCAATTTCGATATTTCTGTTTATAATGCAACTTTCCGGGTGGCCAAACGTGTATCCATTGGTAGCAGGGCATTACGGTCAACTCATCGCACGCTGATTCTTCCAAAAGTCAAATTACTGCATTTAGTTCGTCGTAATAACTCTAGCTGTGGAAGATGTGAACACCATGATACACAGAAAATTGACAATTGTACAAGAGCAAGACTTCTTCAAGTAGGCTATCGGCTGCTGGTGGCTCTTATATGCGGATGTTTAACAAATTTGTCTGTTGAAAGCTTTCGTCTGCATGTTCAGGTGTCTGCTTCGTATGATTGGCTTGCGCTTTATTCTAGAGTAATATTGCTAATCGTTAAAGAACCTTCGTCAACAAGCAGTATGAATCAAACCCCATTATGCGCCTCAAGATAAATGTGAGATTGCAGGAACAAAGTGTCAGAGAGCCGTTGAAGACTGTTAAATTTGGGATCCATCTGGAGAGCATCCAGTTCAGGATTCAAACAACCCATATGGCTATTCAACCAAAATATCTGTAAAGACTTTACGACTACTGTCGCACTTCTATGTATACAGGTATTCCGGATAATGTGAGGCGGCCGAAAATGCACGTTGTTTTATGCTGTAAGTGGACGAATTCCACAAGCAAGAGTTTGATTCCTTGTTGGAATTAGCATGTACTTCCACTTCCCCTCGGGAACCTAATGAGGACATTTTCACGTGTAAACGCTAAAGACTTTAACAGGTCTTGTTGAAAAGGTATGGCTTAGGAAACCGCGTGAGCACTCCTGATTCAAACTGTGAGTAGAGCAAAAATCCGCCGCCTCGTAAGCACTGAAATGCGCTGGTTTTTTATTCACTGATTAGTAAAATCTATTTTGAATTGTCCAATTTAAAAGTAAAAATTATGAATGCTTTTTGTTTTAACTCACGGCAACCATCTTGATTGATTCCGAGAGATTTAGGAGACTTTCAAAAACACTTTTGATTGAGTCCAGTAGAAGTTTCTGAGTCAGGTGTTCAAAACATCTACAACAAAAACATTTCACTAGGCCATTACTCAATGCTGACTAAGCCGTTTTGGGCATCTCCCTCCTCTTTTTGGAGCTCATCTCCATCCACCAACAGTAGGTTTAAAACCTGCTTTAATGTCTCACGAAAATAATGGGGTCCAGTGATACCCTCTGCCAGCAGTAACCGCTTGGGAGGTATCTGCTTTTTCGAGAAAGTTGATTTCTGACGTTTACAACAACCTGTAAGACGTCACGTGTCATGTTTGTAAGCTCTTTGTCACGCGCGAGTCATTGGTATTACTAAAAGGGAACGATGACCATTAAGGTATAGACTTCGACTACCATCATGTGTTTTCGCATTAGCCAGAAAATTTGGTGTTTTGGCTACTGCGTTGCATCAGCCGACCAAAATAAATAAATAAATAATAAATAAATAAATAATAAATAAATAAATAATAAATAAATAAATAATAAATAAATAAATAATAAATAAATAAATAATAAATAAATAAATAATAAATAAATAAATAATAAATAAATAAATAATAAATAAATAAATAATAAATAAATAAATAATAAATAAATAAATAATAAATAAATAAATAATAAATAAATAAATAATAAATAAATAAATAATAAATAAATAAATAATAAATAAATAAATAATAAATAAATAAATAATAAATAAATAAATAAAGTTGTGTTGCGTTGTGCTCTGTGTGCCTCGTATTCCATTAATTCGTTGAATGGCTGATTTTGAATGTTTCAGGTCCGTTTTCGATTGGTCCGTTCCCGGTTTGTGTAGCGTTGTGGTCTCTCTTGAATTCGGTTAGCTGTGATGACGGTTTCCATTTTTGGTAGTTTCCTTACTTCAGCCTGATTTAGCCTGAGTGTTTTTAGTTCGTCCGCCTCTGCGTTCTGTAGTTCCGTAGTTTTTTGCTTGTAGTGGTCGATAGACCGGGTCGATTTTGATGTGCTTGTTTAAGGTTTTTCCAGTGCAGTGCCATGCCTCCATGAATTCGCTTTCTTTCTTTGGTCTCGCTTGGGCCAATATGTGAACGATTCTCCAGTTGCGTTTGTGTCCATCTTGATCTTCGTGCACCAAAACGAGTGAAAATTGGTCGTGCCTTTTGGTTGCAAGTTTGTGTTCGTGTATTCTAGTAGAGAGTTTCTTTCCTGTTTGCAAAACTACCGCCAGAAGTATCGACCGGCTCTGTTGAGTAGGTGTCGCATAATTGAATTGTATTGTAGCTTGTGGGGCTTGTGTGGAAGTCAGTCACTGTAGCTACATATTCTTCTCCTGATGATAGTTACTGACATAAACATTGTCTGAAGTCTTTAGCTGATATGCTTCTCCTCTATATCACCAAGTTACTTTAGGCTGCATTTGACTTGATCTAGATGATAATTCAGTCTTGAATGCACGCCACTTAGTATAACTTATCCCAATTTAAATGACTACTGAATGTAATACAGATGTCCTGTCGAGTGAAATGAAGCAAAATAACTCAACGTCTCGCGCGTTCACACATATCATGCTTGTATTCGTTGATGTGAAAAATCAGTTGTTGACAACTTGTTCAAATTTAGTTAGATGAAGTAAACAGTAGTACATACCGATGTAAACGACGAGTACGTGGAGTCTTCATTTCATACAAAATGGAAGTTTTTGGAAAACATTAAATCACAAACAGAGTTCTTCTAATAAAGTTCAGTAGGCGTGCACCGGTTTCTTCACTGACCATCCGTCCGTGAAGAATCACCTAATAGGTTGGAAAATTATTAAACCAGTCAGACGTTCGCTCTCTGCTTAACGATATTGATGCATAAACACTATGTAATTTTGCATGTAGGGTTCACACGGAAACCTAATCCCCAATGTAAATTTTGTAAATTGCTAAATTTTCCGCCGTTCTAAACCGTTGTTCATACAAACCGTCTACGTCATTAAATAGTCCGTTTGATCGACATATGGTTAATGGAGCTATCAGTCTGTCTGGAAGGAAACGCTAAAAGTGTCACTACGTGGGAGATTATTTTATCCTTACCAGCTGGGCCCATAAACAGACCAGTTTGTTTCACTAGATTGCCTTTTTGTATTGGTTGTTATATTCTAGGTTGTCATTCACTTTCTGTACAACATTGTTACTCCGTTATGTTCACACAAAATGGGGAGAAGACAACTGATGTAGCAATGAAATTGCTGTGCACTTTGTCCCCGCATATCGACTACTGATCAAAGTTGATTATGGCCTTATTTGAATCATGTGAAAGTAAAAATGTAGACGGTCCCTGTCTGCTCTATTTTTGAGTTCTTTGTAAGTTTTGCTACGAATTATTGTCTAACATAGTAGTTAGGGATTCCATAGCTATTTTTTATTGTATTTTATCCACACAGGAAGTTCTGCTGAGTGAATCTTGTTCACACGAACCAAAGATGCTACGTTTTAATAGAACAGGACAAGCCTGGAGATCTACTTTTGTCCTTGTCCTTCTTCTCACCAGGATGCAGGGATGACGGATGTGATTAACATACGAAGTGTCGGTCTAGTTTTGCTCGTTTAGCCACATTTGTTTCAAACCGCGTTTGGTCATCTGATCCCTTACCCATGGGTTTCTAACAGCGGAAGTTGTATACACCACTGCATTCTAACAAGAACAGAACGCTAACGAAAAGAAAAAAAATTCCAATTGGTTGCCGTCCGTGAATGCAACGTTGTTCCGCCTAGGTTGGCGATGTCACCATGCTGTGATCAGTAGACTGAAGTGGACTTGGTGGTTGCGATAAAAGACAGAAATTGTCATATTGTTTGATTTGGCTTGGAGAAGGTTCTTCGTCGTGTGTGTCATCTTTGTGTCAATTCAATAAAACCGTAACCGGGTCTGTTTTGTGAGCAAAATTATATGTTAGCAGCTTCCGTTAACTAACGCAGAACAGACGAAATATGTTCCAAGCCACATTAATCTTGCGCTTCCACAGTCGTCCTATCTACGATGACATCCGGGTTAGACTGTCACTTCATTCTTGGCGTCCAACAGACCATTGACAGGCTGTTCTCACTTTTGTCACCACTGGTGTATCGTAACAGATGTCTACGTTTTGATATTTGCTTAAATTGCGTTTTATTGGCAAAAACACCCCCAGGCTGATTGTGACCAAGCTCTGGTGAAGTGAGATGGACAGTGTTGAGTTAGGTTGTATGATTTAATTATCCTCAACGTGATATATTTTAAGACATATGCGGAGTCCCCATGGGGCTGCTCGAAATCGTGACTGAGTTTTTTGCGTTCTGTATAGTACTACTGTGGAAGAAATGGCGCAAGTTATGCTTTGTTTGCCAAGTAAAACATAACAATTATGGAATAATCAGTATTGCATGAGGCAAACACAAACAGCTGTGAGAATTTGAAGGTAACAGAAGAACATTCAGAGCCTGTCAACTTAATTGGTAACAATGGATGTGACCTCTAAAGAACAATCTAAGCAAATGGTTGATCATGAAACTATAATGCACCCCCTGGGAAGTTGATGCAAGTTTTGTAAGTTTTATCTGACATGTCAATTACTCTGACATATATATATATACTGATAAAACACAACGATTCAATGTAGCTGACTGCCATCAAACGTTTGTAGATCCTGTTATTGTGCATTGAGAATACCCGAGTCAAATCGACGGCGTTTATGCCTTAAAGTGTTGCACAAGTTGAAATCAAAACACGTCACCATCCACTATTAGACTTAATTGACACTTACTAAGATTCATATTTTAAAGCCAGACTAAATTTCATGTCCAAAAATAATTTTTTTTCATTTCCGATCTAGTGTTAACCTCCAAATGACCAGGCATGGAGCACAATCTCTGCAAATGCTGAGCACACTTATAGGATGACATCTTTTGACGATGAATACCTGTTCAAATTGCAACCTGGAAACATCTCAGGCCTTTTTGGCCTTAAATTACTGCCGTGCAGGTAAAGGTGCGTTTGAAACCTAGCTTATTCAAACCTGATAAACTTTTGCGGTATTCTCTACTGGGCATCACTTGGGGGTTTTCCCCCTCAAAGTTTGCTTGTTTTATTATGCGTTCATCTTCTTACGAAACTTTGATTCAAATCTAGCCAATATAGTTGCTTTTGTTGGGCAACTTGTTTCAGCTTTCTGTTGCTAGGTGCTAGCCAAACTACTTTTTACATCCTAGTTCTTGTCACGTGTTTACCAGGAGTACTCTGTGATGTTTTGCTTTGAATTCTGACAATTGACGGGCTCCTGGAAGGTTTTACTCTGTGGACGTCCCCGAAAAGGCAGTCATTTATGCATTTTGTTCCAACTATGGTCAAAGGTGTATAGAAGTTACCTCGATTCTGAGCTATCGTGATGAATCTTCTCTGGAAATATCCCAAAAAAGCTTCGAGACACGCGCAAAAATTTTCTCGTCGTATTTTTAACGTTTCTACATTTACTCTTATGTGACTGTGCGTAGTTACTTGAAATGAGCAGACAGAAATTTGCCCCAAGCACTACTGATTTAATCACCTCACGCCTGGAGTGTAAGTTCGGTTTTAAAAACCGCTGTAGAACGTTGGAAAAATCTGTCCTCAGATTGCCAGAAATCAATATTCCAATCAGCACATGCTGCATGGTCACCTCAGCTGTCTCATTCTAACTGTTGAAAATAGGGCATGTTGTATTAGACACTGTGGTGCATTGTCTCAATAGCTTTCCGCCTGTAAGCTGGTAAATTAGCTTGTCAATTCCACATGTATAACGTCTTAATTTGCAGACCAAACTTCAATTTACTAATTGACTTAACGGTCATCCTTTAGTATTCCACACTACGTTTTTATGACATGTTTTCGAGGAAAAAGCGCGTAATGCCTAGAAGGCTTTGATTAGTTATCACCATTTACAACGCACCAAAATACAGAAGAATGTTTTTTTTAAAGCAGGCAGGATCATGTTATATTTAATTGACTGTTTTGTCAATGCATTTCATGATAAAAACCATCTTGTGAAGATAACCTAGGCAACAGCCATTTTTCGAGACGGGGTAAAAACACAAAGACTATCACAAGGCTGTCACGAAAAAACTCAGAAGGAAGGAAGCGTTCGCCCACAATCTTGAAGTTTTCAGTCCTCTTAGGAAAAGTGACAAGTCAAAAAAGTATGACCATTGGTTTTGTTTCATAGGCGATATGATAGGAAACGTTTCATTATCACTCGAGGTGATATTATGAACGGCTGTGCTGCACAACCAGTGACGTACCGCTAAGCTTCACTTCGCTCCCTAACAACGCACCGATGATGTCACTCCGACTGGCAATGGAACATTTGTAACCAAATTGCTCAGCTCATGGAAAAAACCGACTACAACCTACGCTACCCTAACTACCCTCAATGAAAAAGTTATCTTTATAATAGCCCTGCCGCTGGAATGATACTCGTGGCAGCGAGGATAACACAAAAGTTCCCAAGACCACCATCAGATGTTACAAAAAATCTCTTCCTCTAAACATGCTTCCTCCCACCAGATTTTTCAAGCGTGTGGTTAAAAAATAACATAATGAAGAGAAATACATGCGAAGCAACAACCGATAAAAGAAACACATATGAGCAGAGACCCAGTTAACGACACTATGCAAAATTTTGCTTTCTAATTTGCAGTGGAATATCGTTTGCCCCAAAAATATGGGTTTGTTTGTTAGGATACTATAATAGAATAAAAATTTTACAATGAAGTTTGACCTTCGAAAGATAAGTACCAAATTCAGAACATTGGTCTGAAAAAAACTTTAGAAAGTATTTATTTGCGGGCTTTTTGCACATGCTTGTCTATTGAGTAGACAGAGCCTAAATTTGTAGAAAACTGAGCAGAAAATACTGATGCGCAGGCGACAAGTTTTCTACTTTTTTGTATCTATTCTTTTGGTGCCAACTTCCATCTTGTAACTTTACAGAAAAGACTCAAGTTGGCTCCCATGCGTCCGCATTGAAATTTATCAAATGAAAGCTGGTACCGCGTAAACTATAAAGCTGTTTTCACGGATATATGCTAGTACCCATGAAACCTATTATAGTCTCTCCGACCAGAGTTTCTGACTACATTGAGGGTCACTGTTGAGCAGGCTGATACCAAGATCTTCAAATAATTTGTTAGGTGATATTCTAGCCAATTAGTGTTAGAAACCCGTAAATCACATACTTGCTGCTAGATTTAAGCCACCTATACTTGGGCTTATTTTCATTGGCCCATTTTGATTGAGGAATTTTTTGGAATTATTGTTGTCTGTGTGCGTGTTTGAGTCTGACGAAGAACCTCGGTATGCCGACAAAATCGGTACAAGTGGACGTCCATCAAGCAAAATCACATGTTTTTGAAATTTTAAGGGAGCATAGTAAAAAGCCAAGTATACAAAATCTCATATTTTTTGTCAGGGCTGAGCAGAAGAAGAAGAAATGAAATTTCAGGCAAAAATAAAATCGTTTGAAGTACAGTTTCTTTTGACACGTTTACTGATCGGTTGCTTTGAGGATCTGTCTGAACACATCACTTTAACGTGTGCAAAAAAGGAAGTTGGTTAAACGAATCCGCTGAACATTTAGATTGTTTAATCTTCCAAATATCTTAGGAATAAACGTTCATCTTTTGCACACAAAGCCCTCAACATCCTAAACAATTAGAAGCACACAGCGCAAATGGTAAAGAGTCAACTGTCTTTCTGGCGCGCACAGAAATATTTTTGCGTCAAGCGCATACCACAAAATTGTCGTAGGACCATCCAGATGGTTCGATAATCAGCTAAGGCGTCATAATCTATGTGTCGCCCGTTGCGGTAACCCGGGATGCATAGCAGAAAACGTATTTTTTCCGTCTGCGATCTTTATATTTCTATCAGGTTACTATGAGTTCGTTATCAGATAACCCTACCGTACGTTCTTTTAAAATTCAAAAAGAGTAAAAAGAGCCTGCTGCTCCTGAAAAAAAACGGATTTTGGTAACTCACGTATTGAGGTAGGTTTTCAAGCTGGTAGGAATTTTGAGAGAAGCCTCTGATTCTGCAAGGACTCTTTTTAAGAGGTTGCATCAGCTAAAATCAAGTTCAAATCTCAACGAAAAAAAGGATTTTTTTAAAACGTGGTGGCTTTTTTCTTCAAAACGTCCAATATTACTAACAAACTGGGGTTTTCGAATCTCCTGTTACGATGTTTTTTCCGATGGATTGATCCTGTGACCCGGTAACTTTTGTGCTTCCATTCTGAATGGACTGCCACTTAGTAATAGTTCTTCGCATGCCTTAATTTTTACACTTTATTTTCTGAAAGTATAACGCAAAAACACAGGCAATAACGTATGTAAATATCAACTATACACATCAGAGTGACTTAATGGTCAAATCGAGGAGTCGAAAGGTCATTCCTGGTGACGCTCATTTTTGCTTGCCAAGTATTCAGAGCAGATGGAAAATTATCCAGCGTTACGAACTAACCTTGGTGTGACTTGCGATTGCCATGTTTATTGACGCATATATTCGTGTCTGGAAAATTATTACTGGACAGTAAACTTTTAATGAATTTCCGTATTTCAAAGTAATTTGTGCAGATGTGTGACAAAAAGTCATCAGAGTTTTGACTTATTATGAAAGTGATGAAAGACTGAATAGTAAAGACAGCGTGACACCTTTTGAATGAAACTGGAAGTCAATATCATGAAATATATAACTCGCTTCAACTATGGTCAAGGCAAAATTTAGTTTGTGTAAAATACTTTCAGGACATATCTCAAGATCTTTCATTGTGAAGTACTAAAGAGTAGAACAATGTAAGGTGCAATGATGACTCCCCCAGTACCCATCAGCTCATGAAACACGGAAGCAAAGTTACATTTTGCTGGACACCCTTTCGTCATGATCATCAAGTATGTAAGAATGAAATGTCACGCTACCATGTAGGTATGTTCTACTGCAGGCGAAAATTTTACGACGTCATCATTTTCCAGTATACTTTGCAGCTTGCCTTCAGGTCTGCTCTTCTGGCAGATGAATAATCAAATCATGTAAGAACAGGAATTTCGTGAAAGTTCCCAATAAGTGAACACTTCTTGTTAGATTTTCGACAGAGAATTAATCAGTGTCCTAGGTTATGTGGGGATATACGCCAAAGACTTGTGAATTTTGGCTGCCAAGAACTTGGAATATTTTTGCTTAGATTTTGAATTCATGCATGTGACGTATGAGTAATTTTAAAATCAAAGTTAGCAGTTCCAATAATGTTCAAGTGATGTTTTCCACACTTACCCAAGATGGACAAAACCTTATCGTGACTTTGTTTCATCTTACAAAAACAAGAAAAAATGCGTTCACTTTCGTATGCATTAAGTATTTACTAAATTACTAGACGGCAAATCGTTTATTATCAGTAAGCAATCCTCAACTTGGTAGCAGCAGACCAACAAAAAGGTCATTTCCCAAAGAATTCACTTTACTCTGGTTTTCTAAGGATGCCCTTTTAGAACGACATCCCACTATAAAATTGTCGACGCGTATCACGTCATAGCGCCTATCATCACCTGCTTCTTGCTCGACTGTTTGCTTTTGCCCACCTCATCAATACGGACTTCGGGCGAAACGGATTAAAACAGAATTATCTCAGTTCTATCACTCTTTAAACAGCGGTTATTTTGATGGGCTGCAATGTGTGTGTTTGGTCGCGCTGGACAATGACAGCGATTGATCAGCTCCTGGTTAGTCCGTTTGAAGTTTATAAAGCACAACAAAAACGAACAGTTTTAATTTCGGCTTACAGATGCGCGCATTTGATTAAAACCCTAATGTTCTCATGTCGTTAGGAATCTTCTGACATCCTATGATCCACTTCTAGCACGATGTTTGGTAAAAGTAGATTAAGGACATATTTCAGATGGAGCAAATACATACACTCATTTGCAACTTGATTTGGTTTTTGCGAGAGACTCACCTGGGACCCAGCTGATTCTCCCGTTTGTGATGTTTCCAGACACCAGGAGCAAATACATGTTTTGAGAGAACAATCACAATTTGCTCGCCATTTCGAGTGTCCATATCTTCAGGTATGGTTGGTTTACTGTCACCCTAAATGTAAAGTTTCCCAACCACTCAACTGTAGGACAGAGCTTATAATGAATCTTTGGCAACTTTTAGAATTCCTTGCTGAATTGAAGGCACACTAATGCATATCATTACAACTGCCCCGCTCTTAATTTCTGAAATTCTCTAGCATCCCTTTTTTCCCCACCCAATCAACCACACGTTTTGAACTATATTGAAGGGGTTAGAAAAGAGAGGGACGTCAGTTGTAAGCTGGTTGCGCCCAGAAACTATATTTACAATTTACTTTCTCCCTGAATTCTTGCCATCTCTGAGGATGAAAGTAACATATAAGGGACTCCGCTATTTTGATTTGCTAGTCGCATTTTTTCTGAGTATTGTTTTCCAAAGCTATGCAGGACTAAAGCAAAAACCGGAATCACAGCAAGACTTGTTTGATATTTTGAGGCGAGATAGCTCAGTGGTAGGAGCGTGAATTCACTGACCGCAGGTTTGTGGTTCGAACCCAACCTCTGCCTTTCGACTCCCCTTGTCTAGGCTTGGGCATCCTGGGAGTATCCCAGCTCTCGTGTTTTCTTCTGGTAGCATGGCAGTTGGGCACCGAAAGGGTGCTACAGTTGAACAGTTTTATTGGTGCTACTTGCCTTCCAAGATAGGGACCGCGTGATCCCCACAATGCTTGCCTGGAGACACTGAACGATATGGTGGCCAACGGATATCAGGGGTGTTCAGAATGTCAACTTCCATTCGGATTGCTTGAGAGTTGGAGGCATAGGCACCTCGGATAATTGTGACAGGCTAGTCCTGTGTCCTTCCCCCTGTCCCATTTTTCTTCTTTCCATTATGAGGCTTTACTCAAATAAATTGACACGGTTGTACGACATTAAAGCACCAGCGTTCTTCTATGGTACTGGAGTCAATGATAACTGTTTGGTATTTAATGAGATATGGCCTCATTACACTGAGTTAAATAATTTGAGTGCATTTATCTTGCAAATCATCGGACGCTACATAAGAAAAAGTATTTTTCAGTTGCTAAAATGCTTTCCTCGTTTTATGTTGTCTGTCTTTCGGCCAAGAAAAGGGTTTCCACAAACATTTCGACCCCATTAGGTTAAATGTTTACCTAGTATTCAACCAAGTTGTCCAAAGTAAGGTAGCCACCCAAACCTTACTCTTTTTCATTACCTACCATTGGATCGTCTGCTTAAACTATGGATTTAGCTAAATATTTAGGTATAAAGTTTGCGTAAGTTGTCGCCGTTGTATTGCAACAATTGATAGTGCCAAGAAATCAAGTGGAGTGAAGGATTGAACACAAGAATCGAGGGCTAGATTTTTTTGAAAAGCTTACGACAAAATGCGGTTTTATCAGGCTACCGCTTGGGCTTTAGCTCTGATGAAGGGAAACGTTTGGACTCCCTCATATCCAGTTTTTGACAAAGATAGTAAACTGGTCTTGGGGTTGCTTCATCACAGAACTCTGCTTGTCGCTTCATTGTAACTCATTATGTCTCAAAGCTGAATTTGCTGTCCTCATTTCTTGTCGTCTGTTATCGGTTTGCTTAAGCTCGGTGCACTGTTTGAAGTATTTGAACTCATTTCGCTTTTGGATGGCCGATATTGCAAACTGTCTAGTCTGTACACCGACAAGGGGATCGATTGACCAGGACGCACCGCAAATGAGATGTTGCTTTTGCCATTGTTTACCAGGTACTCCAAGAAAAATCACAGCTTCATGATAAACTTTGTTTTTCTCAGCAAAATCTCAGCCATCACCAGGATCTGGTCCTGGTGGATTTGATCAGGCGACAAGTAAAAAAGTATTTTTCCGGGTTCCAAGGTTTATTAATGTAGGTGTTATTAGTTGTAAGGTGAGAACACCTGAAGTCACCCTTAAGGTACGCAAGACAATCCATATTAGAGTAGCATTCTAGAAAAGAGTTCCTTAATGCTGCAGTTAATGGATCGCCTTCCAGGCAAAAGAAATAGGCTATGTGCATAAAAATAGATAAAAATGACTGTGCTAAGGCCTATATAGGACCATCAACCATAGAACTACACAGCAAAATTAGTAAGCAAAAGAAAGGACTAACTAACTACCAGGTGGACGTCTACCATTGGTCAGAATTTATGGAGGGAAATGCAACGGATCTGTGGAACATTCAACATGACAACTATGGCTCGCTCCACAGTGGCGGACGACCGTAACTTTGGCAATTTTAAAGCCTTCCAGTTGACTAAGATGTAAGACATAGAGCTAACAAGCCGATGGAGATCCGTTTTAGGTATGCCAAACAAAGGTAGATCTTTTCCAACCAGGTGTAATCCTTAGTGGTGGATTGTCCAATCCGTCCGGGATTTCCAAATCCATCCTTCATACAGCCCGCCCCAAAAGATTTCCCAGAGGATTTTTACATGAAAAGCACTGGGAGAATCATACACTGGAAGTAGCCAAAAATCACTTAGACTGCCTTATAATCCATTGGTATTGTCAGCAGCTAAAATATAATTAAAATTCTAAAGTAACAACTAACATTATATTGTCAGCAGCTAAAATATAATCAATTAAAATTCTAAAGTAACAACTAACATTGAATTTGTCTGTCAGTGGCACTAGTTTCGTTCTGCCGTAAAGAGTAAAAATACCTACAAACTGGTCGCTTGGATTGAAGAAGATTTTACAAGAGATGCAAGCATCTTCTAATAGAAGAAATCGCGGGATGTCTTGCAAACGTCAAAAGTGAAAATTTATTAGGTTCATGTAGACCTTATGAATTATCAGTATGCTCAAACCTCGAATAAAATCAGCAAAGTTCTAATAACTGACAAACACCCCGATTCTTTGAGCATCGGGAATTCCGAGGACACCAGAAGGATTAGACAATTGGATTTGATAGTAATTCTCACTCGCCTGCAAGTAGTCCGAGGTTTTATAAACTCTGTTGAAAAGCGACGAAAAAATCAAGTGAAAAACCGCAAAATTTCAGAGGTAATTAAGTGGGAGTAAAATTACAGGAAGATTTCAAAGTTTACAACCCCCTCACACAATTTAGAAATGTTCAGCGATTAGTCAAATGTGACGACAAATGGGTAAACAGTAAAAAAATACCGCGTTGTTTGCGTACCATCCTCTCCTTGTGAACCACACTCAGGCGTTTTGGAAACCCGGCAACGATGTGTCTCAAAGCTAAGCGTAAATGCCTATTTTCAGAAATACGACAAATTACTCCAACCTTGGATTTAAACATTGTCCCTTGAGATGAAGAACATTTTCGAACAGCAAAAACGTGCACAAACCTGCCTCATAGAGCGGGTCAACAAAATATACATTCATGTTATGAATAGCAAGAAGAAAGAGGTCTGTCATTAACAAAACAAACGACAGTAGAAGACTGAAGTAACACAAGTGTTGTTGAACTACTAGCAAGATTTAATTTCCTGGAGAACCTCTGGATAGACTGGCAGCGAACCACAAATGAGTAAATTTGATCTTGTGGTGGTTCATGAGAGGTGTGACTGCTGAAAACCCATCAATCACAACATCAATCAACGGCTACAGTTCACTTACAGGCTGCGAATGTGATAATCTTCTAAATTGGTGAACAGACCAAGAAGCCGATAACTCTCTGCGGTACACACTGCAGTTGATAGATCATTTGCATTCAGGCTGAATGGCTCCACCCTACACCAAAATAAGTAAACACACGGCAGTTCCGAAAAATATCCGGTGCCTTCCGGTTTACTGTCAGTGCTCGGAATCCAGCTGTGTCAATAACGACGGATCGCAATGGCCCGAAGTAAAATCTGGAGGAACTTGACAGCGCACTCGCAGGAGTGGTATAGTACAATAGTAAGATACTGGAAAAAAATCTGTACTGCGTTAAAAGGATGACATTTTTTCATAAAAGATATAACCTATTCAAAGCCAGCGAAATAAGAAGGCTTTAATATTCACTGTTAGCATTGCTGTTACTGGCATCGATATACCACTATACTATTTATATGGTAAATATACGTGGCGAAAACCATGGTCAGTTTTGCTGGAACGTTCATAAACACGATTTGGATCTGACGAAATGAAGCCCCGTATTTTCGACAACCCCCTGCTCAGACTACTCTACTCAAGTAACAGTGTTGAACATCGTAGCGGTTAGCAGGTTTTTAGGTGAGTGAAATATGCAAGCACTGGTGTAAATATCAAGGAAAACAAATGACTCCATGCAGCCAATAGCATCTTTTCGAATATATCTGTTACTAGTTCCCCAAAAAGCCAGCATATTCGCCCACAGAGAAACCACGGTTTGAGGAATGTATATGACTATTGAGTACAGTAATCATGACATTATCCGATGTCATAGAAACGGTGTCTCACCCTGTCAGCAAACTGATACCCCCTAGTTTAACAGTTGTCTTCGTGGTCATCTGCGAAGATTATCGAATGAGTGGAATCAAGTGGCACTGAGTTAAACTACACAATGCTACATGGGGCCAAACTATCGCTGGAAAAGCACAGTTAGAAGCAGTCTTCATTAATGACTTAGTGTTTCCATCTTCGTGGATGAACTTTGTCATGAGCAACGCAATTCAATCACGATGGAAGGTAGAAGCAAGATGTGCGATCAAACCCCAAGCTACCGGGAGATTGGACAAGGAGTGGCGGATTCGTCAATGTGGAATTAAACATTCCTGCTAGAACTTGGTGTTTATATACCCCAACCACACAGCAAAAGTCGATTGCTCGTCATTTCTCTCAGCGAAGGCACGTCACATTATTTGCGCAGCACCGTTCCGTTGATTGTTAAGATCACGTTAACTGGCCAGTTCTGGTCAAGTAAAACGCAGTGGTATTCAATCGGGGCGTGCAGAGCAATAGTTGAGATATTCTGAATGAGTGCGACTTTGAGGGGTTCGGCGTAGAAATCATACATAGCTATTACAGATATCTCTTCCTAGTTTTGGAAAGCCCTGTGGTGTGAGGCCGAAAACGTGTGGATCTTGTGTTCGTTGATGCGCGTTTTCATTTGCCTACGAGTCTCATCGCAGCGTTGCAAACCAAGAAGGATTTCTTGCATATATTCAGCGTCATCATTTGGGTTGTAGGAATCTATAGGGTGAATCCGGTTTTTGTCATTGGCTTTTTCTTTCTTCGAGGATTGCACATGTTAAATTTTTACAAAAGGGCATCGATTGCCTGGCAGAGTTTGCTCAGTTGCTAGTTTAGGTCCGTTAACTGCCACTTTTCAAGTGCATCTTCAATTTGAGATAACGGATAATATTTTGACAAGTAACCACACTCGTACAGAAATTTGAAATTTGGAAGGCAAACTCCACTGAATCTAGATGATTCCTTCGTTTATGTAGGTACGCTTCAAGTTGGTCATACGCCTGACGGAACCTTTGAGATTGTGCCTCCCACATGAGCTTAAAGAAGAAAGTTGAAGATTCTTCAGTAAACTCTTGATCAGTATGTTACACCTGGACATTATTGGACAGTAATTGCACTGCAACATGTCGCTGCTATTAACAGCTTCGGCGCACTTGTAGGTATGCCAAATAACTACAAATTTCTTTAGCCGTGAGCTCAAAATAATTGGCTTCATTTCAGTAGGATGATATTTTTCAAAACGAATTGGTTTCCGAAATATAATTATGACGAAACAAATTATGGCAAAAAAGAGTTCTAACAATGCAATACAAAAGGCTGGGTAAATAATATACGATGTCAAATTCACGGATCTAGAGTGAGTTGTTAGAGAAATGAACCGGAAGTTCACTAAATCATTGAGATTTTACATGGCGTGATCACTAAACTCTTATCAAAATAAGACAACCGATCATGTGGAGGAAATGGGAACTCATTCAATATCAGCTTCTCTGGGGGTGGAAATACTCAAACGCTACCTCTGTTCAAGGGATTGTGTAAAGTCGAGTTTACACAAAGCTCGATTACATGAAACTGTGTAAGTAGATGATAACTGGTACAGGTAAACAAACAGGTGCTATTATATAAAAGACGGTTGAAAATTTCAAAACTTTGAGTGGCAGGTACACCCACTAATGCCGATCGAGATGTCTCCGGTTGAATAGTCAAGTGCATGTTGTTCTGTGTCGTAAGCTTGCTGACAGAGCGTAACACTTAATATAACACATGAAACCGCTAACCACGTATTCACCCATGTGGTCGGATCACTATTCGTGACCTCATTGGCAAACCAGATTGTCACTCATTTGGGTGCGGTTTCCACCGTCATGATTAATTACTCCTGGCCCACTTCGTTCTGCAGGCATTCTGTACATCGAACTTCAGTGGTTGGTTGGTACCTAGAGGGCCTTGATGTTTCTTTTATTGGAGTGCAAATTAGACCCCAGTTGTTATTTATAAAATTGTGCTTCTCCAACCAATTCGAATGCAGTACGCGAAATCACCAGTGGGTGCAAAATGTGCACAGATTCAAGAAGGCTCAATTCTGTAAGTTAGTCGTAAGTCAGCTACAAAGTGTTGAGAGCAAAGTACAAAGGCAAAATTACTGTCTCAATTGACGTAGGTTGATCAAGCAAACATACAGTCACCTCCATGACCTTCCACACACTGGGTGCCTCACATGTTACGCTGGGTGTTGACTCGTGTCCAGGCTGCTGGATTCGCTTAATTACCAATGCAATGTTTATGTCACTAGTCATAATGTGTATTCTAGTTTGTGCCCTTTTCAATTCCCCTCTCCGCTGCAGCTACTTTTCAGTTACATCCTTCAGGAGCCGTCAATTACGCCTGATCGATCGGGCGATGATATAAGCAACGAAGTGAACACAAGTTCCAGACCATAATAGTCTTTGTCTAACCTCCTCACATCTTTCCCGGTCTGCGTATACAGGCACAATTTTTGAATATTCCACAACTTTGATGTTGTTCACATACGTTCTTCCGGAGGTAGCGGAGTTTGAATGCTTGCCTGCCATAGGTTTTTCAATTGCTGGTTCATGAATGAACTGCATTTCTGGGCATGTCTAATGTCCACATCCTGGTAAACAGCCTCATTTTGTACGACTATAATACTGTGCGAACAAGACTTTTATTCTGCGATTTTTTGCACGTCGGATGTTAAAGTTTTTGGGATATTGAACCTTGTATTCCCTACATAATCTAATGTATTACAAGCGTTCGCTCGGTTACACGATTGCAGTCACAGAGCCCAAATGCCATTTCGCGAAAATGTTTTGAGCTTTTATAACTAAGCTCAATTTTTGCACATCTTGAAATTCATAGAGTTGTAGTTAACTACGCGATTCGCGAATTATGAAGGCGCCTGACTTATTCCGTGCCAATGTGCCTAATAGGGGATCAGTGTCAACTGCCCCCTCTGTTTAGCTCAGAAGAAAATATCGTGGACACATTTGCACAGGTTAACCCATGCTTTGTCGCCAGTTTGCTCAAACTTCCTGGAATTGAGACTTTTGCGGGCTGAGCGTGATGGGTCTATCTCAGATGAACTATATGCAACTAGTTACTTATGCATTTAGCTCTTCAAAATAGCTATTTTAATTGACTATGTTAAGTACAAATTGTTTATTGCTTTTGATTCTTTATACCCGGCAAATTTGAAACTGCTGGCTATTCCCTAAAAGAACATATCTCATTGCGTAGATGCCGTAACACGTCGTAACGCGCCATTGTCATCACACTGTAAGACATATATGGCCGGGTTGGTTGCTTCTTACGGAGTTTCACAGGACAACTGCCGCTGGACTCTATCATACAGTGTTCAACAGACTAGACAAAACTCATTCATCAAATTAAGCGTTTTGTCGTTCTTTTCTGGATAAATTAACAATCATTTTGTCTATTACATTCCATTAGTGGTCACATGACTTACGGGTTTGCGTGTTATGCGAAATATGCAGAAGCAAGGACACATACCCGCTATAGTGACGCTCCATTTGAGAGTCTTCTGGGAGACAGAGGAAGGCTCAAATTTTGAAAAAGCAATGTGGCTTAGAGTATCTTAGGCGTCTCGACTTGACTCTTGGTTGAAACCACAGCACCTGTAGAATTTCTCGTAATTTGATCAACCGACCAGACAAAACTCGTTCGTCATATCCAGGACTAGGCTCGCTATCAATCTGCCCACCGCACGTCTTGACGGGTCACACATGCTAAGGAATTGCGGACATTCACTGTAGCTGCTAATCATGTTTAGCCTACGTATAGGTGACACGCCAATCCAAAACTATGGCAACCCGCTGCAAATTGAGCATTTTTTCTCGAGTGTGATGGGATGATAAAAACACAGGCGGTTGCAGGTGAGGTACGACAGAATAGTTGTAACCAGCGAGGTAAACATCAAATAATATACTCTTGACATTTTATCTGAATTGATGTGTGGTTGGGAGAGCTCTCTGGAATCCGTTTGCTTTGGTAATGCTTCGGGATGCAGGCAGCTTGATTAAGCTGTCTGACTATTGGCCTGTTCGACAAGCTTGGATTGCAAACGGTTCGTCACCAGTCTAAGATATATCGTCAGTCGGTGCTGGGTGAAATCTTCTCCCCGATTGGTGACGAAGCGTTTGCAATTCAGCTACCAGGCTCCGCAAACGGATCAATAATCGCATTATGCTTCATCGTTAGACGGGTTCTGATGTGTGAAAAGGTGGGAATAAGAATGTTGCGGGCACTTTTATATGCACGGCCGAGAACCAACTCCTAAAATCCTTTTCCTTGTATCAGTGCGCAAACCCATCATTCGCTTTCTGAAGCAAAGTTGTAGCCGTCCACAATATTTAAATATAAGGCTGACATTCGTTTTATTTCCTATAGCTGTTTGTATCAGGATGGTTTAGAGAGTCTAGAGGAAGAAATGAGTCCACCAGTGACGTCAACATGCAGAATTCTGTAAAGATTTTTCTTCAATAACAATTTGATTAATACGGGAATGTAACCTCTGAACTGAACACTGAAAACTTAGAGTAGACGAACCAGATTATGAATTTAGTTTTGTTTTTCGGGTTGATCGTTCTTAATTTGCTCGGTGTTAGTTAACAATTTACGGGTTCCTTTAGACACAAGAACATACAGGCACAGCTATCCGATTTAATCCCATCATACAATTTACTGGTTCCTTTAGACACAAGAACATGCAGGCACAGCTATCCGATTTAATCCCATCACGTAACCACTTTTAATGAACGTATTAAGTTATGTGGCAAGGCGTGGGCAGTACGATTTGGGCGGATAAAGCTGGTAACGAACACAAACAAAAAAGGTTCAACGCTAAAATCGGTAGCCTAAAGGTTATCCTTGTATACAATTCCCGAATACGGCTAGCAAAAATTATACCAATTTTTGCACGTGGGATAACCCAAAGATTCTGCGAATTCACACTGGACTGAAGCAAAGTCTATTTATGAGCATCCCTTTATTTTGAGCTAAATTTGCAGCCTTCTGAGTGTAAGCCTTCCATGCGCACGGAAACAACGATAAAATGTGCGCCGATTTTGGAGGGTGGAAAAACATGTACGCTTGGCGGTGCCCACCGGTTTTCCGAGTAATTCAGCTAAGATTAGGCTGATCCACCTAGATTCAAGATCCACTTTTTTGCATTTTTTTCTAGCCAATTACTAGCCAAAGTGCTCACAAAACACTGAGCGCTGAGACACCTAATATGTTACTCCATTCATTTGAGAATATAGTTGGTATCTTTTTGGAAAGAATAAGCATTAGGTTTGCGCATTTGAGTGAGGAGCTTATCTACTTCGCAAAAACCTGGCCTATCAGCAGCAAATGTTTTTGGTTAAGTACACTTGCAATGGGTTGGTTAAACTCCACAGAATGAGTGAGAAGGCGATGAAATTTAACTGCACTCTCTTACAATTTTTGTAAATATCTACTGGTGATATTGTCATACCTGTGCTTCGGTTCAAAGTTCATTCGTAAAATCCAAAGAATCAAACAGAAAAAAGAAGTCTACGGTTGTACTGATAAAATGTAAACAAAGTTTTTAGGGTTAGTGTGGTATTTGCCAGTGTTCAGTGAATCTCACTGGGGTCAAGATGGATTCCACTGGTGATATCCAGATCCGATGACGAATGAACAGCTTTCAGTCTATTACAACCAAGAGCTAAAGTGTTAACAAACTGTGGAATCATGTTTAAACCTTGAGAGGATATTCTTTTAACGTCAGTTTGACAACGAAAACACAGGTAATCAGGAGTGCCGCAGAAGATTTCTTCATTCTGCTATGAAGGCTGTCGCTGACAACATGTATTGAATAAAGAGTAAGAGGTAAAGTTTGTTTCTTATCCATCTTTAAAAAAACTGTTGGTGGGGTTGTTCCTAATTCTGAATTGTTAGTCGAGTTTTTTTCAAGTTGTATTGCGAACGTTTCACTTTACTCAGAGCCCCAAAATTCGGTCGGAGACTATTTAAGGTGAACGGGACTTGTGACGCAGGTGGGGCATCTGCATGCATTTAAGCTGACGGATACTCAGTGAAGGTATGTTCTGAGTATTAGAAAATTAGAGCCGCAGTGCATGATATCGAAAAGTTTAGATTAGAACGCGTGTCGCTGGGCTTTCTCCCCGGTGATGGCCTGTCTTCAAAGAAGCTGGAACAAGGAAAATGCATCCAGCACGTGTATAAATACTGATTCTCCAGCCGGTAACCATTGAGACATTCACCACGTTCTCTGCCTCTTCACTGGCGAAAAACGCACAAAGCTGGTGAGCAAAGCTGTCATACCAATAACACGCGCAAAACATATTCTGATTCGTTTTTATCACGTAGGAGTGTCAGAGCAATAAGCAAGATCCTGTGTGTCAACCGTTCTTAACAACCGATTATCTTCTATTAAGGTTAAACTTGTGTAACATTCGCGACTGGAGTCTGAAGTCAGACATGCCATGCTAGTTTGCAGATATTTAATGTTCTGACACGTAGTAAGTGTTTTCCACAAATTTGTCTGCTGTACAGAATACAGGAAAATAAGCAAAAATTTGATTCTTATTTCTTTGCGACATGGCCTTGGCGCTGAATATTGGTCACAGAGCTTATGACACTGGCCCTCGTTCTAGAGGACAGACGTTTTTACAACCGCATACATATGGACTATTTCGTGTTACTGTAGATAGCTGATCGGCAGTCTATTTTCCCCGTCATTGCTGAATGAATGATTCAGCTTGTTTGGGAATAACTTAGAAAAAGATTACTTATTATAGAAACGATGAAACATGGCAATTCGATCCTCTCGAATTGAATTTGAATGGTGTTCATTTAACCTCAAAACATGTTAAATAACCAGGAGAAGCGCGAAACCGTCAGCAAAGAAATATAAGCAAGGTTGTTGAGAAACTTTTATGAATGAGCAGTTGAAAAACGATATTCTCTGCTGTTGGCTATTCTTTTTCACGTTTAGAGACATTTAGTCATGCAGGTATTTTCACGGTTCATTCATTATGTTGTTCAGAGTATGCTGGCACTAGTGACCTGGCCAAGCAATGGCTGACCTGTTCTATGTTTCCCAGTCAGCTATGGAGCAACATGTTGGTTGCACATTTTTTGCACTCCGATTATTTGTTTTGTTCAAAAAGTCAAATCCGACTGGAGTGCATGACCGCCAAAAGTTATCGCTTTGCGCAAGATCTTCTACAGGTTGCAGGAAGTCTCCTACCAAATGTCTGATGTAATTGGATCTCATCACGTATTATAAGTTCTGCGGTAATCTTGCATAAATATTAGCCAAACTTCATATGCAGGTTTCTGCATCCGATAACCTCTTGAGAACATATACACAGACGTGATCCGTTTGACTCCCAAATTCGTTGATTGGCATTAAGTTAGGTTTCCATCAGGCACACGAGCAGAACGATTTCCTGTCAGTTTCAACCTCGTGTTCGTCAAGAACTGGAAACTGACAAGTGTAGGGTTTTTGATATGGGGTGATCAAGTCAGTTAAAGGCATGCTCAGTTGTTTCCAAGTCCGCTTCCAAAACTTTTGTTTACTTAATTAACCTAAAAGTGACAAACAGGAGGTGCACAATTGTTTCTAAGTCCGCTTCCAAAACTTCTGTTTGCTTAATTAACCTAAAAGTGACAAACAGGAGGCCATCGATGAAATTTAGTGAGCAGTTGTCAACCTTTGTTAAACCAGGTTGCTACCAGAAAACTTTTTGACGGTCTTTCCGCTTTTCCATAACCATATTTTCCTTACACTATGGCAACGTTCCTGATAGGCTTTGCTCCTTAGGCTGTTGTATACGGTTCTGTTTTGGCAACACGTTCGGTTAAGTTAGACATGTGAAGTTTTCCGGTCGACCATATATGAATTTCAAGATTTGAAGTGCCTCTGGTCTTAACGGAGTAAAATAACTGTTCATGTCGGTAAATTACACGACGTTGGTTGCTCTTAGGATGACCGGTTTTAATAGCCATAGCTGTTCCTGGTTTGTCCGAAAGTACTCGTCCGTAGTTTGAACAACTCATCTTTTCTCTTGTCCTATGCTTATTCTCTGAGGTACATGTTCCGTAATAATTGGCTCAGTTTAGCAGGTGAATTCAGTAACAGCGTAGGAATAATCGTGATGCTTGCGCGGCATAAAAAATGTCCATGTTTGATAAGTTTCCTGAGATCCTCAAAGTGACCAGAACATCACCTTGTTTTTACTTGTTAAAATCAACGCGACCCAGTTTAGACGCTGATAATTTGTCGGCAATGCTGCATATAACAGAATTTGGCGATAAAATTTGTTGTCGTAAGCCAGCTGAGAAGTCAGGTGCGATGGTGTGTCTCAGACTTGCTGCATAAAACTCACCACCTAGTTAATGAATACCGACGTCAGAATTGCACACGAATATCATTTGTATTAAAAATTCGTTTAGTCTCCGGACTACGTGCTAGGAAAATTCAAGTGTTAGAAGTTCTGCGTTAGTCCACAGCGCGAACATTGACGGACAACATGCACCTGCTACCCTCGTTAGGGTTTTTCTATTGTCAATCATTGTGCACTTTAGGAACACAAGATTACGCCTGTCGCAAAAAATCATAAGCAAGAATCGTGCTCTTGTTCTGTTCCTCATGTCTGTCAAAACATGCCCACAAAATGCCGCAGGGGTATCAGGACGGCTAATGCATCAAAGGCATGCCCTAAAGTTTGTGGTTAAATTTTACCCCGCGGGTTCGCGTTGAAAAATTATCAACATAGGCTATACAGAATGGCGGAGCTATGTGTACTTGGGCTTCTTACATCATCCAATAGCGTATCGGCCAACAGAAAATACCAGTCACCGTGGGTTAGATACATTTCCAATGTGTCTTGTGACGAATGCGCCCGAAAGACTCCAGTGTGAACTAATGGTTGAAAATCAATGGTTTAAGCTATACAGATGGGTACACGGTATTGAATTTGTGAGCCGAACAGAGGGAGCAGTTAGCAATGAGTCCCATGTTGTCCAGTCATCTACACAAATCGAAAAGAGTATCCTTCAATGCACTGCTGTGCATCCGAGGTTGGGCGAGAAAATCGATCTGTTTCAAAGGGCTTGAAAATTTTCGCCAACCTGAATTAATCTGGCAAATCATCAGGTTATAAAGGGAATACAAGGGTATGTTTTCCTACAAAGCGAAGTGTCTAATGAGAGGAGGATTTCTGCATGTTATGACGTTGACGCAGAATTTCTTGCCTCCACTGAAAGTCGTATTGTAAGGATGAGAACGAGAGAGAATAGCGGGAGCGTTGTTCGTTCATAATCAAACGATCACGAAAATTACGTAGTTAAGAGCGCTGAGCCACTCCCGTTCTTCAGAAAATTGTTTGTGAAAAAGTCTAAGTCTTTGCATCAGAACACACGGCATGTTTTGTAAGGGTGACGCTGTCAATCCGCAAAATATCCAGAACCGCAGAGC
Organism: Clonorchis sinensis; assembly: GCA_003604175.2. Lineage (NCBI taxonomy): Eukaryota > Metazoa > Platyhelminthes > Trematoda > Opisthorchiida > Opisthorchiidae > Clonorchis > Clonorchis sinensis. Next base: position 18,082,503 of record CM030369.1, on the reverse strand, counting down.
TAAAGCTAACCAAATCAAATGTTGCCGTTCAAAGCGACCTTATGTTCACCCCGTTGCTTATATCATCGCCCGATCGATCAGGCGTAATTGACGGCTCCTGAAGGATGTAACTGGAAAATAGCTGCAGCGGAGAGGGGAATTGAAAAGGGCACAAACTAGAATACACATTATGACTAGTGACATAAACATTGCATTGGTAATTAAGCGAATCCAGCAGCCTGGACACGAGTCAACACCCAGCGTAACATGTGAGGCACCCAGTGTGTGGAAGGTCATGGAGGTGACTGTATGTTTGCTTGATCAACCTCCGTCATTTGAGACAATAATGTGGCCTTTGTCTTTGCTCTTAACACTTTGTAGCTGACTTACGACTAACTTACAGAATTGAGCCTTCTTGAATCTGTGCACATTTTGCACCCACTGGTGATTTCGCGTACTGCATTCGAATTGGTTGGAGCTAAGTATGACGATTCTCTAGTGATCCACTGAATCTCATTTGCCAATGAGTCCACAAATAATGATCCGATCGCATGGGGGAATGCGTGGGTGGACGGTTTGCGTGATTTATTAGGGAGTGTTACGCCAATTTTGAATTTAATTGTAAGGTGAATTCGACTGTGCTCAGCAGGTTTTCTACATAGAACGACACTCCAAGCGGCGACATATCCATCAGCATTAGTGGGTGTACCTGCCACTAAAAGCTCTGAAATTTCGAACCTCCTTTATATATTGACACCAGTTTGTTTATCTGCTCCAACTGTCACCCATCAACACAGAATACGCAATCGGGCTTTGTCTACATTTGACTTAATTCAAATTCAACCAGCCCCTAAACAAAGGTAGCGTGCTATTATTTTTTTGCTTCTAGAAAAATCGATTATGAATGCGTTCTCAGTTTCTTCACCCAGTCGATAACAGTGTGGTGATCGTGCAACAAGAAATGTGAACAATTTGGTGCACATTTTGTTTATTTCTCTAACCTTGTATCCTGGATTTTTCAATTTGAAATAGTAGATCACTCACTCAGCATCCTTTATTATCTTGTTAGAATCGCCAAATCAATTTGCCGTGACTATGTGTCGGAAACCAATCCGCCTTTCACGATATTCACACCGGTGCCCGCAAAGTGTCGGAACCAATCCGTCTTTCACGATATTCACACCGGTGCCCGCAAATTTCACTCACCTTCGGAACGCTGGGATGCTAAACACTGTTACTTGACCAGAGCAGTTTGAGTGGTAAGTTGTAATATGACACTTCAGCATCCTTACGTTTGTGATGCTGATGCCGAGTGTGGTAACAGTTAGTTCACGGATAACACTTCGGTCATCTTGTTCTACGTCTCATGCGAAAATCTCGGGCATGTCATTTCAACTCAGTACAGATATTTTTCGCTTTCTTACGTTTGCAATTTATATCGCTCCTGCAAGTGCGCTGTCAAGATTCTGCAGATTTCACTTTGGCCCATCGAGGTCTATCGTTATTGACACAGCTGGATTCCGAGCGCCAACAGCAAACCAAAAACCAGAAGTTGTTTTGCTGAACTACCGTATTTCCTTGTTTTGGTGTAACGTAGAGCAAATCAACCTAAATACAAGTGATCTATCAACTGGAGCGTGTTCCTTGAAGAGATATCGGCTTTTTGGTTCGTTCGCCAACTTAGGGGGTAATCACATTTCCAAGCAGGTAATCGAACTGAGGTCATCTCTTCTGATTGGCCTATGTTCTGACCAATCAAGGCACTTCTTCTTTTGGTCCGTAGCTGGCCACTGACATATCCGCCTATTCGACGCGATGTTCGGTGGTTTCGAATGGCTCGCCTCCGGAAACCTACGACCTTCAACTCCATTCCCACTAACCAAACGAATTTGTTATCCAGTGAACTTCTACTTTACTTTACTTGCGAGTTGTTTTTGGTAACTGGCTTCTACTCCACTGATTTGTCCCAACGGTGAGGACCTAATGATAGAAACGCCGGAAGACGATTAGGAGCGTGTCATACTTTGGTCAGTTCTAATACTTACCCTATCGTGTCACCATTCATGGTGTCTTTACTTCTGTGTGCGGTCACAGCAGAATTCACTTGGATCACTGTCATCGTCGAGTACTGGAAACACTGGAGTTTAAGGATTACGCGACAACACAACGCTCAGGGACATTCTGTGGGGTATCCATGGGCACGAATACACCCAAATTGGACTGTTTTCGAGAAATACACTCATTTGCATATCAATTTGGTTTTTGCGAGAGACTCACCTGGAACCCAGCTGAATCTCCCGTTTGTGATGTTTTCAGGCAACTGAATGTGCTGCACCAGGCCGCCTCGTGTTTCAGTTGCTACGATATTCGAGATATCACTATACGTGTATAGACGTGATGCATGTATATTCGTAATGCACTATTAGACTACCTGATGAGCCCCAACAAGGGCGAAACCGGTCGTGGGCTGTCGAAGAATTTTCAGCAACCTTATGAGTAGTGCATTACGAATATTTGTGTATTTTGTTTACTTCCAGTTGACTAATGATTGAAAGCTTGCAACCACTGTCCGCTCACGGACAGTTGTTTACTTGATTTTACGTCGCTTTTCCACAAGGTTTTCGAAACTCCAGACTGGATGTGCAGGCTGTGGGCATCGCCACTTGTTCCAGTTACTTAATCGAATATATGCATTTTGTCATTGGAAATTAAAACCTGACTTTATTTTAAGAACGCTTGGTTAAGCTAAGCTCGTCGTTCGTGGCGATGTGGTTGGAAGTTTTCGAGTATGTTAATTATCATAACCACGTATATGTCGCTGAAGTGTCTCAGGGAAGGAACTGGTAAAATATGATTATCCGAAATTTTTTCTCAGCGTCCCAGTCCATTTGTATCGCGAAAAATAACATGAATCCGGTTTTCTAGTCAGGAGATTTGTAGAAACATTTAATAGTGGCAATCAAAACACGCTGGTGTGTGCAAACATGATTCAATGTATTCCAATTGGTCAACTGTTTGTCAGTAGTTGCGTTCATCCGGCCTTCAGGTTTCAGAATATGTAAAGAACAGTTATACTTACTAACCATCTTTATTGTTTCGTTTCTTCTTTAAAGGCTTAGCACCACAATACGCAACAGTGCAAGGAGTCGTTTATTTAATTTTACGTTTACTTTGAATACCGACATTTCTAATAATTCAAGAGGTGTGCTTAAGAAACGGGAGTTATTTTTTTGTGTATGCCACAAAATTCGCGATGCTCAGTGATTTAGCTTGCGCTGCGCCGTGATAACAGTTTAGCTGTTTTCATTTCTAACCAAAAAATTACTGATTAATTTTAAAGTGAATATTGGCAGAACATTAGGTTAATTTTGCAAATGGCTGATAATGAGTAAATCAATATCTGGAATGGGTGAAGGAGACTCATTTATGGCTCTGAGAATATAAGAATAAGTAGCAGGCACCTTTCAAGACAAGGAAACCAAAGAAGGTTTTTTGGACAATTGTCGTCCAATTTCTAGGAACATGACCCAGTAAAAACACGGAAGACCTTCAAGATCTCTTTGATAAATGGAAGCAACATTTTATTGAGCACTCAAGCCACTCCATTCTAATTCACTCCAATTGCAAATTTTTTAAGCGTCTGGAGTTTTTTGTGCGTCAAACTACGCTGATATAATGGACAGATCTCTACTGAAAATGCGTAAAGTTTGCAGTAAAAACAAAATGTTAGCTTGTTATCTTGCGTAAGCGGCAAAATGAAGTTCACAGAAGAGGAAGTATGGTCTTGTTGCTAGTGTCGTTGGCCTTGCCTTTTTCAACATAAAGAACAACTTTATGTTCAGTCCAGCCTAAGTGGAAGATTACTTCTTATCTGTGTTCCGATTTGGTTGGGACGGAAATGACGGGCCGCATTGTACACGTGACACTAGCTTGTTTTCAGTTTCTCTTGAATGTGCATATTCATCAGCTGGGAGATAGCTAAATTTCTACCGGTTAACTGAGGAGATCATTATCTTTTTTCTGTATACGGATGAAACGTTCTCGTTTAGCTGACATGTAACAGGAAGTGTATATTCAGTAAATTTGATGGGTTGAAAACAGTCATGATGGACTTTTGGAGGATCTGGAGTTCTGCATCAGTTGATACTTGCTGCATTCTAAAATCTATCTTTTGGCAATCACCAGAAGCGCATCGGGATACCATGAAACAACCGTATTTTTTACTCAGTCTACGCTGCTTATATCCACACCTATTTCCTCAGGCGAAGTGTTGTACGCTGAAAGCAACGAGCCAGACTTGAGGATGATAATAACTCCACTGGCTGGCTGTTTCTAATGGTGAATTTTAATCACTTACACTTTCTATGTTGGTTGGAGGCGGCCACAAATACTCAAAATGGATGACTTTAATGATGTGCTGCAAAAATTCTGCTGAATCAGCGTGATAAATTGGGCTTCGTAGTTTAGTGTAATTTTCCTGTCAAATACAACTTGATACAACGACCACATAGTCGAATATTGTATCAGATTCTAAAACTGACAGGAGTTAATCTCTGCTTTATACCAACAGTAGTGTATTGACGTAGTTGGTTTTATGTAAGTGAGAGATGCGATGAATACAAGCAGTGAAACTGTGGATGTTTAAGCATCTGCAGTCAATTTTTTAGTGGTTAAGTTAGCAGCCATTAAACTGACGTTTAGCAGTAATTTTGAGGAGAGCACCTTGGCTCGAAGGTTTTCCACACTGCAGCGGTTACTCGTCGGCCTAGCATTCATATTCCTCTATTGCATCGAATGCATTTGCACGGAAAACTGTCTTGCAATCGGTCAGCTTTAATCACACTTGTTTTGACCTTATTTTCGACCCGAACACATACTTTGAATGGGGAGCAGCACACATCACACACAGTAAACCAGATAGTACTGGTGCCTGTGGGCTAAGCCAAGGCAAGAATTACACGTGATTCCCTCACTCTCTAGTTAACTACGACACCCACATTTGGATCCTTAAGTCCTACGGTCTTACGTAAACAACGGACTGAAAGGCAGGGGAATCAATGTGGTCGAGTGATATTCCGAAAGTGTCCTTCCATTTGAATCGACTGAACAACTTATTTCTGACTTCAAACAGCACTCAACTCGGATAGTTTGACTCAACGGTCAAGGATAGCTGATCTGACTAGCTAACAAACTGATTTTAATTGAACGCCCCATAAGAACGGTCAGTACTATTGTGAACGAGCTAATTTCGTACATGGTTCCATATCCTCCTCACTATGGGACAGTAAGAATTGTAGCAGTAATATCGGTAATTTTCTGTCTTCCTCTTTCGGTTAGTGTTCGGTAGTGTGATCTAACCACAAAAATCAATGCATTTTCAAAGAAACTGTTCCTCGAAATCGCCGTCTAATCGTTGTTGAATAGTAAAAATCGTTGGACACTGAAGATAATCTCATCTGAAAAATTGCATGAATATATGGTACTTAGCCGGATATTTCTTCCTTGCAACCAAGGTATTTTCCTCCAAGTACAGTGAACCGTATCTAAACCGCTGGTTCACCTACGTTATTGGTGGACAAAAAAGCAATATTTGCGTGTATGTTCAGGAATTCTCCTTTTGACCAAAAACCCAAGCTGAACCCTCTTTTAACGTCTCAAAATTTTCGTGCACTCTTTGATCATCAACAACGACAGAGCCGGGGACGTGCTTCCGGACGTCGGTGACACTAGCTGTAAAATTTTGGTTACGGACTTGATAACGTTTGCAGTTCGAGTCATTGCCTAATGCAAGCTCATCTTGGTTGAGAGAAGTCGTGTATTTTATAATAGCCTCAGCAGAGTACCACACCGCTTTACTTCACCGACGTGGAATTACAGAGTCTTAACAGAAGGACCGCATCCGGTACTTTACCGTAGGTTTTTCTAGGCATAGCATGCCAAAGCAACCCATATTCCAGTTTCAAGCTAATTAATAGGTGAAGCCAGTCATTGCTTCAGTGCTGGTGGAAGCTTTCTTATTCGTCTGTCCTGGCATGCTACGATCACCGTAAGTTTTTTCGCCTCTTAACTACTCCTTTATTGTGAGTGGTGAAATCGAGCTTCTTGACGTCTTGAAGAGTTGGGCTACTCTGTGTGGGGTAGCACATCATGTGGGTATGTGCAGGAAGGCAAACAATTTTCATATTATATTGGCGTATTTGGTCGCGTGTTATCAAGTTTTAACCGATTCGTCCAGATGGTATTTTACATACAGAATACTTGACTGTGGACTGAATTCAAGTTTGGTGTCACTTCCACTGAGGACACCATTGTAACACAAGCAAATTACATCCATTCTTCACTGCAGCAAAGCTGTTCAAGTCAGTACATTGTCCATTTTCGATTAGGTTCCGATAAACGGTTGTATGTCTATGAAAAAGAAAGAACCAAAAATGTACTCTTTGGATGAAAATCGATTAAAAAAATATTCGGTAGACAGTTTATATTCTAGAACTATGCTTGCTGGCGCGAATGTTCTGGATATCGTTATTCTGAGATCGTGCGGATCACCTAAAACCCAAAAAACTGATCATCTGCTTGAACCGATCTCTGAGAGGTTCATCTTCTAGTAAAATAGCGTGCCTCACTGACCAGCAGGAATTCTTCGAACAGTCCTTTTCAGGACTAATCAGCCCAATCCTCGAGACATGACTACATTCTTGGACACTATCAAAAGAATCAAAGCGAACAAAAAACACCTGGTTTCACTTAAAGCACCTTCCTTGTATACCATTGTCCTGTTCACGAAAACCATTTTTTTTATCTCTGTGGCTTCATAGAGGAAAACAGTATAGAGTTTGATATTCACATTACTGATCTCAACGATGTATACTTGCGGTATCTATATAATGTGTCCATACAAACAAGTTATTGGTGTCGCAATAAGCCCTCCACTACACTCTATTGTCGTGAATTTTTTGAGAAGGATGGGCAGGCATCAACTATACCCATGTATGGAATAGATGAATTTCAACCGGTGATACGTGGACCATATATTTATCATTGTAGAAAACTCCTCATAGATATGGGATGTTGTGATTTATTTTAATCCAGCAAACCCGGCGATTCGGATAACGGTTCTTGCTATGATTTCGGCGTACTTAACATCCGATTAACCGGAACATCACTTAGAAGGGACGATACACCCCATTTACGGTTCTACCCCAATGAAGCACAAAAGCAATCGACTTCAATGCTTTAGTGAAAGACAAGAACATTTTACTGTGAAATCAAATTTAAGGCCCATATTTAGTCGCGGTTGTGCAAAATTGATCGTTTGCTTTAAAATCTTTCACTACTATCACTAAGAAGCGCTCACAGACAATAGAAAGGCTGTTTCATTTAGCCCTTATTCCAAAAGGAATAAGTTTGCAGAGCTTCTGACTCAGCATTTACATCACGTGTCTAGTCACTTTACTATGAATGTAGTTTACGATCACACAGTTGATGGTCCAATATTCCAAAGTGGACTCTCAACACAAGGTGGGCTACTCTTTCGCCTGCGGTTGCGCAGAAAAATGCATAAGGTACACAAAAGGCCGGTAGGCGAAATGAGCATAAAGCGTTTTGGTTAACTTTTGGTTTGAGGAACCGTATCAAGAGCGTAATATTTTCCTACCTATCTGGTGAAAACACTAGCAGCCAGTAATTACTAATCACTATTGCTGTCATTAGAATACTCTTTCATCGGTCTATTGCGTAACATCAAAAAAACCGCGACTCACTCACGCAATCCAAGTCTGCGCATCTAGAAAGCGTTTTGTGTTCATTGAAGCTTTCGTGATCTGCTCACTTTACTGTTGGTCACTTAGGCCAATCTGTCCCGACGCAAAAAGGTTTTAACACATCTACGCACAGACCAAGACTTATCTTTTAGTTTTGCAATTCCTCTGTTTGCATAAAGCATAAAAATGGATTATGAAAAGAATAACTTCGAGTGATCTGCGTTACTCTGCGCTTCGTATAAACTGAACGAGGTCGGGCATGGGAACTTACCAGGGCACGCTTTTACTTCATAGCTAATCCAACTCTTGAGTTTGAGCTATCGATTTATTGATTTATTTACATACGCACCCGCTCTTACTTCTCATGTTTCAGTGAAAAGCAACACAGCATTTGGCGATGGGTAGTACGCGAATCGGCGTAGCTAGTGGTTTTAAAATTTACAAGAAAAACGTTCGCAGACCCTGTGCCTAGGTAGGTCAAATCAATAATAGCAAGACTGCGATTGCGTCAGGAATATACCGTTCAAACCGGTAGGCCCAGCGGCCTTAAAGCAGATTAATGCAGGTCTCAGCTATCGCCACATATCTGCACTTGGTTAAGATTTTCCATGACATAATACACAAAGCATCCGGATGTTTTCCGTAATAAGGACGCTGCTCCTTTGGAACTACAAAACCTTACAGTGAACTAAGTAAAATAAATGAATGTTTCTTTGAAACTGGACAGAAGGAGGCAGTAGAGACAGCTTAGTTTTAATTGTAGACCAAAGCATCACCAATAAAACGGAGAGATGGTAGACGATCCGACGCACTGCATTGCATTTAAAGACCGGGGTTCTTAGCTGTTAATGTTTCTTGCCATTGGCACTTTCATTTTTTAAAGGTAGTTTTGTGTAACAACAACACTGGCAAGAGGGCATGTTTGCTATATGGGTTCATACGAGAGCTCGGACCTCCTGGTATTTGGAAGGCACCAAAAGTTTTACTGCGAACGAAATTTCGCCTTAATGCAATTATTTTAAATCGCTACAGAGTGACTATTTATTTATGGATTACTTTTGTGAGCATAGAACTAAAGTTTTTCTAGCGCCAGCCAATTTCATTTTGTAATATCTTTAAACCACTATTAGTTTTTCACACGCCTCAAACTGATTTGTCCTTTGGCAAAATTGCATGCATATTTTTAAATTATATCGTTCAATGGAGTAGAGGTTGGATACTGCTCGATTTTGGCTAGAATGCCCGGAACAGGTGCCTTGTCGGCTTTACTACTCCCACTTACATTTTGGGGTTTTTGATGTTCTGCTTAAAACACAATTTGAAAGGTGATCTTTTCTCTATACTGTTTTTGCTAAGGTATACCCTCAAATCAAACCCCAGTGTTCGTTGTGCAGTGAGTTTGTTTAAGTGTTCCGGTTTGAAGCAGTTTATTCATTACTCGTAAAACTCAAATCCATGTACGCTTATTCGAGTAGACAACATTTTGTCATCTTTTAACTACCTGGTTCTTTGCACTGCATCCAACGTACAGATTGCAGCGGTGCAGGTGTAAAGCTCACATGTCACAAGACTGACCAGCAGACTTAGCGTATTAGCCATCCCCAGAATACCCCGCTAAATCTTTTAGTGTGTACTTTTGTGTGAGGATTTTTGTTTGTTTATTAAATCTAAAAGTGTTCTTGCTTTATCTTTTGAGCAAAGCAGAAAGGCAATTTGGTCCATCAAGAGAGCTAGATTATTTATCAACTTGTTGTGTCGTGGGTGGCCGTCCATTGGTTACGCCAGCACTGAGCCTGCCAGACTACGCGATCAGGAGAAGACAGAGAACCCGGGGCACGCCTGTATTGTCAGGACAAACATACGAAGCTTCTGCGCAAATATATAGGATGGCCAAATGGCCAAATTTGGTCGTTCACTTTTTCATTCTGTACAGACAATACGGTATTCCGGTCGTGAACAAACTCAGCCCCACTCCGCAGGTTGTATGTTGCTGGTCGTGTTCGGTGAGCTCCGCCAACGCACCTGCTATACAAAACGTGTGGTCCCATTGGTGAACTTGGGAATGCATCATTCTCTGCCCATGCGCTTTTTTCATTTCTCGGCGCGTCCTGACACAATCCCTGTTCAGAAGGTACACTAATAATATATGATAATTCTCAACAAGTAATCCAGTAGTTGATAAACGAAGAAACTATTTCACTTTGGTAAGGGTATTTAGAAAACTAAGATAAGCATATATTCGATATTACGATCGTCGGAAAACTAAAAAAACTGTTGTAGATTCTTATCCTCATTTCTTACAATGAAAGCCAAACATGTTGAAATCTAAAGTGACCTATAGTGTGTGAAATCCCCAACTCTTCTGTTGATAATGAGGCAAAAACGTCTACAGTAAATACAAGCCACACTTTCCGAACGAGTCGCTTACTTCCAGTGTAACATTGGTTTGACCGAGCACAAAGCGGTTGATCAGCAACCTCAAATGAAATAGAAACAAGCGTACAACTGTCTCATTTTCATTCCAAATCTGCTTTACCTATTATCGAGAATTGCATTGAGTTAAGGTCGAAATCTTCCTAGACAAAATTCTTTATCCTGTCAAACCTACGGAGAGTGTGTCTATTCGTAACCATATGTAATTTGCCAAAAAAATCATTTATTCATTCTAATCAGTGTTTATCAAGTTTTACCGGAACAAACATTAGCAACCGTCGTACCGTCAACAGGCACGTTGGAGGATGGTCTCCAGCGTTGCAGCATTTCCTAGGCAAATGAAACTAATTTATGTAGAGTTTGTAAGGCAGACAGCGGAGTGATTTACAACTCATGATATTTAGCTATGCAAAAAATTCCCGCTGAACTGAGGTGCAATTAGTTGAGATCTGGGACGAAATATCTGAAAGCATTTTGAAAAAATCGGTAGTGATTAACGTTTGACGTTGAATATAAGAGGTTTCTTTGGACTTTGGCCATTTTTATCTATCTTCTAGTGTTTTTGAAACTCACCAACGGGAGAAGCAAAATCTACTTTAAAATCTCCCTTATACTCCTTCATCAATTTTATGGAATTAACCAACTAAAGGTTCATGAAACGGAATAATGATAGGTAAAAATCAAACGCCTAACGAAACAGGCTCCAAGAATATACTTTTTGACGCAAAATTTCCAAGGTAAACTCACATAAGTACGAAAATTAATCCAAGTGTTTCTCCTAAAAACTAAATTTTTTTGCAAGTGCGTGTATTTTGCTAATTTCGTGCAATTTGGGTTCAGTCAGAACATACGTCTGACGGAAACTTAGGGACAGCGTCTATCTGATGAGCCATGAGTAGGATGAAACCCGCCGTCGGCTGTCGAAGAATCATCTTCAACCTCTGAGTTGTGTATTACGTCTGCAAAAGCAGTCCATATTGTTCAATTACAACACCATAAGAAGTCGACAGTTTCCTGGATAAGGCCGGTTCTACACAGGGGCTTTTGCTCCTGTTTATTGATCGCAGTTAGATTATTGCAATACCACTCATAGAAATGCAGCAGTGTTTAACTTGGAAGACATATTTCCTCTGCGGTCTCCTCTCTAATTTTGCCATTTGACTGGCTTTAAAACTGTTTTCGGATGGTCAGCTTTTTCATATTTAAACATCACCGTATTCTCAAAGCCACAGTAGTGTCCAGCGGGCGGTCCGGTAATTTTGGGGGCAACAGTTCTGCTCCTGCAGGGAATCCCCGGGTCATTCAATACGAAATCGGGTCACAGGCGCTTGATCGCCTTGATCGACTAGACAGGACATAACCTCGCTGATCATGAGCGATATGCTTCTTTCGCTCTGCTGTCGGCTTGCTACATAAAGGTTGTCCTTTTTTAGGGTGATCAGTCCTTTTCGGAATTTTAGCATCCCACACAGTGTCAGATTAACTGTGGCTACCATTGGTTACGAGGATAACAAAGATAAAAATCATATTATAAAAGTACAAATGAGATATAAGTGGGCCCCCAAATTTCTAGCAAAGGCGTACTTAACGCACAGGGTTAAATTACGACTTACTCATCTCTAATCTATTCATTAGTTGCTAAGTATCTGGTTTTCGTCATTTTTAGTATGGTCTTTTTCTGTTTACCATCAAAACTATATCCTATTTTGAAAAGTAATTCAATGAAATTAGCACTCAACTGGAACTGTTTTGTATCCCAAACTTGAAGGGCTTTTTATCAGAACAAAGTCCCCCATGGCTATATATCTATACTTACTCTAATAACGGTGACGGTACATAATAAAGCATCATAGGCGGATTTGGTGGATTATGTAAAATAATTATGCTATAATAGTATCCGGAGCACATAATGGCATACGAAGTATTTGGAATGTTTTCTTCAGATCAGTACATATTGGTGATGAAAAAGGCAGTCATATTAATTAAGCAGGAGAGCTTAGATAGCATATCGGTAGACGAATAAACTTTCATCTAATTAGAAACTATTCGGTCTAGAATGCCGGCGTGGGGGTGTGTTTCCCAGCGTGACCAAGGGAGACAGATAATTCATACATACTTTTTTATGACAGCCTAGTGCTCGGTCACGTATTTGCGACTGCTTCCGCCGACATCTGGGAATGGATATTTACAGCCATATATAAACTTTGCAGACCAACTAAAAAGACTCGGTCTGTTTAATTTTGCTGCAAACGTCAGTAGTATCAAGCTTCTGAACATGTTGTTAGCTACAAGCATGTTCAGGCACAGAGGAATCCGGTTATTTCCTCTTTTCTCTTGTTCTATATTATATATATTTTGCATTGTAAAAACAAAAACATTCATCTAATGAGTTGTTTTGACCGGTTTGCGAAGCTTACACCTGTCTGATACTATCAATTTCAGGACATCAACATAGTAACGGAGAAAGCACTGGAAACGTGAATACGGGACGAGGTACTTAAGCAAAGTCATAAACGACGCGTACAAACTTTCTCCCTGATAGCTCACTACCCACTTTTGAGTTCGAATAAATTTCGCTTGTTAAAATGGCCGTCTTTGTTTTCCCCAATTTTTACCAACTTAACCAACTTCGACTGTTCGTTTTGATTGCCACCTCTGTGTTGACTACTACAAATGCATTGACCTAAGACCCACATCAGAATAATTTTGGTTATTCAAGTCGTTACGGCTGAATCGTCGTTGCTGCCACAAGTTAACTGGCAAATGCATCACTCATCATGGAGTTATTATTCATCCGAAAGCACTACTGACTGTACTGTCTCCACTGAATGCACGTTTGTCCTGCTGGGTTTGTTCACATGGAAGTTGTTCTCAAACGTTTTCATATTCCTTTTATTCTCATGCTGACTTGGGGAATAAAGTCAGCAGACTAGCTTAGATATAGTGCTCGTAACCTTTAACGGACTTTTTGTTGTAAGCTTCCCGGTTTGGCGTCGTTGCGACATACATGATAGTGTTACCTACAATCAAGAGATATCCTAATGTTCCCAATGAGTTATTTCTGTAGGAGATTTGTAGCATTGTGGTTTCTAAGCCCTTGAAGCATCCGCTTTTCCCTCAATTTTACTATGCGGAATAATTTCAAAATAGTGAAAATCAGTTCACCAAAACAGCACTTGTAGTTTGTACCTGTGTTTGCATCTTGAAAAGCGTCATGACGTTGCGTAATTTTCAGCTTTCCTCAATGACCAATCAGATGTGTAAGAAAGAAGCTGTAATGACCAATTAGAATGCGTTTTCCTCCACCTAGAACAGGATGTTTTGAGGAAGGAAAATTATTTGGCTAAACTCTTCTCTGTAACCTTACACATCCCAAATTGTAGCACGCACTTAACGTGATTCACACTGAAATAATCTCGAATGGGGATTCCATAGCATCCATCTCTGCCTCAATAACATTGACGACCATATCCATCTACCAACAGGAAATTAAACGCTCATACATTATATGAAGCATTTGGTGATAGTTAACGCGTTTACTCGGAAAAACGTAAGTGAGACGTCACACAGTAACGTGCCTTTTACTGCTTTAAGAAACATTGTGAATGAAAATTGCAAATATTACTTGAGAAGTTTTGGCTTTTCTAGTTAAAGGTGTGACAGAAAGCATGAGAACCCAATTTTTCGTACAAATCCAAATGATCATTATTTGTTCAATAAGTTCAACAAGTTAACAATTCTACTTTTGATACTTCCGGCCAAACTGACTACCTGCCAAGACTGACGAATAGACCAGGAATGCTCGTTCTATATTTTGCTTGAGCTGTTGTTGCCAAACTAAAATTGTCTTCATAAAGGCAGATATTGCTCAGTGTTAACCATTATAGTCGTTCTTTTGTATCACCTATTGAACTGGAAGACCCCTAGTGGGCCAGTAATTCTTTTAGCTGCAGCGGCTGGTTGCTGGAACACGTCTTGACCTAAGTTGGTTATCCCAGTATACTTAAGATTTCTTCGGTTGTCCAAGGTGCTTCCATGTAATCGTTCCCAAACTTAGCCTCTTGCAATTTCCAAATATAAACCATAAGTGCACTGTTTTTATATTTTCACGGATTAGCTAGCCCCAAATGAACTAACATGTTCGCCATTGGGGTGTGTTTGCAACAAGCTCATCACCGAGCGTTCTGATTCTTTTCGGCCAAGTCTAATTATTTCACACTCGACACTGATCGGATAATCCTCCAGCATCATGCTTGTGTGACTGACTCAAGTAGATAACGGCCATTTGGGTGTGTCCGAAAACCGACTGGTCGCTTAACGAGAGGAAGCTATGATATATGATATATATGATATATATGGCAAAATATTACTGACATTTTGTAATAATTAAATAGATATTTGGCCTAAAACAGGCTGATAACAGATTTATGAAGCACTGCAGTTACAGTAGCACCTACAATGCTTGCGACAAGTTGCGCGTCCAGTGGAAATTTCGCCTCACATTAAAAATAAGCAAAATCATTGGGAGAGTTGTATATGCTATAATTAATATGCTCTCTTTAAATTTTAGGGATGTATTTCTTTTGTTTTTACATTCTTACTAAGTTGGCGACATTTGACAAATTGCTTGTCCCTAGAATGACAAATAAATGAGGTCTCCTGGAGGAAATGGATAAATTTACATCTGCTTGAATGACGTAAACAAGAACTTTTCATTGTGGGTGAAACCCTCAACAGCCGAGGTTAAAACACATATAAATACAATCCTGGTCACATGTTTCCTCGGATAACAGGTGTACACATCATCGCGATGAGGATAGCAAACAGCTTGGTGTGTAGGGCTGATGGAATCTGTCTTCTGCTGCATCAGAAAATGTTTCCAATGGTTGGTGGGTTTGTCATTTGGATTCCAAACCGACGGATCCAAAATTCCGCCGTACAGGCCTTTAAGATCTTGTGACTTTATTATACACTGACCACTACTTCTCCGTTTTTATTTTGATACACTCATCGGTTGCTGATTATTAAAAATTCGGTAGAATGACCTTGCGAGTGAAGTATGTATATTATCGGTAGGCCAACTAATAACTGTCCATTTGCTCCTGTTTGACACTAGTTTCTGGTTGAGGTACTCGCGACCAAATGAAGGGGGCGTGTAAGTTTCTCGCGTTGCGAAGCCTCTGAAATGTGGAGAAGTATTAGCTACACACACGCATTACATACCCACTCGTATGCCTAAAACCTGGGAATATTTTAAGGTAACAGTTAACGAAATGACGTGCTTTGCTCACTTTATGAACTACTATATTCGTAGCAACAAACCATAAAGATGTAACCCCTTTTTTGAGTAGGTGAAACTTTCGACAGTCGCGGGCATATAATCGATTATGTAGACTTTTGATATTTTCCGCACCCAAGCAGTTGGAAGGTAAAACGCGCACCTTTTGTCGACTCGACTTTTTCCTGTTGAAATCTAGGCTGCATAATTAACTGAATTGATCAGATTTTGGTAGATAAAGACGTTTCACTCCCGAAACTCCTATAGGCCCCTATGATTACTTCGTCAGTAATGTAGCTAAAATAGAAGAGGATCGACCAGGATCCGGGGGCTTCACTTGAGAGGTGTAAATGGACGTATGGTGCTATGAAAACACCAGCATAATTTTCGAACACTTGTCAAAGCAGAGTTTTATAGGGTTTTTGAGTGAGTGAATCAAATGCTGTTTTAGATCTAGAAATAGTAAATGGACTGGATGCTGGACTGGCGCTGAAATGGGTAAATCGATCGACACAGCCAAGACCTAAGCACAAGCTTGATTTTTTTCAGTTTACATGCGACTGAGATTAGTCTAGTATCCCTGTGGATATGTAACGAGATCAGGGCCAACGGCTGATGGACACCAGCCATATGGTACTCTTCTGATTTCTCACATATGAGAACATCCCAATTTGAAGAAGTTAGATAAAAGGAATTCTGCAAGTGGGATTTTGAGTGGTTTAGGTTGTTTCACTTTAAGCATTCATTTGGATTTCTTGGGCGGATAGGTCTGTTTGCATTGGTAGGGCTGATAGGTATCCATACTGTGACTTCGGGCGTCTCGCTCGGAATAGAAATTCTGCAGCTGTTCTCAAAATGGTGGTACTAATTGCGAACAGAAAAACCAAAGATTACAGGTGACCACACTACAACTTAGTTTGGGAATAGATAAAAAAAGTTAGAAAACACTGTAGGCTCTCCAGAGTGCAGATCTCATCCGTTCATTTTATTCAAAAGAACACGACAGATAATTGTTTTAGTTTGCTTTTGAGTCTTCTCTGCCTTTCGTTGCATAATGATCAAATAAGAACGGACTAGATCCTTTTGGTATTGAAGTCAACTTGACGGCTATCCTACCATGTTGGGCTTGAGTTCTTGCGTCCTACACATATTTTCACGCCGTCTACCTCGCCGCTAAATTCCTGCACCTGTATTTAACCGTTTAACTTACAGACAGATACTAAATTAGTTCTTCTTGTTTGATACGAGACATGATCTCAATCCGGATGGTTGCCCCGGAACGAGTGAAAACCTGTTCCGCTGAATTGTTATCTAACTGCGACGTGGTCTATTTTTGACCACGGTTGGGTTAACACAATAGTCTCAAGCGCTCATTTTGAAACGCGCACAAGTAGAACAGTTTGTGATCATTGTCTGGCCGTCGTGTGCGGACAATGAAAAAAATAATCCAGTGATTTTTCCTCTGAATAAAGCCGATCAGGTCGACCACTCAATCCTCCGGCCATAAATAAAAGGTTGAAATATGCGGTCTGGTGTAAAGCACTTGCTAAGTATTGCCGGAGGTCCAGAAGCATTCCAAGCTATTATTTATCAGTGTGTAAGCCAATAACCTGAACAATTTGTTACTTTAATATTTAAAGTAAACAATCAATCTCACTGACGTTATTTAAACACCGACTGTCCTAATCTGTGTGACCCCTTTGGGGACCATACCTGAAAATGCAGCCACGCAAGATAAGAAAGACTGGTAGGGTGGAAATACCAGCCATGGTAAACTAAATCATAAGTTCCAAAAGTTTATTTTTATCCAAACTCGAAAGTGTGCTAACTTAAAGAAGCCTTCCACGAGATTTTTGCCTTAATTTCTAATTCTTAAGTCAATGGGAGTTAGATATTCTACTGCGACCTCATTTGTAGCAACTTATGTAATCTTCAAGCATTGAGGCTGTGCAGTTACTAAGGTACATTTTTTCTAAAACATCCTTATAGAGAGACATTGTGGCCGACAGTGTAAGCATGACAATACTGTTTTTCATGTTAAAGCTACCAAGCATTCTCGCGTTACTACCGCAAAGGACGATACAAGTTTACCAACAGATGTTCGCGATCCAAGACGACTCATGACGCGTAGGCTCGTTCCAATTGTTTGCGCTGCCGTCTATTATACTGCCTGACTAGGCCTTCAGAAACAGTTTGAGCCAATGTACCTTGCAACTTTCAACCTCATACACCAAACTGAAATAAGCAGTGGACTGGAAACGGAAAACTCACACTTATTATTGGCTCGTCAGTATAATATGAGGGTTAGTTGGAAATAAGGGTTTTAGCCTTACTGCAACAAAGGAAGAGTTATCACATATGTACAGGCTCATTATTTGAAGATGTGCTATGATCCAAAAGGGGACTGCACTGTAATGTGTCAAGTTACAGTAAATCCAGCGATACTGCTTTGCTTCCTTTTGACGGAATCCTGGTTCATCGCGGCATGCCTGCGTGTGTTGGTCTTTTCATTTTCCTGCGGACGCACAATATCTTTTAAACAGTGGCGATGTTGAAAAAAATTGCTTAAAAATTTCACTGGTTATCGAGCGTTTATCAACCTTTCGACTTTGCCCCATGGGAGTATTTTAGAGAAGTCATCCGTTACCTTCAACATTTGATTTAAGTAAGAACAATACAACCAGTACATCGGCAAAAGTACTTTAATCACAATTATCCTCACTTGTATACAACACTTAGTTCAGGATACGTTAGCGTTTCGGGTACAAGTTTACAACAAAAGTCAAGAAATTTGGTAAAAATCAAAATGTGTTCTTGCCCTCTTTTCGAAATATCAACGAAGAAGTATTTTGATTAGAGTAGTCTCTAGTCGGACATTTTTTAAATAGGGCCGGTGTACGCAATGTGCTGCTTCCCATAATTTAATATGCGCGTCAAATGTTCTGACAGCTCAGCGTAGGACTCATGTTTCAACGGATGGTTAGAATTACCTGCAAATCTTTTCGGTAATTTCACGCTGCTTTGAGTGCAAACGTAAACGTTGGTTAACAATAAATATAGGCTTTACTGATATTTTTTTATTCTTAGAGGTCAAGTATTTTGAGAACCCTTTTTTACACCTGTCCAATGCGCTGAGCACCGTCATGGTTGTCGGGTGATGGCCAATATATTAGCATGAAATGCAGCACCCTTACGACATTTGACTATTTCGCACTCTTCGTTTCTTGAAATAATTTTCCATCCGTGGATGAACCTAACCACGGTGTGCTACCAGTTCATAGTGACGTTGATAGATTTTGATGTTTCCTGTGGACTCCTTTTTGTTTCTATCTGAGCGATGGAAGGATGATAACTCAGGTTACTCCTGAACTGACGTTTATCAAAAGTGCCACATCATTTGTAATCATCGTTCATCATCTACTGCACGAATATTTATTAAAAAACAAGACTAAAGGAGGAAAATGGAATAAAATTAATACTAGCAAGCTGCGCGCCTTATGAATCGTCTTCAGAAGTCTTTTAGGCCAAAGAAAATAAATACAATCAGGGTATAAATAATGTATTCTTTTTCCCTATCTGAGGGTAATATTTCTACATTATACAGTTAAGTCGAAACGTTTTTTCTGCCCCAACGTATTTCGTTTGATTCCTCATCGTCGCCAAATTGTTGTTAGAGCAAATTGCATCCCATGAGGTTAATCAAGCAACGGTTTTTAATTAATAGCAGCTCCAAATGGAACAAAACAGATTTCACTGTACACGGACGGACAATTGCTTTAATGCAATGAATTTATATACTAGGAACTAACTTTTCATCTCTTCTGTCGGAGTCCGATTTCCCGTTTACAGAGTTGGTGGAATTCTTTTTTTCAAGAAACCTTTACTTTGCAACCCCGCCTCAAGTTTGTTGAACACTGTTTATTCATTCTTCAAGCATATGTAGACGAAATAAGAGGTGTTTATAATTTGGGATTTATTTTGTTCATTTTTCTGTGAGGTGTTACTTCAACGGATTCTGTTAACCATTTAAGCGACGGGTGTTTTGGAACTCGGAAAAACAATAATGGTGCATATGGTATGTCACGAATGCTTATGGGTAAACACCTTTCGGCAACCTATGGAGACGTCACATTGGCGGGTTCAGTGACTACCTTTTAAGTCAAGGGTAGTAAACGGGCTATTAGCTAACTGCGAATACATGAAAAATCTCTTGCCTGATTCCTTGATGTCGTTTGTTGGCTTGGTTACTAAGCTGAACTTCATGGTTGCGAGTGTTTCCTCATCAGCAGGCGCCTCGCTGTTGTGCAACGTACCGGTAAGTTATGGCAGTGAAAATGCGACCAAATTGTTTGAGTCACTGGAAAGCTCACGGTCACCTGTGCAACTCGAGCTAAGAACATTCTAATCACTCTCTTTTGTTTGAGATTGCCCACGTGAATCAAGACAACCAAAAGGCTTAAACACAACATACTCGTTTCTTCCTGTTCATTTTACTTGTGGATTTTTTCCCAATGCTAAACAGGTCAAAGTCATTTTTTTTCTAGTATGCATCCTCCTATGTTGGGCAAATTTGCTTAGAGTCTTTAGTATAACTGTGCTGTTGCCTCAACTACACTGGTCACAGATGGATACAACGGATGACAAAAATCGATTTAACACTATTCTATCTATTTTAATACACGATACGACTCAGTGAAGCCAGTTTACCAGAAGTGATCGTCCACCTCTGGAGTAAGACTTTTTAACCCGGTGTAAACACAGGTCAGTAAAAATTGCTGTTATGGAGAAAAAAACAAAATTACGTTCAACTGATCCACACAATAAGTCCATTATCGGCTCCGTTAATGCGTTGCGATCCACGTTTACCGAAAGTAGTACTTGTGGCTATTTTACTGACAGAAAAGTCCATAGAAGTAGTCCATATGTATTTAGACGTTTGGAACAGTCATTTTGGGTTAGTTTTGCGTCGGATTTATTAGGAAGCTGATCTTACTTAAGTAACTATAACATCGGTCCTCCATTTCCTAGAGGAGTGTATTCAAGAGTTCTGTAGCTACGAGGACTTTCTGAGGCTTGTACACATCAGCGCTGTTTGGCTTGGCTGTTGTCCCTGGTATTCAGCTGTGCTATCGGACGAAATCTCGGTGTTTTTTTTCCGAAGGTACCTCGATAACACTCCTTGCTGAACCTTATGTGATAAGCCACATTTCCAGCGCCCTTATTAAACGAGTGTTGGATGAAGCTCTACAAGTGTAGTTATGGATGCCGGTACCACGCCATCCAAATCAGTATCCATAGGTCACGTTCATAGTTTATCGGGTCACAGGTTTTTCTACACTTTTCTAGCACAGTTTTTATTGTACCTTTCTATTTCAGTTTTCTATGAGGTGATGTGACAAGCTACTTCAAATGTACGCATAACTGACTCGGGTGTACGTAAATTTCAACCAGTTTACTTTCAGTATCCACTGTGATGAAGAATGCTGAGCACTGGGTTAGTATGAGTCCCAGGGTTTTGAATCCCTGCAAGGTGGAAAGTCTAAGCGCTGTATCAGGTTCAATGGGGACATGTGAAACAGCTGGACTGCACCGTTTGACAGTTTCCAGATGACATTTCTGAGATATGGCGCTCTACGTGCGAATAACTATGTTCGACTTGTGCTTCCACTGGTAAACCGATGAAAATCATGATCACCCAAATGAAATGCCCCTACATATGGTACAAAGGATTTCTGCTCCAAGTTGCATAAAATGTTACCATGAGACATGATAACTACCTACAGAACGACTAGATAGAATACTCGCAATTGTGGATGATTAAGATGGACTGAAGAGAAACTATCCACAATAGTTTGCTGAAAGACAGAAAAAACTCCACATTTCGGTTTCTCTTGCGTCTACTCAGTGCAAAATCTGCTTCTGTGTATAGTGTTTTTATTGATAGTGCATAGATTTACTTCATTGTGCTGGTCGGTTGTTGTGTGTCCATCGCTGAATGCTTCCGAATTCGGAAGACCCAAATCATGCAGCAGCGGATCCGGTGAATGAAATGAACGATTTATTTGCGTAACACGGAACTAAAGTGACTGACCAAAATAATAGCAAACAGGACCGAATGTTAAGTTCGTCGTCTTTTTTAGTCTGTTCATACCTCTCCGCAGTAAAAGGATGTATAATCAAGAAGCTACATGTAGCCCCACTCCCTAATCACATATATTAGTTCCCTATTAACTGTGCTCAACCTAGGTTACGAAATGTTCCATTGAGCGCAAGGATGCTCAAGATGTGGAACTTTGTCAGCTGACGTTCTGACGTTCTCTAATAGAAAAGCTTTTGTCTTCTGTAGCATTCTATCAAAATTGGTAAAAAACTTCAACTTTACCTACAATGTCTTATGTGCAATTTCCTTCCTATGGGAAATACTCGAAAATATCGATTCTGGCGTAATGACTCATCTGGGGTTTACAACATCTAAACCTGTCAGCTGCTTGTCCATACTGTTACCACCAGCCTTTTGTAACATGCATAATTCCTTTGCCTAGACCATCGGCGGCACTCTATCACTGGGACTATAAGATTGATTAAATTATTATACGCTTGTATTTTTGAATACCTCTTTAACTCGAATAGCATGTCAAGATGTCAAAATGTTTACCGACCATCACAAAATATTTCTTTCCGTTTGGAGGGCACTCAATGGCTAAATCATTGTAGCTGTTTTTGGAGCAACGTTTCTAACGCTGCTTGTGTTTTTTGACCATAAAGCCTGAGCACAACGAGAATGCACGGTTTTGGTCTTTTCAAAAAAGACCTCACACGATATTTTGACTTTTCGTGATGAAGCATTACTCGGTGAGACATTCAGCTCCAGACCACGTGACGAGACAGAAGAGTGAATATTGCTGGATCCCGTATGATTACCAGGTAATTACTGAATTGTCCGGCTCAGCAGAGGAATAAAACGCCGTGGCGAGTACGTTTACCTCTGGTCGCAACAACACGTCTAGACGAAACTCACTTGAACATAACTGTGCGCACTTTTAAAAGGATGCAAAATTCGTCTTGCGTTTATCAAAAATATGGCACAGCCAAAAGGACGACGCGTATAAATACTGAATCTGGTCAGACACAGTTCAGGGTCACTGTTCACAGTGCTTCATTTTTGGTTCCTTACAGCGTCCAGTTTCAGAGGATGCTGGGAAGCAAAACTCATATTGTGAACAGTCGAAATATACTCCAACGAACTGCGTCGTATGCCCACCTGTGATTTGCTGTTCATAATAGTCTATTTAGTTTTTAACATAAGCTTCTCACCATACTTTGGCTAATTATGAAACTCATAATATCTCACATCTGTCAGGTGTGACCATCCAGGACGGCGGCAATTTTCAAACGACAAAGAATTGAAGGTAAACACTAAGGCAACTAAATTTCTGAATATTTACCGTATATTTAGTAAAGGAAGAATTTAAATGCATTCTTGCGTGGTAGAATAGCAAAAACATCGGACAAGCTTCTACAAGTATGCGTAGATGTCAAGGAGAGTAATAACGTAAAAACCTAACCAGTCTACGTTTATTTCGTTCGTGCGCATACGCTACCTCTCCTAGAGTCGTGTTAAAGTAACTTATCGGTTAGATGCCGCCATGATCACTATGTGTTCCTTACCTTCTTAGTGCGACTGCTGGTATTAGTCGCATCTTCAGCGGCATCCTCAAAATTGTGTGAAGAAACATCTGGTAGCAGAGGGATGGCGAGATTGTAGAGGTATACATGCATAAAACCAAAAGGCTGCTGCAAATTTAATTGACTGACTGCAACCTATTGCAGCCCTTATGAACACCGTTTGCTTAATTTTTAGATGAAATTCTTTTAAAGATGTACTCTGAATCGATCGATATATAACTACGCGCTGTCACATGTTATCAGCTGTTGTGGTTCCCAAGCTTTTCCTCCATTACAGACAACGGCTGTAACAAGTGAGATGATGTAAAAGTAAAAAACTGGGCCTTAGTACCGTATGCTAACTATACCTATGGTTAGTGGTCCACAAGTACGTTTCAGTCGCTTAACCCTTGTTGGGTGAAACTGCAGTGCAAGCCTCACGAATCCCTAGCGAGATTCGAATCCGCGAACTTTAGGTTGACTGCTGACCACCATACAATTAAATAGCAACATTGTAACTTCAATTAAAAATTTACACAAGCTGATTTCATGTATGTCGGCTACTCAAATGAGGAATCGTTCGATGAATGGTCCATATTACTGGTTTGACGCATTTAGTCCCGGTTACATTAGTTCTTACTTATGAGTAGTGGGGCCATTCATTAAAATTTAGTTTGCCGTCGCAGTAGTATGGTATTTTTGTAAACTAAGTAAAGACGCCAAATGATTTTGGCCGATCCGCCTAATTGCATTCAAGTAAAGTTGTCAGCCAAACTTCTGCGGCCATCATTTTCTGTTGAAATTATGCTATCCATTGGTCAGCTTAGACGTTATATTCAGCTAACCTGCCCAGCAAATAAGAGCCTATCAAACTATTTAAAAGGAGCTTTGGGTTATTCGTTAGGATAAACGATATGAATCATCTGACGTGACACATATCTTACAGCCAGACCTACCACGGGTAGGGCTGCATGCCATTTTTTACTGGACACAATGGTGTACATTCTATCAGTTCTCGTAAACATCTTTTTTTTACTGACCTTTCTACGGCTTCTCGATTTCCTCAGTCTGTTATCAGTGTGAAAATGATAACTATTCATCCGTCCTGGATTTCTGTCTTAAGCATTCTTCCCAAATAGCTGAAAAACCTATGTTCCCAAATCGAGACGACTTTGCCCAGTTTGCCGTTCGAGAAAGGATTTGAAAACTGGTACCCAGATCATTGATACCGGTCATTTGAAAAGGTCAGCTAGCTAATGGCACAAAACTGCGCTGTCTAATCTACCCCCCAGAAAGGTAAACAAAACATCATACTTGCGGAATTTGCCATGCAGTATTTCCGTAGTTTGTACACGAACAAGTATTTGATAGTGCATCCGATTGAAACAGGCACACGATAGCATTTATATTAGTGAGACTGAACAATGCGAACCATTCAGTGAGAATAGGATAGATTCATTTTTACACACCCTGTTTGCCTGAAGTATATGACTTGCTGCGCAATCTTGAAAGTGGAAATCTGAGTGGAACGAATAGTATAAGCTGGTAACAGGTTGTCACGTTTCGGACAATTTTTAAGCGACACAAGCGTCTCACTTATCAGTGAGTCAGATTTTGAAGAGAATGCTCGGCTGTATGCAATAAGATTGATAGTCCTGTGATGGAAAACGGTCTCTATGGCGGATCAAAGATCTAATCTTGACCGAGAGTCCTCTCCTTCTTGTAGAAAGTATCTTAACACCCATACACCACCACTACAACGACTGACGAACAACTACGCTTCCTCCGGCTTTCTAACAATTCACAGAAAATACCAACTTGAATAGAATCAAAATGTCCAGCCAAGTGAACAAATCAGCTACCCGACCCAGCAGCATTCTCCTAAACACAAGTCGTTTGGTTATTTATGCCGATTTCCCGGAATTCGAATAATGAAAGACATTTATAAATTCTGAGCCCATTCATTTCTTAGTTTCTGTGATAGAACTGCTGTGGACACTCCGTCTAATCACATTAGCTGTCTATTTGCAATTAAGGGGACTGATCAAAGTTAAAAGGATCTGTTTACTCGCATTTGTATCTATCCGGATTAAAAGCTGTCTCCTGCCGTGACATCATTATTCTGACAAGTCCACATGAAGGAAAAAAAACGTGATTCAGCCATCACCCCAATTGCACCTAATCGGAACTCGAGATGAACTTCGATAGGCGTGTCGGCGCCGTTAGACAGGCACAAGCCATAACAATGCGAGTAATTACTTCCGCACAGTTGAACATGCTCATGCTATGAACGATACTAG
Source organism: Clonorchis sinensis (assembly GCA_003604175.2). Classification (NCBI taxonomy): domain Eukaryota; kingdom Metazoa; phylum Platyhelminthes; class Trematoda; order Opisthorchiida; family Opisthorchiidae; genus Clonorchis; species Clonorchis sinensis. Next base: position 18,057,085 of record CM030369.1, on the reverse strand, counting down.
ATAAATCAACAACTCTCTTGGTTGTATCAATTGAATGAACCACTAATGCTGTTATGGACCCTTGCTTACCTGTGACTGACTGAGGTGTTCTTTAAGTTGGAAGAAACACCTGTATTAGTTCTTGCTGAATAGACGGTGAATGTGTACCTTATCATTAATGTGCCTTTTGAGTTGAACTTACTGCCGGTCGGCTTCAATCCTACCACAGCGAGGGTCGCAATTTTTGCCATTATAGAACCAAAAGGTAGGGACGAGAAACCACATTTATAGGACTGAAAAAAATCCAATTTTTGGCTTTGTTTGCTGACTAGGTTTGAAACAATTACTTGCTCCCATGTTAAATTTAGATGCCCCAAATTTAGATACTCAATTCATCCGTATGTCTTATGGTATCTGGCAACTTTGCGCTAACTTTAGTTGACACACCAAAATATGACGTTGCAGTTGGTTTGCCGCTAAATTGATATAATGCTTTCACGGGTTCGTCATCAAATAGCCAGTTTTGTGGAGTTTCTTTGTGTAGGCCTAAAGCGATCACTACCATGTGGAACCGTGTGATACCCTGTTATGTCACCGTGATACTCGAAAGATGGTTATTTTCATTCGTTTGTTTTGGTAAACCGATCGAAAGTCCCGGTTTATCGAACTGTCGTTAATTGTGTATGACCTACTGTCTGCATCTGCGGCGTCCTGAATCCCAGTGTTGTTTACGAGTAACCTTCAGGCTACTTTATGTTAGTCCTAGAAAAGTCAACTATAGGAAAGCAAACAAAAAAGATCGGAAGTCCTGATTTAACGCCTTCTTTTCGGAATAAATAGGATAAAAAAAACCTGAGGTGAGCTATAAATTAGAAACGATTTTTCCTGTGATCCTTCTGAGATCCGTAAGAACAAAGTATTCAACAAAGCAAATGTCAGATACCCTTGAGGTAAATCATTAATTCCATATTCTTGCAAGAATACGAACGTCAACGATAACTAGCAGTCAAAAGTTACCGACACTGTGAGTAGTCCTGAGTAAACCACATAGGTTAGCTTAATTGGCTTAGGCCTCAATCAGCGGACTCAGTTTTCAGTACTGGCAGGATAGTAATGGTGCCTTTGGTAATTAAATTCATTGTTAAACCCGTTTTATGAATTTACAATCGTAGTGGAATTACTTACGCGTCCAACAAATAAAATGTCAGCAATCACTTGCAGATGCCATCAAAAGCATGTGCACATTTTCTTGCAACTGACCTATAAAATCACTACCGGGTGTGATAAAGATATTTTGTGGGGTAAGCCAGATTTCAAAATATACTGGAACATGTTCATTAGAAGGGGTTCATGCTCTAAGCACGTGCACGAATAGGTATGACCTTTGAAAAACAAAGAAGGATTGACACGAAATAGGCGGTAGAAGATCCTTTCTAGAAAAACAGTAGAAAAATAGAAAAGAAACGAGTCTCGGTGATTTGGTTGCAGGTTGTCATTATCATCATTTTTACCTCGATACCGTACAGGAGTAATTTATTTGAAAGTATAATTGTAGAGTAAGTGGCTGGGGCTAGTACCTGCTCCCGTAGAGCAGGAGTAAATACGTGCTTTGCTTCAGATAGCTTTAACAGAGTAGCTTAGGTGAAAATAGAAGCTAAAATAACTCAGTGTAAGTTTTGGTGCTCCAAATTACCACAGTAAAACGTAACTAAACATCTGTGTGGGGATAATGCTGTTCTCACTGGTTTGCTATCATTGATTGAGCAGTAAATTCGTCCTCATCCGTAGTATCGCATCCCGATCGTTCGACTTCAAGTATACACCGGAATCCGTGCTTAGAATAAAGTGACATAAAGATCTCTGCACACATTTATCGATATAATTACGCACTTCGTACCAATCTACACATACAAATACATAAGCTAATATATATACATATATATATATAAATGCATCTATTTGCCGGAAAAGTTCACGTTTCCGCCGTTACTAGAACAAATGATCAGGCCGAATCAGTAGACCCGTTAGTCTGAGGATTGAAAAGCTTACCTTTCCCCGTATGTTTCTACAGATGTGGTCTTAGTTCACTGAATTTTTAAAAGTATGTATATTTTACGGTCTGCGCAAAATAGTTTTTGTTCAATAATAAGTATCACTGAGGTCTCCGACTTTCGGCATTTGCGAATCCCATCGCTCTAATGTGGTGCAATCGACTAGTCTACCGCACTTTACCAGTCGTAGTAACCTTTTATTGCTTCTGGATGTACACTGTTTATGCTGTACCGTTTATTGTTAGATGGGAAGCAGGGTTTAAATTCTCAACACGCTTTGGTTTGCCCATAACAAATCTCTGATGCTTTGGTTCACTTACCGAATCTATTTATCATCATTCGTTTCAGACTGACGGCGCCGAGCTTTTTAGTGTCAAGTACAAACTGGAATATGATTTATTGTTCACCGACTATATTCTAACGCGCTTGGTAGAAACGGTCATAGAATATGCCGTCTTGGACCCTCCCAAACATTATGTCTTGTCAGGATGTGGCATTTTCTTCCAAATGCTCATTAGTTTATAATCGTTACCAAAAACGCATTTAACACAGTATCATCACGTTCCGCTTTGCCGCATTTCCGTCAGTTAATGGCATATTATCTGTTCCGCGTCAACTAATCAGGAACCCAATACTGAATCAATGTGAATCTTTCACTCTGTCCAAAGTACACGGCACGCAATCTCAACAGAGGTACTGTTCAGCGATAAGTGGCACTTTCCAGACATTTGTTTATAATTTATTATAAAATTACAAAACGTTTTTTGTTCAGGACAACATTAAAACATCTCCTTTAATTACCGTATATTATTCAGAAAACTGCCCATTTATGAAACAAGCAAGTGTCCCTCAAGCAGCGGAACGATAAACATGTTTTGATTGATGTCGCTTTTCAAACGCCAGGAGAAATACCATAGTCGAATTAAGCCTTGGGCGTTTTCGTCTGGCTGTCGTAATGTACCAAAAATTCACATTCGATATTTTGCTGTCGCAAAACCAAAAATTTTCCTGGGTTCTCATTTCTCCTGGGTCTGGCATTTTTCCTTACCGTTAACCAGTACACAATATACCTGTGTATAAATTTGTACTACTCAACCTGACAATAACAATGACCATTATTAGCAGGGCTTATAGAATATCACCATGTTTTTTTATAAAAATTCAACGGTGAGGTAAAGAGCGCTTCCCCGTAACACTTGCACAGTGCTTTACTGCATAAGATGTGAAATATTTAAATGACTTTGGTGATTTTATGATAAACAGCTTACTGGTGCCGGGAAGTTATGTCGTTATGTTTAGTCCGGCTGATGGCCTACGACAGACCCGTTTAACTTTTCCTGGCGATTTAATCACCTGGGGTTTACTTCAGCACCGAGGACCTGCATGCAGCACCATTTTCGTATCAACGCAGTATGTGGCTTTTCATTGTAGGCAGGCATCGATTGGTTTGACGACTGTTGACGGGTCAGTTCTACTCAAAATAGAACCGATCGGTAACATATTCAGAATGACCCACATTGAGACGAGCAGGCAACATCTTTGTTAAAGTAATGGCAGTAACGTTTGCAATCAGTAAAATTTTTCCCATGAGTGGAATTTCAGTGAGCTGAACCGTCTTGAATGTTGCTGATTTTTTTCTTGGGGACACAACGGAATCTGAGCTACATTAAGGTGTTTCTTCAAATCATTCCAAAATGCATACTTAAACAAAATGATTCTTCGAGCATATAAAGCGTAGTCGGAGAGAGAAAATAGCCTAAATATCTCTTATAGAAAGAAGAGTTTTCTGTTAGTGAATGTGGTTTTACACAATTGCATTGCAATATTGGTTTGCAGTTTACGAAATCTGGAGGTAATAGATACTGACCGAGACTCGTGCTTGCAACTCAACCCACAGATGGGCGGTGTCGTTCAAAATGTTGGGAAATTTCCACTGTTTCAAATAGGGTTTGTGTTCATGGAATGCGTTTTGTTCCATCTTTCACAAATTCTCCACCTGGATTCTCCTTACTCCAAATCAGCTGAGTGGTATTATGCAAATATTAAAAAGGTACAGTGTACTTCACTTCGCTCACTTCCTTTTCGGTCATCAGTTGTGAACAGATTGTTCTGGCGTTTTTCATTTCACTATTTTATTAAAAACAAGAATATAAGGCTTTCGCTGGACACGCTTATTGTTAGTGTACACTGAGTTGCACTGAAGCATTAGTGTATTGTGGGAACCAAGATAGTTTCAGGCGTTTCAGTTGATGTGTCTGATGATTGAGAGCCTTTAGTGTGCAGATAACTCTCGGAGTGTGTCCCTGAGTGATAACTGCCCGTCATGAAACTTTCAGCCATCCTGATTAGGATAAATAACACAATGCAATGCAACATCGGTGCCGATGATCGTTGGTGGTTGTGTTCGTTGCAGAGGGACGGGAATCAACCAGTGACCAAGTCATCAAATATTCTACCTTGGTGAGGCAACACAAGCTCCCCTAGTGTCACCACAAAGCTTGAAAAGTTGGGCGTTTGTAAAATCTTGGAGTTTTGATAAACGGATTGTCACTTTCACCTATCATGTTTGAAAAAGCCCACAAAATTTGGAAGTTAGCCGTGGCATACAAGTTATAGGTGATAGGATCGGCAGGTCAGCTCAACCGACAAGCAGCAAATGCAGATGATGCAGAACAAAGTAAGTCACGGGTTCAGTCGTTTTGCTAACTAAAATTAAAAGTCCATATGAATGGACCAAAATCGAACCATGTAAGTAGCTTAGCTTTATGAGACTTAAATCCCCAGGCTATTAAATCTCATTTGGTCGGCTGTGACAGCTGATTTGTAGTAGATGAAACCGCAAAATCCCTTGAGGCAGTCTAACTCAGATACGTCATCTCGGTTCACCCGGGTTTAGCATCGCTGGTAAGGTTAACTGAGACACTAGCGTTTGCAACGCTGGTGCCTCAGTTAATGTATTTGCGTGTATGCATGTAAAACGCACCGTTGTTTGACTCAATTCGCACAGCATTGGATAAAATGGGGCTGTGTTCACTGAGGCAGAAAAATAACTCAATGCATTGTCATCTTAATGCAGGTTACCTGTTTACTTAATGTGTTGTGAAAAAGATTTCCGGGAAAAATTACCTGCCGAAAGAAACTACTTTAAGATGGTCGCTTCCGTTTTGAAAGAGATCACTGCATATTACTCAAGCAGAAAATTCATTGACCGTGAGCTTGGTTTGGAGTATATTACAATGCCTCCCAGTGTATAACGTTTGATCGATATTTTCTTCAACGGTAAGTTGTTTGTTCTGAAAGTATGGACTGATTTATGGCCTGTTAGAAAAGTTAAAAACCTTTCGGCTAAAAACAACATCTGTACAGTTGGGAGCATTGTGCACAGTTTGTCACTTTCAGAGACTTATCCTTATGGGTTCTAACGCTGTCAAAAGTCAGTCTCACTGACAAATAAGTCAAATGTTTTTGCTGTCATGTAATAACCACGTGGCCTTCAGTGTTCGACACGTCTTATTTTTAGGAAAAATTTGTGGATTTAATAAGTTGCCAGGAGATATGACAATGCGCTCATTCCAACAGTCTGTTGCAAAATCGTATGCATTGTGACGAAAACGTCTGAGGTAACTTATCCTATAGCCGCACCACAAGCACCGATCTTCCGGTTCAAATGATTGATTAAGATGCTTCGACAGGTTTACTTGCCTTCAGTGGGGAGATTCGTTTCATTCCGAGCTTTTCTAGATGTGGATGGCTAAAAAACTAATCATTTCATTCTTTTCTACTGTACTAACGGATACCATATTTCAACCTGTTTCGTCGGTTGTAAATGATAGTGTGCGCATAAGAAAGGGATTCAGTTAATTTTCTAGGTTTCCTGTGTGACTGCTCCGGGTTACCAATAATAAATACAAAACGTTTTACTGTGTCCTTAAAAAATAAAACACGATCTTTATGAAGCCCTGATCCTTGCTTTGGAAACTGGTAGGGATACCATTTGAAGCAAAATTTGGCTGGCTTGTTAGGACGTGGATGAAGCGGGGGCATACTGAATGCAGCCTAATTTCACTGGAGAAACAATCAGCTTTTCACAATAATCTCATTATTCTCCATGACAGCTTCGATTCGGCGTCTGAAGAATGTGCAGGAAGCCTTCCTGATTTTTCGTACAATGTTGTTTCCAGAGATAGCACACCACTGACACGCAAATTTCATTCCAATTAGCTGTGGGAGACGTGCGTCACTTGACGCATTTGGCATGCCTGATAGCTTCCCGCTCGTAAATAATGGTTTAGAATTCAAGCGTTCTGATGCGTTGATTTTGCATAAATGACTGCAAAAACTAGAATAGCGGCTGCCTGCATCCACTGATCAAATATTCTGACACGATAAGTTCTCATCCCAAAACATATCGTTAAACGCATTTCGTGTTACCCTCAGGCTCGAATACGCAGACCTCCGGGGTACAATACAACGGAAATGAGTTGCGTTCCTATTCACATAATACGTATGTGAGCCTTCAGACCCCCCGTCCATTTTGCGTGAAAAATGCACTGAAAATGTACAGCGTGCTTAATTTTCATTTTTCGGGCACTGAATGAATTCGACGATCCACCAAAATGAACTTTCAGTACTTTTCACCACTTTTGAAACTGGTTTGTCCAAAATATACACACATTTTCAGGTTTATTAACTGTTCTGTTGAGTGTTGCCCAAGATAAAAAGAAAAACACCTAAAAGGTCCCGGCAAGATATTACGGCAAGTATGAACATGTTGTGAATGAAGGCGATTTTCAGAAGGGTTTCAACAACCACAAAAAATCTACATGAACATATGTGAGCCTACTGAACATTCTTGTTGTTTCTGAGAGAAATACTTGGCTAGAATAAAGTGCCAAAAACAGTACCCGCACTTTTAACCAAAAGAGTGAAGTGTATAACCTAGCCTGCCTTCTGCTACAATAAGGGAGTAGCCCAGTTTTCAAAAACGTCCATTATTTTACTTAAATTCTTCGACAGCCCACGACCGGTTTCGCCCTTCTTGGGGCTCATCAGGTAGGCGCAATCCCCGAGTTTCCGTCAACCTTATGTTCTACTTGAACCCAAATTGGACTGTTTTTGAGAAATACACTCATTTGCAAATCAATTTGGTTTTTGCGAGAGACTCACCTGGAACCCAGCTGAATCTCCCGTTTGTGATGCTTTCAGGCAACTAAATGTGCTGCACCAGGCCGCCTCATGTTCCAGTTGCTACCTGATGAGCCCCAAGAAGGGCGAAACCGGTCGTGGGCTGTCAAAGAATTTTCAGCAACCTTATGAGTAGTGCATTACGTATGTCCATTATTTTACATAGATAAAAGAGAACCAACTTCGAAGAAGTTAATTGAATTTGGGCTGCACAGTTATCAAATTAATTATTCGATTTAGAGTGCGAGTGAACCACAAGACGGGTGCCCGTCACAAAACACAAAATGGAAGTAATGACTGTACAACTTATTCATTAGGTCAGTTCGAGTGAAGACAGCCAAAAGCAGTAAAAGCCACTCGGGTAAGAGGGCACAACAACGTCTTGAGACAACGAAACGGCAATGTGTGAAACTATTATTTGGAAGGTCCGTGCCTCAAAGTGACATCTCGACGGTTCCTGCTAATGCTCAGGCATTTTGACAGTATCGCAACACTCCTGCTACTTTGCACTGCACAGTGGTTATACACTTAACTTATCATGGACACGTTTTTCACAACCTACGTGAATTCATGTTTCCGTGACACTTAAGGAACGCCAATAAATTTAGTATAGCCTCCTTTAAAAGGCCGGTTTTCAAAAAAACTTCAGAGTACTGCATAACAGGTCGTCGTATAGAAATAACTTGGAGCATAATAGGCTCTGGATGCTCTGTATCACCCTGTCATCCTCGTTTATGCTACTTGGGTAAACGTTCAATTTGAGCACAGGTGGTTTCAAAGACAGTTGCAGATTCAGGCGTAAAAATGTCTCTGAAGTTTTTCGAAGCAGCAATATCTACTGTATCACTTTTAATACATATGTCCAAAGGTATGCAAGTACATAACATTGAAGGTCAAACGACGCCCGACTGACTTGGGCGTAGTAACCAGCACGAACAATCCCGGTCAAAGTTTAATGTTTTCACTTAGTTATCGAACACGTCGTCCTTTAACCGAAAAGTCATTATACGACAATAAAGGGTACATCGCAATATCATTTCTGTCCGGGCAACCTGAATTTCAAATCATGCTGAGAGTGAAGTTCTTTGAAATATTAGCATATAACATGTTTCAGGCACAGAGTTTGTTTGTTTACACTTGCTGCTATTACGAATTCTAATATTTTTCACATATTTACCTACATTTATTTTCTTAAATGTAACCACTGACATTCCATAAAATAACAGACCAAAACGGATTATTCTGAGAGTATTTGGCTGAATGTCGCTTAAATTTCTCACCTGCATCATTATATCACGGGGTTGTCTTTTTGGATACCAAGTGGGATATGCGAAGAAAACGTGTCTGTGAATATTTCGGATTTTTAAAGTCCTAACATTTTTCTATCAAGGTACCTTTTGAATTTGACAATATGAGTTAATAAGATGTAAGTTGGTGAACCTATGGCATCCGTGATGGCGTTCACCGAAAACTTCAATTCAAATTGAACTACAAAGATCACATTTCAGCCCATAGCTGTCAAACGCGGATGATTAAATTACAGCTATTGCTTCCAAAGTAAAGCTCGACAAATTATAGAGTCCGCGGGCTGGTGTTTTACTGCCCCTGAAAAATAGTTGAGGTGAGTAGACAAATCCTGCTGGCTTATTTTTTCATGTTTTTAATGCCACTGTGTTTTCTTTAAACCGATATTAAGAAGCTGTCCTTCGGGATACTTAAGTTGGTCCTCAACTAGCAGTGAGTATGAAAGTTAGATGACGTCAGGTGATTTGTAGCTATTGATGGAAATTGTTATAAAAATTCTGAGCAGTGACATTTACATGGGGTTTTGACGCTCCTACAGAACAGGTTGATATGTTCTGTGCGTCAATGTCCCACAAATTCTTGGCATCCATTTTTCAGTCCGGCTTTTACATTTGCCTACAGATTACGTGCTCCTGCGTCCCGAACGCTGAACTCATTCTGAACCTAGTGTTCTAAACACAATAAAACAATCTAGAGGTATTAAAACCTATGATGAAAATGTAGCGGGTGTGTTTCGTGGCGCTTAGCCTGATAATTAGCCTGAAATCGTTTCATCACCAGTCGAGATGACAGCATTAGTCTGATCATGATCGACCACACATCGATGATGCTACCTGGATTGATGACCAAACGTTTGCAGGCCCATTGTCAGTCTCGGTCGACGGCCACCTGAAAAAATACTAAAAAATTATGATTTTGTGTTACCATCATTTATTCCCTTTGCACATGAAAAATATTGATCTATGAACTAACCCGATCTTTGGATGGTTTGTTTAGGTGTTCTCCTATGCACTACAGGTCCGCAGTTTGAATAGTAGCATTGCAACCTGTTTCGTGGACAACCCGGCCCACTTGTGAACGGACCAATGGTTATTCAAAGACAAGAGGCAGTGCACAGCTGTTTTATCCATGCCGATAACCATCACCAATAAACATCCTACTAATCTTAAGAATGATTTGAGCCTTCCGACTTTGTGTTAGTAGTCCTGCTGACACACCAAGTAGCCTCTTCAGGAAGAGTAAATTCTCGTAAGCTGCATGCGAAGCCTCCACTCAAAGAGTCATTCAACATATGACTATATAAATTGACCTTCCTAATTCCGAACCGACTGTTGGTATAGTTTATCTAAGCGTCAGATCAGCTAATTGTGGTAAATCAGTCAGCTGCTGGCAGCACCGTCGTGGTTTTTAAATCCTCTAGGTTTTCGCAACCAGCTGATGATTAGCAACAAGTCTGGAACACCTGTCCAGCGCCCCACGGCCCTTCAGCATAGAATAATTTACTTTCCGGAACAAATCTCAAAGTAAATTAAAAAATCTCCTAGTACCACTAAATAAGCTACAGTGAGCTTTTCCAAAACACAATGTGAGACGTTTTAATGCACAGAAGGCCAGCCGATAAGTCAGCAAATTGACTAAAGTATCTCATTAAACCTTTCCTATGTCACTGAACAAACCGAACGCGGTAGAAACTGGGTTTCAATGCGCGTTAGAATTTTTACCGAAGCCTTTTTGACGCTTCACAATGAAATGCTATTTTTCGTCTTACACAATCACTTGAAACAACGTGCTCACTTCCTTTCGTGAATGATTTAGCTTTACAACTCCATTCTTAACATAGTCCCACTCAACCGGGATTCCTGCGAGTATCCTGAAATGCTTAGCTTGGCGTTTTAGCACGTGCCAACATGTGGATTGTAGGAGAAACAAGCTGCCATTTCGTTGATGTCTTTAACTATCATAGAATACACATTCACGTAGAGATTATACCTCTAGACAAATAACAAGCCATCATTTGAAAACGCGTACATATTTGGTCGATAATTAATAGGAGAAATGCAGCCGAATCCACTTGATCACTCTTATAATCCAATGGTTATGTGAACAGCAGTTTCGTGCGATGAGAATGCGGTGGAATTTTGAGTGCAATTAAACAACTGGATCAAGCTGATTCGGACAACTAGCAGACGCACCGGCTCTTTCTTGAGCGAATCGTGTTGATTCAGAAATTTGATCACGCAAACCTGTCACGTGCTGCACACAGCAGGGTAGTGATGAATGATGACAAAACAAAATTGAGAGTTAATTATGTGTTCTCTCATGCGAGGTATTCCTTACAAGCTGGATTCAAGCGTAAAAAGGTGGCCCTGGAAGACTGTTAGCTGTTGCGGAGGTTTCTATTTAGATGAATGTTTGCACTCTTGGCTGTGTCCATTAGCAACACTCACCAAAATATAAGCTCATTAAATACCTTGCCAATGTTTTTTTTTTAATTCAATCAAACGTTTCTTGTAATGGAACCACGTACATAGGTACGTACGTCAAGTTGACTATCTAGAAGTGACTTTTGATTTTAAAATGATTCTTGACGATTGTTTTTACATGAAACTGGTTCGCGCTGCGAGTGCTTGTATCCTGTATCTCCTATAACAATTCCATCTTCAGTTTCCGTCAAATAAAGGAGGATTTAAGATAACCCAAACTAATCATTGGTTACACATACTCCTTTATGCGAAATGGCCAAAGTGTTTACAGCGCAAATTTATGGACCGGAGGGTCCGTCGTTCGAACCCCACCTCTGCCTCTCGACTTCCCTGTCTAGGCGTGGGCAACCTGGCAGTATCTCAGCCCTCGTGCAACCTTCAGGTGTCATGGCAGTTAGGCACCGAAAGGGTGCTACAGCTGAATGGCTTATGCGTAAATGGGGATACTTCTTAATTATGTCAAGCTAATAAGAAGAGCTTTAAACTAGTGGCGTTTTTAGTCAGGGCTACTCGGGTTTTGTGGCAATATATAGATGAAATTCGAGAATAAAGGCTGGTTACTCGAAGACCGACCTGTTACCTGATTTAGACCCCTTAACTGAAGTACGAACGGCGCTATATCCTGTCACACTTCCGATCAGCCGTTCGTGGTTAAAAGGTTGTATTCAGACTATAAACCTGAGGCACTCTGGAGTTCTCTGAGGTTCATAATAATACGGTTCTCAGCTATTTTTCATGTGCAGGACAAAACCTCCAAAAATCTGATAGGAGGGACCGTAGAACACCCGGGAATCGACGAAATATTCCACTTTAATCCTTACTTTATGATAAACATGCTTTTTGGAAGGGACGCTCGTCAGGATTTACGAGTTCAGGGGATTCATAGACCGTTTATTTCATAAATTATAGTTCACGACGAAAAACTGCGTCAACGTAAAGGCCAGGCTTTGAAGTGTTTCGGAATGGTCAACACTTTTTTAATAGATCATAAAGAGCACAAAGCTCCGGAGTGCCAATGCGCCCGACTGCAAAAACAACAACCGAGAAGGTAACGAGAGGCAACGTAAGCGATTTTCTAGATAGATTTGCGATGGCAAACATCTTTAGCCAAGCTCGTCAAATGTTCTGACAAAATACGGCCACTTCGTTTTTTGCTAAGGTCTTGAAGTCTGTAGGATTCGACAAGAAAGAACCGAACACTGCAAATCTTTCTGTTTTAATGCCAGTTCTTTCAATTGCTCCATGAAGTGTTATCCATCATTTTTTAGCAAAAGCAGTGGGTCATAACATTAATTAAGTAGTCATGGCTGGTACTTTCCGTTGTCAAAGCAGCCAGTGAAGCACTGTGATGTACATCGTTCATTGCTTAGCGTCTGCGGAAGGCACGTTTTTGCAACGTAGTATTACTCACTCACTGTTTTCACCAGATACGGCGGATGTTCCTTAGGCAGTGACGATTGAACGCGAAGGGTCGGTTAATATCTTTAGTTCGAAAACTCATATTTGATATGCTCAAAGGGGAGCAGAATGACCCAGTGCATCATAAATTCGACTATCCAACGAAAGGCCAATATGATAATAGGGTCAAACGCATTGTAGTTTCTTGAAGGTTTTAAATAGGCTTTGTAGACCTCGGTTTCACGCTTAAATCTGTTCACATGCGCTCAAAGCGATTGCCCGTTGACAGCAACCTCCTGACCCTTTCTGAGAAGTCTTTCTGATAAAAGGACGATGAGATTATACTTTCCGTTTGACAAAAGACGGGAGGATACTCTACAAGTTTTGATTGTCTACTCATATCAGGACAAAATTATCATACAGCTCATTTTCTAATCCTACACTTTAGAAGGAGTTCAGGATACTGCTCGGTCTTCAACCCCTCACTAGCGAATGGTTTATCAACAAGAAAACCGAACAATAACCTGGAAGTCTGTAACTCTTTTACAAATTAAGCAGTGGGTGGGAAACGAACAGTTAGCCACATTTCTGCAATTTTTCTTTTACATAACTCCGAATCGGGTAATTTACCAGAACTATCTGGCCCACGAACTAGAATTTAGCAAATCACACTGACATAGGCGATCTTCTTGGGCCGTAAACAAGGGTGGTGACATTTCAGATGTGTATGCTCTGCGAAGGCAACTCTTCTCACAGAAAATACAGATGTGCGCTTCAAGAGTCAGTGCCCACCTGTCTTGTACGATATGATAACACAACGGGAAGCATTTCTGGGTAATTTAAGAGGACTTTTCTCAGTCGTGCACTAAATAGTCGAAATACAACAGAATGTCAATAGGCCGGGATAAATTGTCTTTGGCGAAGAGATCAGTAGATTTTTGAGATAGTAGTCTTTTCTTTGAATGCAAGAGGAACATCAGAAAACGCTTCATTACCCCCACAAAAAGAATACCGTTTGTCGTTTCCTCTGTATGCCCAATGAACTTAATTTCTTCCTGTTTTACAGTTAAAGTAGATGCCTTCTGTCTGATGAGATGAGCCCTGAAATGTTCTGTCTACCTGTCCACAAGCGATAAACAGCGGTGAGAAATAATCCTTCAAATTTGGAGAATATTTTAAATCCAGGAACATGCCAACTTCATTCGACAAACTGGTCGATAATTGTCAAACCACCAAATTCCTCCGCTTGCACTTTTCTTGACCCTTCATATCATCCCCTGGTGGGCTGAACCGCTGACCGTTGAGCTCGGGATGTTCTCTTCTGTGGACCTTGTGGCCGAAAAAACCCCTCAGGACTGTGACTTATGGTAGCAGATTTTGAGTAGTTGAGCTGACATCCCCACAAACATCGGCAGCAAAGTGGTGCAAGTACTTCTCCTCACGACGGAAAATTCTGCCTGACCCAATATTAACGCATTATTCACGTTGAAAGGCTCTCATTCAGCGGCTTGTGTGGACCGTGCTGATGGCCACAGCAGTGAATGAATTAAATGGTGTGAACCACTCACATACGGCAATATGATAAAAATTTCTCCATACTTATTCTTTATAGCTAATCCAACGTTAGCTAACTGCAAAATATTCATTCTGTGTCCCGCACTAGCCTAGTTGATAGTTAAGTATCTTTAGTGGGACATCTAGCCTGATCATTAGTAAATCATAATCAGTGTGTGTATTGAAGACCTGATCACCTTTGTCATTTCTGAATGAAGAGCATGCACTGCACAGAGTTGAACTTTATTTCGGCTTAGGCCACGAACGCCTGTATTCGGATTTCAAGCTGGAAGAGGAGAGGCATATAGTAGCGTGAAAATTTCTGTAGCTTATTTAAGTGGGTGTTAGCTTGTCCACTAATGCTTTGGAGCTGCGGTTGATCGATCCGGAGGCGGAAACGACAAACTAGTTGCATTTGATATTTATATTCATGATGAGGGTGGTTCCGGTTAAAATATTTAGCTTCAAACAAGCACACGTGTTTTTCACACAAGCAGATATTTGTAACAAGTCCTGCTAAGCACTGAGCACGAATACCTTGCTACTCAAACTTGCTGATATTTCGGACCTTAAAATGGGTCAGTTGGAATAAACATTTTGGAACAAACATGTTTCTGGCTTTGTCAGCGGCAGTTTAAATTTGATGTGGGAAAAAATTGATCGGCATCTCCCGCCGACTTTGAGGCAAAGAGTCGTGAAACCGGAATCGAGGCGGAATTATTCAGGTTATTAGAATGACGTTGATGCTGTTTTTTCAGATCGTAAAGTTGAAAAGCGTTGGTTGGGTGGTCAGGCTGAGACTAATTTAGTTATTACGAGCTGCACAGGAGTCAACGGTTGAAGAAACTGGCACAGAGGGCAACAGGGATCTTTATACTCATTTGAACAGTCAATATCGGCACACTGGACAGCACTGTGGTTGCAAAGAATGCTGGAACTGTAAACCCATCATGAGCATTTGTTATCAAAGGTAATCTAATCCGTCCAATCCGCGAGCGTTGATTCGCGTCCCTTCTGTTGCTGGCAGGCAGCCAGCGTTTGACCAGCTCGTTTACCTGGACAACCTATGGACCGTCAATTGGGGTTAAGTCCTGACATCGGCTTCCGAACGTTCACCTTGGAGAGGAGACAATTGAAGTTAGTGCTTAGGACTTTCATAACAGGGACTACACAACATCTAATCCCAACAAGTGTTATGATAGGAAATACCCAGCTCCGACCATACGGATACTTCTGCCCACTGGGGAGCCTCATAAATTCTGTTTCATTTAGTACATAAGCACTGTACAAGCAATCAGTTACGATTTTAGCAGGAACAACGTGACGAACACTAATGTTTTTGAGATCTCCTTATCAGGTCAGCACATGTCTAATGGTTAAATAGGGGTAAAAAATGAACTACGCCATATAATGTCCACTGCAAGCATTTTAGAAGGTCCGACCTATCCGCTGGCAGAACCAATAAGTGTAACAAAATTCACGACACGTACAAAAACTAACCTGTCGTCTTTCTTGTCTGTCCAAGTGCGAGAATGAGCAAAACAGTAGGAAAACCATGTGTAAGCCTTGGCCATACCAGAATAGGTGGGTCTTTCCATGAACTTCCATGCACAAATCGCAAGGAAAATGTTAGCACAGCCTGTGTGAACTTACTGAAATAAATTTCAACTGCGCAAAATCAGGAAAATTGGATGGCTCGACACACCGAAAAAGTCTTTAAAATGACAAAAGAAGAGATGGTTTCCCAGTCGGATGACCGCAAACGATTAAGTCAACCACCATTAACAATCAGTGACCCCTGCATGGGACTCGATAACCATTGTATTATGGGCTGTACCCGTCAACACCTGCGAGCTACTTGTTTCTTTGTACGGTTTGATTAGGTTGAAAACACTTCGAGCTCTCAATGGCAGCTTTCGAAAAAAATATTCCGCCCTATACCTGGTGTCCGTCTGGTTCCGACAAAACGTCGTTACTGTCGTTTATAATCAACCATAAGAGCATAGAATGTGCAGGTTCCCAGATAGACTTCTGTGTACACTTTTAGTTGACGTGGTTCTCAGACGTTCTATAATATCGTCGGTTTTTTCCGAATTCCAAGTATTACTTAAGCAGCCGGCTATAAGTAATATACATTTAACGTAGGTTGACAAAGAATCGGAGTTGATGCAAAACACAATACCACTGTAAGGTTATGATGTAATTTCCTCTAAAAGTGTTAGATGTATCGTCAGGAGAATTTTGGTTTAAAGCGGCATCAAGATTCTGCCTTCCTAAACTATAAGCGTCACTAGGATACTCAGCCTCATGATCGTCAGTGGAAATCTGCTGGTTACCGAAACTAGTAAATTCTGTCTTTAAGATACGAAGTGTTGATATCCTACCAACAATAAAGTACAAAAATTACGAAATGTCTGATGCAAATGCCTCAAAATTTGCTAAAATTAAATTGTGAGAAACGCTTTAAACTAGTTTCGCCGCTTTTCAAAGGTGTGAAAAAAATGAAAATCCGACAGTTGTACAGTGCATAAGCGGCCTATGGTAAGAAATCCTACTCGTGTCTAAAATTAGCGTTTGAGTAATTTAGACATCAATGTGACCAAATCGCTTTCAAATCGTTCCATGGCAGCTGCAGTGATCCTGCCTAATGTTATATTCATTCACTTGAAATTTTCCATTCGCTCAAATCCCTGGACACAGAGAGAAGCATGACATTGTTATAACCGAGTGTTCTCTCAAGTCGTCTGGTTTCTAAGGCCTGGCATTCCCAGACCAGGCAAACAGCCACCTAGATTACGCCTTGATACGCCAAGATGTGAGCTAGAAAAGAGGATAATGGGCGGATGTTCGCAACTGTTGGCCTACATTTTTCCAGGTGCTTCAAAACTGTGGTCTCCGGTGCACAAACATTGTTGAGAAAGCCTGGGTACCTAAGGTTCTCAAAAACCCGTTGTAGAGTTGCTGGAGTGTAAATTGACGGCAGCTTCCAAATTTTTCATTTCTATTTGGATATCAGACTCCAGAATTAGTCTGTCATTCCGAAGTTCGATAATCTCCTTCTAAATGTTATCCAACAAAACACAACCTGAAGCGGTTTCTAGAAAGGGAAGTGCATTGGCTACCCTTGCGGTGTTTGTCCTCGCTCTAAAGGGCCATTCAAATAGGTTAGAGTGGTAGCCATTTCAACAGCAAGTACATTTATGTCATATTTATCTGGTATGAGATGTTGTGTCAAGATTCACGACTGTATCAAGAGAAAGTGTGAAAAACTCACACATGATTATATTCGTTACCATCTAGTGTTAAGAGCGCTTCATCTGTAGAAGCGCTTCTTCCGTGTCAGACAGATCAACTGCTACTACCTCATGTCGAATCTACGGTTTACCTGATTGGTGCACACGATATTGGACACTAGACCTTCTGCCACGTCCAGAAGAGTGTTGACCCCACTTTTTAAAGTTTTTTTTTTAAAAGTGATACTTGGTTGTTTACCTAAATTTTACTACCATATAATAAAAATAAGCCATTTCCCTGGCAATGAGTGATCTGATTTACACTCGTGTTAGAAAATCTCTGAATTAAACATGCATCTGAGTTCCAACCTCACAACCTTTTGATTTGTTTATTTTTAGCTAGCAAGTTATTATGCGGATTGCCGTTGCACGTGCTCAAGTGCAACTGAAAATTTGCCAGCAAAGAACGCGACGTTACAACTATGAAAGAATCAAATGCTTCCTAAAGAAAAATGTTTGCAAAGAAACTAAATAAATCACATTGAAGGGTGAACTGAAATTAATCGTTAACAGCTGTCGCGTTTTTAAATAAATGCCCACCAGCATCATATTCGTAAGCGGGCCCCTGCAAAAATAGCTTATATTTGTAAACAATGTTTATGGTTCACACTGCAGCGTAAGGTAAAATGGAAATCAACATATTATTAAGTGATTAGGAACTCATTGTATTTTCGGCTGAATGATGCGTCAGCATTGGTAGTTGCAGTCACGCCAACTTGACAATGTGGCGATTAGTGATTCACCGTGTGATATATTTTTCTGTAGGGAATTGTCAACGGATACGACTGTCAGCGCATAACTTTTGATTGTGACCAGCTAGATACCAGAGGAATTTTTCTACCGAAAGGTTTTGTGAAAAAATGTCAGACAGTTTCCTCCACTTCGTTGTACATGAGTTACTGATTGCTATCATTGGGAATGAGTGACATTCTACAGTGTGATTTCGTTAACTAAGGGCAGAACGTGTTCACTTGTCAAGAAAGAGTGACATGCTAATAAAAAGGCCCTCAGCACCGTTTTGTTCTTACGTTTGCGTTGGTTTTGGTCGCGACTGTTAACAAAACTTGTTGGAATCACTAAGGAATTCCGGTCGTTAAGTATCATGTATACACGCAACACGGTTACAGTCGCCTCGATGTTACAGTGCATATTATTTCATGGATTCAGATGATTAGACCTGAAGACACCTTTTGTCGTTCGTTTGGAAACGATTAGCGACATCCGAAGAGCATGGTTGGCATTATTCTTTCAAGGTTGGTTCAGCTTGGGGGCCCATTTAGTCAGTAAGCTCAGTTGACACGTATATCGAATGGACCATCGGTTTCCTCTCATATGTTAGTAAAAGATAGGCGTCAACGTTGATCAGGACTTTTCCCATTGAAAAGCTATTAGGTTGGATAACAGGGTCGATGATTGGCGGGCTTGTATGTGTTGAAGATAGCGTATACTTCATTCGCAGGTCACTGGCTAAAACATTGCCTTGGTAAACTTTCTCTACTGTAGAACATTACGGTAATGAAGTGCTCGGGTAAGTAGGTATTAGCCATGGGAATCTCCCAGTAAATGTACTTCTTACACCTCAGCCGTTACAGCAATGTAGATAAGATTATAGGGACGGTGATTCACTCTCAATGGAGACGAAAGGTGGTAATAAAGGAAAAATGTTTTGAATCACTGCTCCATGTTCAGGAACGCAGACGTTGACACAATGCGTAAAAGGACTTTTTACCTGCCTCAATGTTTAAGTGCTAATTATGAATGAACCTCTGGATTGGCTATGGAAGCGCTAATCCCGAATTCTGATGTCATTGACGAAGCATCCTTTAATGGTTTTAAACCAACAATAGTAAGAAGAGCAACAAGACTTTTGACTGAAAGGATCCAGGAATACTGGCTTTCGTGGCCTACAAAACAAGCTACACAAACAGCATAAGAACACAACTAAAAGTCACTTACGAGCAAAATTTGAAAACCTGACACATCCAGTTTAGCTGGCTAACAACCCGGCACTCTTGGGTTGATTTTAAACCTACATCCTCAAGAATACCGTAGAAAGTCAACGGTTAAATTATGGTGGTCGCTGGTGAATGTTACGCCTGCTTGTTTGTTCTTTAGATTAACTCCCTCCTTACCTGTCCAACATTGTGGTGTCGACAACATTCCTGCGTCCATTGTATGGCATCGACATATGTTTTTCAATTAGCGTAATTCCCAAGTGTACGTGTGAAATGGGTACCGTTTGCGGTGCTGGGTAAGCGAGTATTTGCAATTACGAAGCCTCATCTACTTATACAGACTGAAATTGCCCTTCAAGCTAAGCCCAATCCTTAGTGCAGTTTTGACACTGTTTGATCAAGTAGCTCTTGTTTCTACTTTTATGTAGCACCATTTCTAAACGCATCCAACTCCAGATCCCGGATTGGCGGGCCTGCGAATCGAAACAGGTGGCTGATGTCCCATCATGTAATCAGTCTGAAAACAGGTAGTATATTTTTAATTCGTTTGTTCTTTATTTTGCAGCTAGAGCAGCCTGAATTTGTATTATGGTTAACGTTTATTTTATATGTACGTCCTATTTTTTCCACCTGAAATAGTTCAGACTCCCATCAACTTTGCGTATTACGAGCACCTGTCTCAACGGTTTTTTGTAAAAAGAATAAACTGTCTTTTGGGCACAAAAGATGTCCTCCTGGATGAGGCGACGGATGTAGACCTGAGCAACCTCAGCATCCTCTGCAGTCACCTTAGACAAACCGTTGTCTGGTAATCATCTTAACAGTGCTCAACACATAGTAATCCAATTTACAACCCTGTCCAAAATCGATAAATGCTGAAAATTGTGCTTGTGTTTCCACACCTGCAGCTCAGACACACTATGGAAGCGTCCAAATGAACTCTAGTTTCCTATAAAAAAGAAAACCTCATTATGTCTACCCAAACCCAAATCATGCAATATTTGCTGTGCGATGATTTTTTTTGTCTCTGTTCATTAGTAACGAGCTATTGAGCATTGTATCACCCAACATCCAGAATTTCTCAAATTAACCAAGCATTTTAGCTGTTCCCTTTGTGCCAACGAATGTTATCCAACATCGGCCTAATCGTAAAATACGTATAAAGCCAGGTTTAACTGAAAAAAAATTCTTGTCACATAATGTCATCAACAATCTCAGGGAGAATTGACCAATGGAACTGGTTCAAAGGAACAAAGTATTTCAATCTTGGAGCTTTATCGCGAGAATCGGCTCAGCCGTTTCCTGTGCAAGAAAATACTTCCGTAAACAGCTGAAGGGTTTTTTGCCAGAGTTGAGTATCTGCTCGTAGAATAGTTAACACCTGGACCGTTTCCGCGAAAATGTCCCGGTTGATTGTTAAGCCACTGGTGAGCTATAGTTTCACACCAACACACACACACACTAAGATTGCGTTCAGAAACTTGCAGCACACTCAAATTTAAGTACAGTGGTTTAGTAGAAATACTGATTCTCCCGTTTAGCTACATATGCACAAATCCAACCACTTGACATATAAGGTGCCATTGTCTCAGAAATAACCACAGATTTTATATTTTTCACAAATTCGGGAAGTCGATTTAGTGGATCAGTAGAGTGATGCGTATGTCAGCAGTGTCAAACACGGACACCCTATTTACGGGACTCGCATAACTTAGCTAGATCGATTTTCTCCCCCAACCTTGCAAACTGCCTTCTTTTCATGTTTTCCAACAATTTTGTGTTATGCAAATTACATTCGTGCCCACTAGCATTCTGGGTCCTTTATATCTGAAAGCTAATGGCCAAAATTAGAAGAACTCCGAAACGGTTGAGCGCATTATTCGGTAAGTAGATCAGTTTAGAAAACGTAAAACATCCATCTAATTTCATTTCCAATTTGCGTTTCACTAGACCCTCGAAACAGTCCACGTTCCCGTGTAGGAAGTACTAGTCGGCGTAACAATTACTGCACAGTTTCCAGGTTATATGGAAAGTCGTTTGCGTTGCTATAAACACCAGGAAAATATTCACTTTAAACTTTTCCGTTTTTCATCCCAAAAACAAGCAGCGACAGCATAAAACCTTGAAATTTAACAACTGCTCTTTTAGTCTAAATTATTCACTGCTTTTGGGGATAGATATTTTGGAAAACCAAAAAATATTCTCTTTTTAATTGCAATCAGCTCTTCCTTCATACACATGAAATCGGTAAAAACGGATGTGACGTTGTATAAACTTGTTGACTGTCCACTGGTCTTCTGCCCAGACTTGCCAACTTCAATATAAATCACAAAGCAGACCATGAAAAGATCAGTCAGCTATTCCCGTACAGGTGAAATCATTGTTCGAAGCTGGCTGTGGGTGTGTGCTGCTTGGCTATTTCCGCCTTGGAAGCGCAGAGTCTGTTGATGATTATAAATGAATTCCATTGCTTGGGACAGTTTTCTCTCTAACCTTCAGAAATTGTTCCACAACAACGGACTATTTTACGCCAAAACATTCCCGATAGACAACGCATCTTGTTCTTTCTCCCCGCACAGAATGGTTAATCAACAGTGTGGAATCGTAATTATTAGATGTTCACCCTAGTGTACATTTTCAATTATTGTGAACTGAGCTCGAGTAAATTTTCTAATTTTTTATCAGACCGCGTTGTGCATCTTCTCTCGAAGACTGACGTTTGCTTGATCTCTGTGACTCTTGATAGAACTCATTAGGCAATGGGTCAGATGCATTTGAAAGCACTCTTCAAGGTGTCGTGGGGGTACATCTCTTTCAGCCTGCTAAGGGCAAACATAAGTGACAAAACAGGCAAATTTATCTCAACTAAGCAAGTGGAATCTAAAAGGTTCACTCGGAAGTTATCAGTAGCCCATAAGACTGCACATGTGGTCAAGTGTTTCAGTCTTACAGAAATTTTTTAAAATTTATGAAGATCATGAAACTAGGGAGCTCTATTAAGGAAGAATTCACCTCAACTGAAGAAGGAAAGAACTCTATATTCAACTCTGCTCCAATAAAGCGAGCATTTTGACGGGGACATTTGATGATCGGTTTAACCAAAACAAAGTACAATCCGCATGTCAACACATATCTCGGAATCTGTTTTATCGGTCCATTGAACAGACTACTTGCAGCACACCTATGAGATGCCTTCCGTCGTTTAGCATACCTGTATTCGATCCACTCACAGAATCTCCAGTTCTATTATACAGTCGTGTTGGTCTGAGTTCTCCCGTGAATCAACTACTCAAACCTCCTAGCATTACAACAAACTGCCATTTTCTGCGTGGTGTACGCCCGCATTACCCTGTACATCATGGATATCAATAGTCTACGGAAAGTAATGTCATTGGATGCAGGACTACGAAGGCTTTCCTGTCTGTTTCATTTGCTCTAGTTTCCTCACTGATCTGTGGCTGGATTAGTTTCTATCCCCTAGTCAAGCCAAATACGTGATCGTCTGTTTATGGGTACTGTTCTAGTGAAATACATTGGCGAACAAATGACAGCGGTCACCTGGATTTCTAATTACTCGTAGGTTTGATAGGCCGTCTTTTCCCAGCAACTCACAGAGAATAGATTAAGCTAGTTCCCAACAAGATGTTTTCAAACTGGATTTCGAAATTGACAAAGCATTATGCAGTCTCCAAAGTGACGGTCAAATTACAAGACTCTGATATTTTCCGGTCATCCGTTTCCAACAGTTCTCATACTTCACCGAAGAACGCCTTGCAGCCTATGTTCTTGTTTACCAATCAAAACACAAATATTCATTACTTCAGGGAAACAGGATCTGTTCACGTCCTTGCAAGAGTAAACAAACAAGAGAAAACAATACCATACCTAAAATCCGATGATGGTCTTGTACTCACCAGGCTAAAAATACTGACAATAAATCGGAACTCGTCAGGGGCACCGAATTCGTCGATGAGGTTATAGGGCTAATGTAAGCGCGTGATCATCGACACAATCACCAATCACAGATAGAGACGTCACTGAGGAAGGCCAGTGTTAGCATGACTAGACACCGCCCGATAAGACGTCCATCACCTCAATCTCCAGACCATCCAAAACACATGAATTTCATTTGTTTTTGCAGACAGTGGAACAAAAGCGTTCCGCAGAAACAACTTTGGTAAAGTTTTTGAGATAACAACCCTTATGGTGCTATGACTTAAATTTTACTAAGTATCGGTAATTCGACAGTAGTTCTGAATTACTTAACTGATTGTTAATCATAAGATTCTTAAGTGGATCCCTTTTTGGTGACCAATTTGTTTCCCTTGCTGGCAACAGCTTGCTTTGTCCTGGAACTACAGCAGTAAGCCACACTACTTCGGGCTTTCCGCCCCCCAAAACTTAGAGGAACAATCGTTCCCATCGCTTTTCGCACTTTTCTCTGGGTGGTGTGTTTTTAGCAGGAAATTAGGAGCAATTTATTATTTATTGCTTTTCATTGGTACACGGCTAATGTTACTCTGTTGTGGAACTTCCTGAGTGACCCATGAGCGAAAGTTTCCCCGGTGAAAATTATGTACGCGTTGTGTGGGGTCCGGCTCTACCTTTCGGTACATCCATTTTATTAACCAATAGTACAATGTGCTCCATTTGTGTACTACATAATTTGTGTTGTTGTAGCGATCTTCTCCCTACATAAATAATAATACATTTTGTTAGCTTGTTTGTTTGACCAAAGAGTTTTGCTACGCAAAATGATTCCTTAACCGAATACGTGTATTCAGCATCGGTATGTTTGTTTAGTGGTAACTCGGTGGTATCTCGACAAATCGAATGCGTTCATTTAAACTTGTCAGAAAAAAACATGCAAAGGAAAACCACTGTAGTCCTTTTATTCCCCGACAAATCATGTTTAACATCTTCACGTATTATGTCATCCTTGTTTGAACAGTTCTTCTCCTATCTTGACACAGTCATTCTATTGAGACAACACCGAAAAGGGTTCAAGTTTTTTCCTTACTAGAGATCACCAGCTGTCCAAATTCATGGCCGCGCCGGATTTGAGCTTCGTACGTCAGGTATGCGAGCGGATCATATTTATCACTTTTCACCAGCATATACCTTGATTTTCACTTGTGAACAGTTGATGTTATCCACGATTGAGTGGTGCGACTGTTTAGCTCGAGGTCTCGAAAGACGATCAGCTGACCCACTTAACGGGATTTCCCACTCAGCTAGCGCCACAGGTGCGTAAAACCTGCTGAGAATGTTTGATTAAGTGTTAACGGTTGCCAGAGTTCATTGAATTCATTGAGCTCATCATCGGTGCAAATGGTTCGCCGCGGATAATGATATGCACCGCTGATGAGCTCTAATAGGAATGACACTTTGGTCCTGTGTCTTCCCTATATGGTATGGCCACATCAGGATGACGGCACTAGGGAATGACGAGATGTGTTCAAGCGAGAGTGACGTGATCGCAGGTTCAACAAATTTCGCAAGCATTTTTGGCTAATATCAGCTTCTGTTGCTTGTTTAAAACTCTCACCGATGGGTTAAATTTTGAAACCGAGTGCAGCACAGTTACAGAATCATAAGACTTGTGCTTTTAATTGTCATATAAAACAAGATCCTCAGCTTTCGGGCAGAGCTCCATGCAATTGTTTGCAAACCTATGGGGTTTTAGTACAACGGCAACCCCGGGACTAATTTGATAATTAAATTTGTAAAAGTTAATCCAGTTTTCATGTCGTGGGATTTGAAAAATCGGTGCTCTATTGCTCACGGACGGACTTTTCTCACGTCTACTCAGTTTCCGTGTTGTCTGTGATTGGAATACTCGGATGGGCGCTTGGTGCGAATAAGCGCTTTGGAAACCCACGAGATTTCCTTAATACTATCTAGGGGAATAAAACCTGAAAGTTCTTTCCCACATAAAGGTTACGTCCACAGAATAAAATATACCTTATTTTTCGCACTGAACAGATATTTTCTAAGTGGGCAAAAATCGACGTAGTCAGTCTTCTACATAGGGAAAAGACTGTTCCCACCGGCAACCATAATTACAAAGAACATTGTAAAATTGTAAAAATGACCAGAAAAACCAATGTGGAGGACTCTATCCCTCACATGTTTTTTTGAGAACAGGACTACTTATGCGAGCATAGTCAAAGCTTGTCGACACCCTGCTCAAAGAAGAGGGCATCATGACCTCTACGAACTTGATATGGTTGAGCAAAATTGCCAGCAATAAAAACCTGGTAAAAGTCACAAAATACAGTTAAAGTTTGCAAACCTCAAGATCTATTTACCTGGATTTTTAACGAAGTTCAAAGGAACTTTTTTGCTAGTATAATGCTTAGTCAACTGCCTGTAGGTAGAATTAATGGAGAGAGTAATAAAGGAGATATGTTCCCGAAAAACTGAGCTAAACGACGATCACTTTTATCGGTTGAAAAAGTTTATCTTTTTACCTAAACGTATTGCCAGGCAACTGTATAACCTAGTGCTATAAAGGAAAACAATTTTCGTCAGTTTACACATTCACTGTATCCCAAATTCCTCATCTGAGTTGACCATTTGAACTTTTGAAATTAGTCTTACAGAGATTTGCATCGTAAACACTATTGCTTCTAAAGCGTCACGAGTGTTTCTTAGACGGATCCACCTAGCTTGAAAACAATCCCTAAAGGGATAAGTCGTCGCGATGAACAGTCGACTAGCAGTCAATCAATCAACCACAAGCCTCCTATGGAAGATATATCTTCACATTCTCCTATTAGACTTGACCTATCCTATCGGGAATCACACCGGTGTTTGTCAAGAGTGACGGACCTATATAAGAACTTGGAGTAATCCACTGCCATCACACAAAACACACAGGCGGCAAGTGCCGTGCAGGGAGACGAATAATTCCATCTTGCGCGAGAAATAATAAAAAACGGAACATTAGCCATTTGCTTATATCCGTTTCGACACAGGAAATCCCTAGAGGAGTAATGACGAAAAAATAACCACGCAATAAAAGATCAGATCGTGAAAGCAAAAGCTTACTACAGGAACATTTAGAAGGATCATCACCCTAAAACAATCATGTGTCAATTTGGACAAATTGACAGTTAGTTGTGAAAGCCCAGATTTAGGGTAATAAGTGTAAATTTATTCTAAAGCCAGCAATGAATCAAGCAGGACTATTTCAGTAACGGGGTCTGGACGCGGTATACACTCAAAAGAAGGCCAGTCGCAATAAGGGAACCAAACCCGGGTATATGGTGTTAGTTTTTTTTCTTGAAGACTGACATCATGGAACACCTTGTTTACAATGCGCAAGCTTTTCCCGTATTATTTTCCTAACTTTATGAAACAATACATACTAACCGTAATAAATTTTCATTTTTTCAACATATCTTCTTACTGCTTTGCAGAATAACCACCCTTGACTAATTCCCATCGAAATTTGGTGCACTCGGTTGCCCCGGTACTCGTTAACTTGCGACAATGAAGTAAAATCATATGTAAAGGACTATGTTTCAACCCCGCGTGGTCAGAATTGTCTAGATAAACACACATTCAGTTCAGAGGAGCCAAAACTTTAACAGGATTTACAGAGAGATGCATTGCATGAATAGCAGAGCAGAAAGCCCTTCTGCACGTTCGTGTGCCACATCACGGATGGACGTCACAAGCCCGATGACACCGGCGTGCTTTCTGTGTTCGCGTGCACGATACAGTAAAATGCTGTCATTTGTGTCCGGTTCTTCGTTTCCTTGAGTGCATCTGCAACATGCATGTCCTTAGAATGGCGAAAACATCCTCTTGGCCTTATCCAGACGTAAAAAGCTACTCATATGTTTCCTGACAATTCCTCAGCAACCTGTGAGCGGTTTCACCCTTCTTGAGGCTTACCAATTAGGCACAACCCCTGAGTTTCCCTGAGACTAAGGGACTACTTGAGCCCAATTCCGAGAACTCGGTGATCTACAGTCATTTCTATATGGGTCTGGTTTTCGCGAAAAACCCAATTGAATCTTTTGTTCGTGGACTGTAAAAGAATGTTCAGCAACTTATGAGTAGTGCGTTGGGTCTATACGGTGTATTTGGATACTGGCCTATCATACCAACTGAAACGTGAGGCGGTCTGATGCAGAACGTTCAGTTGAAGAACACCATAAGCAAGGGATTTAGGTTGCTCTACCGCGAAAACGTCTGTGAGTATTTCCTTAATCATCTGCGCCTGCTTATGTGGTCAATGGGTACTTCTTGTTCGATTGACTTGAATCATGCTTATAGGTGCCACCTATATTTTTCAGCTAAAACCTTTGTTTCTGGCATTAATTAATGAGCCTCCACAACTTATTTTCAATGTGCCAACGTATAAAGTACGTCGGTAGTTGCACAGTCTGAGATTATCAGAATTCAACTGAATAACAACAACTGCAAAATCTCACTCGAACTGCGCTACCTCCAGGCGATTCCACGGTCCAAGTTGGGTAGTGTTTTTAACCCCCAGTGCCGCATAACCGTATTACATGGATGAATGATAGTAAATACACAAGGATCCTCCAACTGCCATTGACCTGGTGAACTATAAGATATTTTCAAATATAACAACCCTAACGTCGATATAAAAGGTCCACCAGCTCCAACAGATGTTGGGGGACAAATGGGATCTAAATGCCCGAGAAAATTTTGATTTTTGAAGAGAGTAGCAATAGCGTCAGAGAATATTATCAGCCTCTGGACAGCACGAAGAAGTCGAAAATTTTCCTGATCATCTTTGTGTTGATTCCTAAATGTCAGTCTATCTGCTTATACTTCACGTGCGGGAAAGACATCAATTCGGCTTGCTGCATTAGGGTATCCCACTCCCTATATAAATTGAGATGAAGTCGCTCAAAAGTCACCACTTCAGTGGGTGCGACAAGCTTTTATTTCTTCGTTGTTTACAAATTTGAAGTATCTTTTGGGTCGCTACACAGTTCGCAATCCAACAAACGCATGATCGAGCTTCCTGGTGACGAACATGGATTAAGCGTGAGGTCTACCGGCATGTATACCAACCACCGGTTTGCAGTGCCTTTGGAACACCTAGGTGGCGCGTGGACGCATTATTTTACGTTTAAGTGCACCAACATGATCACAAACAATGCGACAAATCTTGAGGTGGGCTGAATTCAACTAAGACTCATACACCTCCAAACCCATCTACCGAAAGACTGATTCCCTTCACTCTTGAAACGGAAGTTGTAGGCAACACCAGACACTAATCTTGGGTGACACTAAGTGATCTTGCTGACCAATTCTTTGTCCGTCGTAAAGTTTGACCAACTTATTCCATTGATTGCTTAGACTTGAAATGCTTTCCACAAGAAGCGGAGATTTTCACGATAATTTTTTGTTACCCAAAAATTTTCTGAACAGCTATTTCAATCTAAAAGAGCACCAACAGCCTTTAATTGGCAGTATTTATATATATATATGTACTTTAATTGGCAATATTTTATGACTAGGTTAACAACAAAACCTTGGATTCTTGTTACTACCCTAGGCGTTGCAATAAGCGGCCCTTTTAGTGGATGCGATTGGCAGTACTAGAAACGTGTTCTTTTCCGGACGCAATAAACAGGTACGTATTTGACTGTCAGACTGTTGTAGGAGAGTAAGCACTGTTCAACGCAAGTCGTTTTATTGCCCGTCCTAAGACTCTGGCTACAGACTTGCTCGGTCTAACCAACCATAGCAGAATGGTAAAAGACAACAACTTACGTTTTCAATTTGCCTTAAAGTGGCGTCATTCTTCAAGACTGCAAGTAAAGTTTACGTGACGAACCCAAACCATGTCCAGTTTACAAGCGGTACGTGTCAAACGGTACTAAATTTCACGTGTCCAGAAAACGGTACAATAAAGTTGCTAGTACTTCTAAAATTGGACAACAGAATTGTATATCATTTATTGGTCCTTTTTGCTCTGCTGATTGTAAACCCAGTTACAAAAACGCCATCCTCCATACTTTTCTGCGAATGCAGTCCGACAGAAACATGTATTGTATAGAGATTGGTTGCGTGCAGCAGAATTTAGGCTCCATGGAAACTTCAAAACAGGAAGCAGTCTACGTTACCCAACGGGTGTGACTGCAGAAGTATCAGTACTATGACCGCGAACGTCGTTAATATGGAACTATTTACAAAGTTTAATCCATTCTACCTAATAGTCACATAAAATTCTTCACATAAGAAACATAATGAGTGGACCAGACAATCAATGGATTTATTTCAGAAAATACGCAACCTATTCGGTTCATGTGAGTTCACACTTATTTCACGCTGTGTGAGATCTGTTTAGTTGACTTAGTGAAGAAAAATACGCATAGCTTAAAACAAGCCTCTGCAAATATCGTAGTTTTTTCTCCAATAATCATCCCTAACCAACGAATTAGTCCTTTGGAAAAAGACGATGACGCTTCTAATATCAGGGCTAATTGCATTTATCTACTGCGATGCTTGCATACGCAACATGATATACGGTTTAGAATAGGGCACACTGTACAGTTTCCAGGGGGCATGAAAATAATTCTCAGTAGGATGAATAACGACCAGCTGATCTCCTAACAACATTTGCAACCATCGTGCCAGCAATCGGGGATGCATCATCATTGCACAATTGAGCGAGTGGGTCCTCCTTACCTGCCTGCGCTTATATAATTTCCAAGCCTTGTCTGATATCTGTGACTGCTGCTGGCCGATTCGATGTTATGTTTCTCGAAATCTCATTGGTACGTTTGTGATTCGTATTGAATAACGTTCTGTATTCCTCGTATTCATCTGGACAAACTATTTTGACATTCTTTCCAAAGGATCCGTCGTCTCCTTGGACTGCCCCTAGACTGTATTGTACACAACGGCAACGTATGATTTTAGTCGTTCTTCATCTGATTTGTGATGCGTTCTAAATTGTTTAAGTTGTCCCAGCTGGTTAGCTATTCCAGCTTTATGTTGCAAAGTTGTTTGGGAAATCCCGCTCTAAAAGAGCGAGTTTTCTTATGTGATATTGAAATATATTAGCTGACATAGTTGCTCATTTTGTCTATGACGATAACATGGATTCCTCAAGTCTGACGATACACAAACTGTTTCCAAACTGGCATGTGTCTCGGCCTACTGTTCGGTGGAAAACACATTGGCGAAACAATGGGACGCCGATAACTTGTCAATAGATGCACGTACTATTTAGCAAAACGAACAATGCTGCACATGCGAAACTAGAGCAAATTCAACTGTCTGGTAGCGTAGAAATTCGGTTGGCAGTAAAGTTTTCAACCGATAATTATCTATAAAAATACCCTCAGAAGGGTCTACAACCCAAAATATACCAGTTTGTATGGGCCCCTTTAAGTACATAAGGACGATAACTTCCGTTTCAAGAAAGACAATTCGGAGAAGTAGTTACATCTCTTCGACCCTTCCAGAAGAACCGGAAAGGGAGCAGTCGGACAGAGCCAATCTGTCATCTTAACGAAAGATGCTTGTGTCATACATCAGATGCTTCTTGTCTAAGTGCAGTTTGTAACTGGTACAAGATCAGAGTTCTGAATTGTACTTCAAATATCCAAAGGCTGATTACTTAGTATGCCCCAGCAATACACAGCATGAAATCATAACCAATTTCATGTGAACTCAGAGTCATTTACCTGCTATCAACACCGTCTTGGGATTTGGACAAATTGGTACACATGAATCACTTAACCTGTTTTTCGTCATTTTAGTTACTTGGTTGGATACACCAACTGAGAAGTTGAAAATCAGCTCAAACAGTGCCAAAAGCCATCACTGAACATGATATATGAGCCACAGCTTCCTTGAGATTCGATCTTCATTTTCAGATACGAAAGAAAAGCGGACGCTCACTTAAATTTTTAAGTTGTTGTGAGAACTACCAATAAACTATACAAATAAATCGATGAATATTTATTGTACCTAAGTGTGTCGTGACATTCTGGGACTGGTCTTAACAAACAACAAAAAGAATTACGTGGCTTCTCTACTTAAAACTGCCTGATACAAAAACAAAATTCTTTACAAACGTGAATGCGTATTGGTAGTTTTATTGCGATATTCAGACATCGGCTTTGTGAGGCCCCTGAATGTAGTTCACGTCCTCCTCTCTACCAACACAGGAATTTCTTCCCTTTTTCAGGTTTCATTATTTTCGCTCCACCAGATACGCACGATCACGCATAGAATGTTAAAAATAAATCTACATCATGGACTTCGTGGTAGGTTCTACTGGGGAACGTATGAAGCTCTGCCAGACACACATCTTATTAGTCGTTGTTACACTCATGCGTACGACATACAAGGCAGTACAAAACTATAACCATTTGCCGGTAATTCGCTCCTATATGCTGCGCGACAAACCTTAATTTTAATTTGAAATTGATTGGACAAAAAAGAAAAAAAGTTGCCAACCTTGCACTGATTTTTTGCAGGACACTTGAGTGAACACCTTTATTAGAGGAAATGCGGATGTGCTTGCGTTAAAGTACAAATAAACCTGTGGTAATACTATGGTGAATTTATTTATACTTCCTCAGTTCCAAGTATTGCACAAGAAACGCCCGTAGGTCTAAATTGATCGGTAACCTTGAGCTCGTGCGCTTGTACAAATGTGCGAACTTCTACTCTGCTAAGGAGATCCGACGTGGCTAGCTTTCTGTGCCGAAAAGGCCGACTTTGAAAGGCACGGAGTTATGGGACAAGACTGGCTACCTGGTCGTGCGGAGCTACGTTCACAAGCTACTCATCGTGCTCCTATCCGCACAAGAAGCCAAACGACACAAATTACCCGGATCATGATTTCACATAAGAAAACAAATTGGCAAACCAACTGCATAATGTAGTTTTCATGGGTCTTCGTAGGCGGAATGGGCGCAAAATTTCTCTGAAGATATTCGTCCTGGCACTGTTTAAAAACGTGACCTTACCATAGTGTGATGTGTTTATTAAGTTAGCAGATTTTTTCAAAACAGCCACTGTCAGTGAGTGGTCGCACCAAGAAAAGATTACTCTAGTCTTGTGGTGCATTATTAATTATACTCAAGTATGGTGGCCAGTTACTAGTTAGAATTTAACTTCAGACCTATCCCGTTATTTACTTTACCAAAGATTTAGTTTTTTGGTGGGAAGGTTTCGTTTTCGTGTTTATCTGTAGCAGGCATTCCTCATAAGACAATATGAAGTGTGACAATAAAAGTTAAGTCAAAATTTTTTCAAACAATATTGAGCCGTACTTTACCAATCTCATCCAACCTAACTGTACCCGACAGTACCCAGTTAGTTTTTGGTCCGAAAGAATTTTCGAACCATGTATGGATAAGTCGTCAATCAAAAAGTTCTAATTGCGCCGGTGTTGTCTTTGTCGTTAAAAGATTTATTTCCCACCACACCAAGTAAACCGATCTTGTCAGTTTGTCGGGTCAGGACATGAAATTCCCATTT
This sequence comes from Clonorchis sinensis, assembly GCA_003604175.2. Lineage (NCBI taxonomy): Eukaryota > Metazoa > Platyhelminthes > Trematoda > Opisthorchiida > Opisthorchiidae > Clonorchis > Clonorchis sinensis. The sequence goes on along the minus strand of CM030369.1, from coordinate 18,024,389 downwards.
GCACTGTAAGCTAACCTATCAAGAGCAAAAGCTGAATCCGTCAATGATCCTGTGAATGTCTTGATCGCTATACATATACCGGTTCACAGACAGATTTTGCATAAGCAGAACACGCAAACCGTTATGCTACATAACAAGATTTGTCTCCTTTTAAGCTATTAGGTTGTTTTTCTCTGGGTAAACTTTCTCAGACATGAAATTGATCCCGTTTTTCCTCTTACCTGATGATGCTTGACTAATATAACTCTGCCAAAGTACCAACACACCATCGACGAAGTAGGGTAACACTGCCGTTTCTTAGCTGCAGTGAGAAAGTGATAATGAAAAACGGATAATATGAGATGCAAATTGACATTGCTCTTTTATTGAACAGGAAAACGTGATTTAGCTTTAACGCACCAAAATGTCAACCTCGTATCCAACCTGGGAACGGCACGGTAAGGCCGAGGTCTTGCCGCATTACAACAAGCCGCTATGAAAAGAAAACATGCAAGTATAATGCCGTAAGAAGAGCTAAATAGGCATCAAGCCTCTGTAGCGAATATTATAAAGGGAAAATTTCTCAACTTATATACCGGTGACAACAGTTTCGAGGTCTGCTTCAAAATCTGGCGAACCATCAGTTACTTTCTACTCAAGGATAACTAAGCAATCGCACAACAATTTTTTAGGACACACACATAGTTACTGTGAATTTCTACGTATAGAGAGTATCAGTCAGTATCATATAGATTTGTTCTATAAGACAACCAGGGCCTAAAATCGTCTCTGACAACAAGGCCTTCGAATGTACGACGGACACCAAACATTTCTCGTAGCTGGAAACATTTATTTAATATAGACTTGCACTTTCGTCATTGTGTCCAGCATCGTGTTAGCCACGCCAGACTACTAGGGCCAAAAGCATGCAGTGTCTGAAAATCACATCAAGTAAGATTTGTCCACGTTCTAGAAGGTTTCTCCCTGCTGATGGAAGCGTAAAACAAAGTTTCTGAGCCTAGTAGTTTGAGAGACACCACGATCGTTGCCTACGTACAATTGTTTTCGTTTTGCTGGGAAAAATTCCGAATGAGCCATCACAGCTGAGTTACCTAACTTCTGGCTTAATCAGGTGGTCACACACCGCAAAAGCTTTCCACGTTAAGTCACATATATGAGGTTTTTTCTGTCTCTGTTTCCAAATCCCTCACCTATAGCTTCGCTTTAAAGCTAAAAATCTCAGCAAGGCGAATACTTTAGTCGTTATCAGAACTCAAAAAAGTACTGCGTGAAATTTCGCTTTGTTTTGTGATCAAATCTACTGGAATGCAGCTAGGTGAACATTTTTTATAATCTCTGTCATTTCGATAATTAAAAGTATCCAAAAGTTATAACCATATGTTGTCCGCACTTAGTGACCTTGCCTAGATCCACCTTATTCGTTTTAAAGCGCACAAAAATTTGCTTTTCCATGCTCACGACTGTCGCCCATAATCATTAGCTGCTAAAAGTTTGAATTTGTATGTAGCTGGATTACCCTGTGATGAGAGGGTGCATGTAAGTTGATTCAACTCTTTCCTGTATAACAAATTACCGGATTAGTATTTGTCAAGAAGGAAACGTGCTTCGTTGAACTATCGAGAGGACGTTTGTTTGCCTAGGTTCAATAGTTTGTTGTTACGTTTTTCGCTGAGGTGAGAAATCTGAAGTCTATCTATATTCCACTGCAATTATTCACCACAAAGATTGTAGAAAAAACCATCCTTCAAAGTTCTCTGAGACTGCCAGCATATTGTGAAAAACAGGCTAACGTCTTTACAAAAACCCTAACGATAACCCTCTGAATTAGATTAGATTGGAATGCACTTAGAATTCAGGGTAACAGCAAAACCACCTTCCCATTTTGTTTAATTACGTGATAGAGTCAAACTGGTACATAAGAGGAGGTCATTCACAGATCCCTTATTAATGGACAGTGCTAGATTGGTTACTTAACGGTACAGTGTTTTCACAGCGTTCAGAGATAGTGATCAGGATGAACATTTCCTGGACTGAATAATTGCTTCGCACAGATGATTAAATATCGAGCCTTCCTTCATACCACTTCGGTTACGAACCATCTTTGCGTAATACTACGCTTGCACATTAATACCCTGATGCGAATTCACTTTTACCGGGGGGATTTTGGGGATTTCGGACGACTGAGGATAGCATTGACTGTTTTCAGACGGCATGCGTGTGTTCTGTTTACTCCACTGCAGTGTAGGCAAAGTGCCATCATCAGCGAGATCTTATGTAGAGAATGAATGTTGCGCTTTGGGTTTGCATCTGCAACGTACGGTTATTTTCTTCAAACAATCGTTTGGTGTACATCTCACTACTAGCACATATGACCAAACAAACACCTGTTATGATCAGCTATAAAAGATATGGTTTAGTACAAAACTAATGATCTCCTTCACACAGAAATGTTTGAAAAGTTAAGCCAACCAGACTGTACCCGGCACATTTGGCTAGGTAAACAACGCTCATCATCAGCCTACTCCTTCATCGTAAAGAAGAACGATACGTTTCACTCGAAGACCTGGCTTCTCCAAAAAAACGCGATTGTTGTTCTGTCAGAAGCCGAATTAACAGATCTCAGTTTCTCTGGTTGGCGTCGTGATAAAAAGAGTGCATGATGGCCGTTTTGTCGCAATCATCCATTTAGGTCACGGGTGAGGTTTTATTTAAAAGACGGTTTTTTTAGCTCATAAAGTGTCTAACTGATCACTCTTTTCACAGTAACATCAGATGCTCTTCGTATTGTTGAAGTCATGCATTAAAATGTAAAAGTTGTTGCCTGATCTCACTAAATGTTGTTCTTCCTTTTACTGGGTACTTTTAGTTGGACAACACTTAACCAGTTGACAATCCGTCTTGTTTGATTGGCATCATTTTATGTTCTCCTTAATGCGCACTTGCATACCTTCTCTCACGAAGAGACTACCCTTTACCGTCATTTGACGTTTTGTGTTCCTATCCGGGAGGTTTCCTTGTGATACTGGCAAAGTTACTCATACTAGGTTCGTCAATGGTTGGTGATCTATAAAACACAGCCTCCAGGTTGAAGGTTAGAACATGTGTGGTAACTTTTCTTTGAAAAAATTTAATGCACTGGTATTTTCCGCCGAGCACCTCTGCCTTGCGGTTAGGTTTTTGAGCCGGAGGATTTGGATGAGAACCGTAATCGTCTTTATGTCCAGGTCTGGCTGCCCCAACAGTATCCCAGCACGCGGAAGACTAAAAGTACTCCCATGCTACTTCGGCACGGAATGACAGCATTAGTGTAATGCAATTATATTATGTCTTGATTTGCCTTGTGCAACTCTTTTAAGTGGATCAAAACAGAATATGATCAGCGGCGTTCTTGTGAAATTTATTTAAAAAGGGTGAAATAATGTGTCAGAGTGAAAAGGGAATGACAACTGGCCTGTTACATTCAATTTTTAGCTAAAATTATTACAAAAAGCATTACTGAAGTACGCTTAATCGATCAACGAGTAATTTTACAATTCCTAGTCGACGTGCAAGCTACAAATTCTTCCGATCAGCGACCACCTTGGTCGCAAAGTAGATCGTGTGCTTCCACCCAACTTCGTTCTGAAGGCAGCACAAAGCAATTTACCATACATGATTCGTCTTTCCGACAAATAAGGGTGCATTCCCGTAGTCCAGCGAAATTTTCAACCGAAGTTTTGGCCAAATGCCAAATCTCTAGAGGGGAAATTTAGATGGATTTTGCCTTCTTCCCCCCAATTTTTGGAAATCAGGAAACGTGAGCGTTGTTTGAGCTGACGGTTGACCTTTCTTTAGCTGTAGTCCGCCCGGAGGCTAACACGTTTAACACTGCTGGCCAAGCTAGATATGCGTTCCCATTCTAATAAATGAGTATAGGTGAAATTTTCGAAAACAAAGCTGTCCAACGCCCCGTGTGTAGGAAAAAATATCATGAGCTGGAACATGGAGAGTGAGCTCAAAGTTAGTCGATCCAGTCTTTTGGTCGATGCTGCAAACAGCTCCAGACACTGTGAGCTCTGCTGTGCGGCAAAACCCAGTTATGGGGCTAGTAAACCATACCATATCTTTAGTCTAGCACGTTATAGGGAATAAAATATTCGTGTCTCTCAAAGGTGAACTCAAAATGCGCTGGTAAAAATAGCTTGATCATTTTCAAGCTGTTAACTATGTCGTCAAAAAATGATTGGGTTGTATAACATTTCGCCCGCTCTCCACGGCAGACACTTTCTTGGGTTACGTGCTTGCCGAATTTGGCTTATCGGGGAATTTTGTATTACAAATATTGTGGTTGATGTTTAATCTCAGAGCCTTCAATTGAGTGATCCAAACGAAAATGAATTAGTGAATAGAACACAACTGCAGATGAAAGTAAGGATGTTGATTGGGTTATGTAACCTCTTTACTTAAAGATATTTTGTTACAGACCTGAGCATTGAAGTCACACATATCATCCCAGTATTATTGTCGAATACGTAATAAGTATATCTTAGACAAAAAAGCTTCAAAGTAGTTCATAATGAAAGAAACCCAGTGAAACAACTAAGTAGGGTTTTGATACACGATATTATGCGTTCCCATCGGTGGGAAGGTAGACATACAATCCACTTTTGGCTGTCCGTTTATTACTGGGACACCTCACCCTCGGTAGTCACACAATGGGTGAACTGATCACACTCCACAGGTTCGGGTGGCTTATCCACGTGCTCTGTACGCAAGTCGACTGGCTTCCTCAAAGGGTTCTTTTTACAGAACCACGCGAAGGATGGAAACCAGCCAGGAGAGGTTAAACAAAGACTTGGCAGCAAGTGTGAAAAACATTACCAGCAAAAACAGCTGCGTTGGTCATTACCGTCTCCCTGGATGGGGACTTGAAATAACATAGTATATACGTAAAGAAATTTTTCAAAGTGATGTTTAGATGAGCGTACTTGGCCAATTTTGTGCAATTCGGGTTCAGGTAGAAAGCAAGTTTGACAAAAACTGAGACTGCCTTGAAAAAGGTAGGAATCCGTCATGGGCTGTTGAACATCTCTTAGCAAACTTATGAAGTGTTTCTCCGGAGAAATGTACTGCTATATCTCCAATATCATACCGAATAAAGTATAAGATGCCCGTCCACTGTGCACTAAATTCAGTTGAAGAACGCCATAACCAAGAGATTCAGCTGAGATTCAAATGAGTTACCCGCTAAAGCCTAACTGGCATGCAGATGAACGGATTTTGTGACCATCCAATGAGTTTTATTCAGTTTAGATAAGTAATGGAGAGAATAGCAGCCCAAACGCATCCAGGACATAAAGTGATGTGTTTGTGAACAATCCTTATATTTTTCACAGCTATACCCCGACGCTTAGTGGACAGGGCAACCTTATCTCCTATAAGCTGAGCCGAGAGGGTTATGAAAAATTATCCGTTTCGGTTAGAACTACAAACACCCCAATACAGAGATTTTCGCATTGTAAACCAAAGCTGACACATGTTTGTTATTTTACCTATAAGAAAAATGTGAAGGGTATCGTTTTTACGATGAAGACGTAGCTGACGGGAAATTTGACAATTTTCGCTCCACCTCCTAGTCCCAAATGCGGATGACCTTTTCCGGGACACAGACAGGGATTATGGGCAATGAAACAGATATGGGTTTCAACTGCGCATGATAAATTACCTTCATCCTGATTGACTGGACAGTTGTGTTGGTATGGCACCTGTGGTAAAGAATCCGGATGCTCGTGAATCATCAATCATTTTGGAGATTTATGGCAGCTCAGACGACATTTTTTGCACCAAATAAATAACACCACAATGCGTAGCCTGATCCATAATAGGTTAGTTGTTTGCTGCCACACTCACGTCTGTCACATATAACACCCGAAAAACATCGCAATCTTATAAATGCCTGTATAACCACTTCCACAGTACGTCACAATGTGATAACCTTGTGCTTCCTAGTCATCTTTTTGCCTAAGCTGTTCTAATATTTCCCCCCAACTCATATCCTCACATTTCGCTACCTGCACTTTATCGGAACTGAATGCTAAATTCAAACATTTCCTCTCAAACTCAGATTAGGGCAAGGGCTTCTGGGAGGCTTCAGCTTCGCGTGAAACTTAATGTATTGCAGCAAAAACTGAATACGAACTCCAACGCAGATTATGGTATCTAACTTATTGCATACGGTAACGCCTCTAGTTGGTAGAATAACAATCGATTGACCTTGAGGGGGTGAACGATCATAGACTGTGAGTTCTGGCCGATGTGTTCAGTACACCTTTAGAATGAAGTAGGGTAGACAGTTTTAAAAAAACATGCTTATTAACTAGTCTTGCGCTGACCAACAAATGAAGTCACGCATTTCGTTAAGTTTTAAAACGATATGTGCTAACTGACCTTATTCATTAGAAACGTCATGACTAAGCGGAATATCCAGTACAACATCTTCAAGATTTATGAGGACAGAATGAATTTAAAACAAAATACAACCAAGAAATTCAGTTAAATTTTAAGTTTTAGTATACCACAAATTCGATCTTTCAACCATTTATCTGAGTAAACTTTGCTAGCAGTAATTCCTTAGTTAGAAGCATGCGGTTTCATAAACGCATCCCGTTTTAATCAGATATTTTTCATAACCTCCATCACCCAATGCTTAAACACGTCATGTTTTGTTTTGCTCTTCAAATGCAACATGTACAGCTCATAGAGCTTTCTAATGCTTCGTATGGTTCGAATATAACCATCAAAATCGTTGGCAGTGATCATTCAACAAGGGTCTGAGAGTACATCGACGAACACAGTTTATGGACAGTCTACGAGGTGGTCGAAATTAGAAACTATAGTACCGGTAAAAGATGTGGCAGGTCACTAAATGCTCCAAAATCTGGTCAGGTCTACCTGGAATGACAGTATATGCTGAGTTGATGAAAACTACAAGAAAGACGGGGGATAACTGTGAAATCGTGATTCATAATCCAATTTTAGCCTCCACCGCTGGCAGTTTATGTCCCAAGATCCAGATAGGGAGCTTCCAGTTCGTTTTTGTTCATCATCAATCTCATGTGGGCCCGCCAAGTCTGATTCTAAACCTCCTAATCGCTATAACTGCAGGGATGTAATACTGAATGGGTTCCCACAGAGTCTTAAGTTATAAAGCCTCATAATTATTCCAATCCACCAACTTCGCATTGTAACTCAGAATGATGAATACACCTTGAATGATTCCGCTGATAGCCGAAATGAAAGCCGTAACAGTGCATCTGGCAATCCGTACCGTGTGGAATCACTAGGAATGATGTTAGAGTCTGAAAATTATCCCTCTTTAAGCACTAACTAATGAACTAGTAAACTTTACTCTCTCAGCGAAACATCCCAGTTCCCTAGTGGGCCAGAATTACCGGAACTCTTTTGTACTTATAAGGGATAGTTTGCTCAGCGCACAAGTCGGAATTAAATCTCCATGGACCAAAAAATGATTTGCTGAGGGGCACAGTTTTTGGTAGCAGATTTACTGGGCCGCAACTTTGTACTTGACGTTTGATCAATCCGGTCTACATAGTCATGATTCAGGGATTCCGGAGTCAGCCAGTGTCTTCTCAGACTTGTTTTTGCTCGTGATCGTTTGACACGCCGTCCATCATCATTCAGTTTTGCGGTTATCCAAAGCCTCAAATCCTAATTCGAGGGCATCATTAACATAGAGCACAACAGTTTAACCAAAAAAACACTGGTTCTTTGCATGAAAAGAATTTAACTAATACTTCATTAAGGCTTTGTCAAATACAAAGAAAATCCACTGCTGCCTGCCTAGGCTTCTTTCTCAACAATCAGATTGGTATGATCATGTGCAATTCACAGTTTCTGTTCGTTATAATATGCAATTGGTCATCCTAATGATCCAACAAGTAGTCATACATTCTGCATAATAATTGATATTATCAGATGGACTCCATATGCCTTCTTCGGGCAAACGAATATGACATGAACAGAGAACAGTTGACAGAACAATTTTGTGAATAGAGTTTAATTGGCAAGAAAGCGCGGTGATTGTCACTGACATATGACACTGTATATGGGTAGCTAATTTCCGTCGTGCGGCATGGGAGCAAATGCTTAGTTGGAAAGTTTTTTTTCCAAACATTCCTCGGTTTCGTACAACAAATTAGGAGCGGACGGCATCGCCAAACATTGGGGCTAAGCATGTTCAGATTGTGTATTGTTTCCAGACCATAAAGTCTGAGCGTGCTTATGACTATTTAAATCTACATCGGTTACTCGGTTCGCCGTGAAACTTGAGAATAAGTGTGTAATTGTTTGGACAATGCCGATATATTTGCGAGTGACCTTTGATCGCAAGCAACTATGACAGGAATTTTGACGATTATTTTACTTCAGAAATCAGTAGGAACAGAGTGATTATCAGTGGGTAATCAGGCTGCCAGGCTAGGTTAAGACTTGGTGTGACTAGGTTATATCTAATAAAGAACGTGACCAGTCAGCGCTGCAGTTCGCCCACACCCGGTAACCGAGTCACATGCTCATTATCGAAGAAACTTAATGACTATTGAGGGCCTTTACAGGTCTTTAACGAAGTGCAACCTGCAGGTACAATCCGGACTCAAACCTTGAAAAATTTTCTACTAGCTGTAAAATTCCGATAATCTTCTAACAGACAAAAACTGCTACAATTCGCGCAAGAATTCCGTCTGAGATGAAGTTGCATTTGAAGCTGATAAAGACTAAAATACTAAACATATATTGTATCGTCGAGTTGCTGCTATCCCTAGGTGAACGGCGGTGTCTAACGTCAAACTATGACGCTGTAACTTTGAACTCCCCTACTGATAAGTTATACGCGTATTGCTGATGACTCCCACACAAAATAAGAGCTAAATGGTGCTTCTTAACGGTTTTACAGCATTCGGTGACTTCACCTGCAGGATGGAGTCTATATCGGAAAAATGAACTATCATTACATAGCAGATAAAACGGCTCTTGCAGCCTTGTTCATTGTGCGTGACTTAAACATGTTCAAGAGTCATCTCACAAAGCGCAGACAAACGAGATTTCAAATATAGGAAGTTCTCCATCCGCGGGCAAATTCTCAACACATCTTGACTAAGAGACCAAAAGCAATACGAGTGCAATCAACTGTTTCTTATAAGTAATAAGAAATACGCTCCAGAAATAGTTGATTCCAAAAACCTTTAACACATTTTATTTCACTGTCTGCCGTGGACAGTTTAACACAGAATACAAGCTAGCTTCTGCGGCTACCTCATTACCACTTAATGCGAGACGGCCAGCCAAGACTAAAGTAGCTCAAAGTTGATTTTTTCCAGTAAATGTGCAAACTCAATGATGAGCAATGAGTATGCTGAGATGTTGCTTCACAAAAAACGACATAAGAGCATTAATTTGGCGCCTTTTTGACGTGTTGCAAGTAAAACCAGACGGTATACCTTTGTTTTTGTTCTCCAGACGGGACGAACGATGTCAAAATGGTGTTTCATTTAATCAGTAGTTCACAGCAACTTAAATGCAAAGTAAAATTCTTTAAAAAGAATGCTAATGTTGCTGATGTGTGTCCAACTATTTTAAACACGTTCATATTTCCACAAATATCCGATACATTTTCACAGGATACCAAATGTAGCTTATCACCATGTGAATCCATCAACAAACGTAGTATTTGCTTTCACACCAACCAAGCATTTCATATTCTCGTAAACAATACCCGAAGGATTATAGAATTGTGGTTATACTGAAGCCAAATTGGGTGCAAAGTATCAGCATTTCCAGAGCACTTTATGGGATAATATCAATCGATCTGCTGCGTCTCTTACTTATTACAGAATTGGTCTGAGTACAGGAGGTACCCGCTAAATGTAAGCAACACTGATCGTTACTTGGAAAACAATGCAAAGAGTACCATGCGTGAGTGTGTTCTCAGTCAAACAAAGTAGATCACTGTGTCCCTTTCAGCTGAACATTGCTAAATAACAACTGGACCATTTCAGCCCGTCTCGGGGTCACATGATGGGCTTGCTAATCTTCCGGAGTTACTATTCACGCCAATCTAAGCAGCACTGTAACTAGCTGAGTGTGGTGTAGATCTGAGGAGATAAAGTCAGAATGAAGAGCAGAGACACTTGTAAAACCATAAAAATGTGCAGTTAATGGTCTATACTTGTCCAATGGTGTGGGGTATTTCAAACCCGATGCAGCCAGGAAAAACGCGACTACTTGCACAACTCATAAGAATCACCGGCATCACAAAATTACAACCTGTCTGTTTTTGATTACTAATCAGTTAGGTCCTTAAGATGTGTTCATCATGAGGAAAACAAACCACCAGGAAACATCAAAAACGGGAGATTCAGCTGAGTTCAAGTAAAACATAAGGTTGACGGAAACTCGGGGACTGCGCCTCCCTGATGAGCCCCAAGAAGAGCGAAACCGGTCGTGGACTGTCGACGAATTTTCAGCAACCTTGTGAGTAGTGCATTACGTATATACAGATTATTCACAGTTTCACAAGTGATTGTTTATAGCTGTCGATAGAAAAAGCAAATAAATAAAACAATTGACTGTGCGGCATACACAGTGTATATGGATGCCAGAAGCTTTTCGCTGTCTTCTGGATAAGCGTTATCTTCCAAGTCTTTAAAATACTTAGGGGATTCCCAATTGCTCGCTTCTGATTTGGGTTGTAGGGCCTTTTGGTTGTTTGCATTCTTAGTTCATGTTATTTTGTTACATACCATTTTATTGAGTTTGTTTTCCGCGTTCTATACATGCGCATACACATGATTTACATTAAAAGTCCGGACTTCCTGGGGGTGTTGTGCCTACGAAAATCCCAGAGTTTACTCTCTATGAGTATCATCGTGCAGGAAATATTCGTGTCTAATGAGGGTGTCTTACCTCACCTTTTGCATACAGTTTTAGTAGCGACTCTCTCAGTGTCCCAATCTGAAAACAATGGGCCAACATTTGCGTTATCTAATGTTTTCAGAGTAGCCCGTTTTCTGCACATTTCCGTCTGATTCATTCGGGTTTTATTCATCACAGTATGCTCAATTGGGTGCATACCCGTCCCACTGATGGCGAGCAACAGTCATTAATGGTGATTTTGTCCCAAATTTAAAGCCAATCCATCCAACCGCCCAGCTAGTAGTTGATGACCAAGCTATTCCATCGTGAGCACTTAGACAACCAGTCAGTCACGGACTTCGTATCACGCGTCGTGTGTCAATTGGCTTTTCGAATAACAGTTTCCCAGATAAATGATTACACGCATTCTTTTACATTTAAGGTACTTATAGTGGTTGAATAGTCCAGTGTTTAACTACGAGCTGGGATTTTGCGAGTTTCAACCTCCCTGGAGATTCTTACGATCCGCACCGCTGATGATAATTCTCAATAACAGTGAAAAGGCTGTGCAGTTTCTCTTGACTTTTCAGAATAGGGTGGCCTCACCTAGAGTAAGAAAGCTTCATTGAAAACTCCAAAATATCCTCATATTTACAAGAAACATGTGACATCATTTATTGTGCGCAGGGGCCCATCGGCTCAACACGTGATTTTATCACTCACTTCGGTCATTTACACTCGATTGCACACATCCAATGGAAATGCTGATTCTCATTATCCACTTTTGGTTATTACCGTAAATTAGCAGTCATAAATCCATACACCTGATGTATATATATATATATATAAGACACGTCACGGTTGTGATAACAAAGTTTCTAGCTAGTTGCAAAATATCAGCCACATGACCAGAGGTTTTGTTCGTTTAGAGGCATATCGTCAACAGCCTTCTGAACTGTGCATCGCTAGGCTGTTTTTGCCTTATATCATGTGGATAAGCAATTGTACCGCTCTTTTATCCAGCAACCTTAGTTCACTGGTTGCAGCTCGTCCGTAAACATTTTGGATACGGCTTTTCCAGTACACCGAACACTGTTGATGAGTCCCCGGAAGGACGGAAGATCGTTAGTTGCTTCCTGACTGTCGAACAAAATTTCACCAGTTCTCCATGGTGAAGGTAAGAATGTGATGTGATTGCTTTAGGGGTTTGGTTGAACCGCTTTTTCGAATACCACGAAATTCCAACGTAAGAAACCGAGTGGTTTCTGCGTGAATTCTGTCCACCAGGAGAAGTGATCTTCACATTACCCGCTAATTTTAGTGGGCACCTTTTAGAAACGTTTCTATTTACTGTACATGAAAGCCAATAACCATCAGTAGACTATTTAGTATTGAAGGTATCATAGGTTGTTACTGGTCAAAACAAAGCGTCTCTAGAGTGCATATTAAAATTTTTACGCCTCTTAAATAGTTCGGACGTAGAAAGGACCACGAAAGCCTCTTCTTGCGAAGGGCGTTCGCCATCATCTGATAAATTTCAAATAATGCCCAAAAGTAGGTTCACCAAATTCCATGCGGTTGCTCAAGACGTATTTGGCTACAACTTGTCCACCACAAAAATATTAAAAGCTGAGCATGTGGTTGCAGGTTCTTCCACACTTCGGCCATTAAGTGAAGTCGTTTGCCGGTTTTCCATGCCATTTTCATGTGTATCATATAGAGAACGTATTTTCGTTTACTCTAAAACTTACCAGAAAACATTGCCAGTGTGAACCACTTGTCTTAAGAGGGTGCATTTTCTGGATGAAATTTGCGATACAGTGCCATTCAGAACCTGACGGAAAGCCTTTGTGCAAGAGGCGTTCTAACTTGGGGTGCGTTAGTGGACAGTTATATCTCACGTCCAATCAAACCTCTTTATTCGAGCTACTAAAGGTAAGGTTTTATTGACGGCGTGTTTCCTGGTTTAAAACTTTGATCGTACGCGTTATCCGTAAGCTAAAAGCTTTCCAGCGGATGAAAAAGAGCCCTTGCTTCACGTATGCCAGGCATAAAATGCAGTCGATCTAAGACGTCGCTCGATGAAGGGTGGTAGGGAGAAGACTTTCATACTGTCAACGTGCTCTCTTGTTTTGCTCCGTTTCTGTATTGATTGAATCCCGCTGGTAATAATTCTGTTAGTTGAAAACAACCTGTTGTACCATTTTGGCCATTTATCTTCTAAATTTACGGATGCCGTATCAAACCCAGTCCTTTCAAGCGGCTCACAGAATTATAGTTTTGTTGAATTATTCGGCTTTTCAAGGTCGAAAAAACAATTGCCTCCAGTTCCACGTTAGACGAAAACCTGTACATTAAATGGATACCTTAAGGTAGCATAGAAAACGGATCCAACAAAAAACCTCTGCAGGCTGGTACCAAGTAGGGAATGAAGGAACAAATGCTGTCCTGAGTTAGCTTATATAAATCCTCTATGACGTTCAACCCTCACATTTTACGGATTTTTATACGTTGTAAATTCAGTTATTTTGCAAAAGTACTTATCGAATTTGGATATGTGGTGTATTTTATACACGAATGCCGACGTGCACAGCATGCATAATCTGCGGAGAGTGGAATAGTCAGTCTATTCTGATAACCTTGCTAATCACATGTGCTGCATAAAACATACTCGGACATTCAATTCCCTTCTCCGGAGAGGAACAATTTACAAGTTAGGAACATTGCTCCCCACGTAGAAAGTTTCTTCTAAGGGAGCTTGAACCTTTTGGCTGGTAAGCAGTCTCAAAACAGTGGATGTGTCCACTTTTCCCCATCACTGTTTTGTCATTCCTGAACCGGCCGATGCCTGCTTACTTAGCCAGGAGGATAGATTTTTGAAAAAGACACTGTTACAGTGGTATTGGTAGATCGGAGCGGTTAAACTGCTCTCTGTTGCTCAAAACAAGTAACGCGCATCTACGAGATATTCTGATGGTTACGAATAGAAGTAAATTGTGTGACAATGCTGCATAAAACATACTCGGACATTCACGTTTATTCTCTGGATAGGAACAATTAACAACTTAGCAACATCGCCACCATGTAGAAGGTTTTTTCTAAGGGAGCTTGAACCTTTTGGCTATTAAGCAATCTCAACACATGCGGATGTGTCCATTTTCCCCATCACTGTTTGTAATTCCTGAACCGGCCGATGCCTGCTTATTTAGCCAAGATTTTTGGTTACGAATAGAAGTAAATTGTGTGACACTTCGGAACCCTTCTAGCTTGTGTAAGTAAGAAGGTGGCGTCGCTGATTTTTCGCCTTTAATCCGCCGATGTTAACTCGGTATATGGTACATAGCCAGCATAATTTGTGTGCGTAAACAAAGCAAATTTGCAACTGCTGATAACGACTCGATACAGGCATTTCACTTAGATGAAATCGAATATACCTAGGATTCCAACAGACTATTCAACTCAATTATATATCAACTCTATCGGACGGGTGAAATTGTTGTTCACTCTCGATCGATATGAGCTGCGTTCAACCTAGTGGTGAGATGTCAGATTCTGCCTCTCGGTGAAGCGGGCCCTGGACTGGCCAGCTGAACAATGCATTCGTTGAGGTCTACGCAAAAGATGTTCAAGTTTCAACACTTCAGATTGTCATGATCATTTCTACCAAGCACCACCTGCGCAAATTGGAATTGAGTGACTTTCCTCTCCTGCGTTTTTTCTTCTGGGAGGGGGATTTAACACTGATCTCACGCAAAGGAAATAGTTCACTTATTTTAAAAGATTCCAAGAGGGATAAGAATACGGTAAAACTCAAAGATTCAGAACGCAGAAAATACTGAGAGTAGAATCAAACAAAAACATCCAGCGAGTTTTCTTTAGCTTGGAATGTTGCAGCACGTCTTGGCTTTTTAAACTGAATATATGCGCGTTGTGCACGTGCGTTTTCTCCCTTCTGAACAGCAGCTAGGAAGATAAGTTTTGATAGGCTGAAGGTTTAAATTCCTCGAACAGGATGCCGCTAATATGGTAGTATTCATTTAGAATTCAATTTGCGATGAGGCCATAGTTTCCTCTCTTTCACAGAAAATGAGCAGTCTCTCCGATACGTTCTGCACTCCATCCGCATTCTATAATGTAGTGGTCACTTTTCTTGTTTCTTTCTATTTCCAGTTTTCTGGATAAGCATGCAATTGGTTCCAACTGTTGATGGTGTTTCAGTCTCCAATATATTTCCGCTCAAATTATTCATTCTTGCAATGATGGAGATACCGATGCTTATTACTGAAGAAAACAACGTCGGCAGCAACAGCTGTATGCAAGGGGCTCGAATTGAGGAGAGGATAGTAAACACCAGTGTGGAAGAAAATTCCGCCTTAGGAACAGAAATCTGTGTTCTGTCTAGTTTTACCTATCGCGAGAAGATTGCATTGGGCTGGAAATATCGCTTTGGCTGGAACTCCAGTTTGTTCGCGGTAGATCCGCTGAATGGTACTCTGACAACCAAAACAGAACTTGATGCTGAGGCACTGTGTCAGATTGCACGGATGGATGAATCAAGCCTGATCAGTGATTCACGGAAAAAAGGTAATTTGAAGTATCCTCTTATATTGGAAGATAACTCCAGCATCATGGTTTCAGCCTGTGAACGTCAGTTCCAAACAGTTGCTTTTATGATTACAGCGTTTGCAAACACATCCCCATATGTTGCATATCAGGTAGATGGATGAATAGCTTGTGTATATGGGCCAGCCGGCTCTATGAAATGCGTACGAATGTAGGTCAGATGAGATGGCACCTCAAAATACCGCTTGAGGCACCTTGTGGGTTGCCGAAATGACCACGAATATCTCATGTAAAATATACAGATTGTCAAGGTGGATGTTCCGACTGCGCGCTGAACTCAAATCTGTTCTGGTCTTTTCACAAACTGCTTTCTTCCCCAACATTTTGCCGGTTCCGTTCGGTGCGCATAAGACACTTCCTCCTGATAAACGGGATGTAGACGATCCCTGTCAAATTTTCTGTAAACAACTTGAGCTTGAGAGGAACTGAACTATTTTGCCTTTTGTTTTTAGCGAAATACACGCATTTGCAAACAAATTTGGCTTTGCGAGCGACTCACTTGGAACCCAGCTGAATCTCTCGTTTGTGATGTTTGGGAAAGCCCACTTAAAAATCTGAACTTGTCGTACAAGTTGTCCCCCTACTTTTTAAATTGCTCCACGTGAGCGAATTTTACAGCAACCCGGACGCATAAAACATGAGTGAGAACAATCAAGTGCTTATTACCTCTCCAGTATTAAATCTCTTTCCTTTTAGCGACAAAAAAGTGGTTACTATTGCAAATCAAATGTACCGCAAGTTCGCGAAGAGAAAATGACTCTTTTGGTTTTCAGACGTTTCATCTCATTTAGTCAAAATTGGTCTAGCCTACGACTTTTGGAGACCAAGCGCATTTCACTCGGAAACCTGTGCAAAAAAGTTAAATCACTAGATATATTCTCTGTTCTCTACCGTCTGCTTCGGCTTCTGGTAACCAATTGCCTTCAAACAGCTTGGTTATCACATTTCCTTCCGCTTCATGTAGTTCACTGATCACAGCAGTGGACAACAGATTGACAATGTGCTGGGCGTTCGTTAACGTATGATCGTCCTTCTGCCAAAACTGCTCATAGGTAACCGGATGTTAATTGTCCCTAAAGTGATCAGATGAGCAAGCAATTGCTGAGTCTTAGAATGAAAGGAAAGATTTTGTGTTAGGTAGCCAAACATGAGTACATCATCTCCTGTGTAACAAGCATTAACAATACGCTTCACCTGAAGGACTGGCCTCGACATATAATTTGCAAATGATGGGCAGAAAATATAACGATACTACTGGCTGTACTGTCAAACAACTGACTGGTGATCTGCTTTTGAAACAAATAACCGTTGAAACTGCCTTGTAGGCTGTGTGTAGGCTGCAGTAATTTGCGTGATACGTTGGAAAACTCAAGGATTACTTCATATGTTGATCAAATGCATTTGGGTTTGTTTTTAATTGTGATGATTGCAGAAGTGTTTCCATGCAGTCTTTGATGTTTTTTCTTTACTTTTTGACAGATAATCGCGGGAAATTTTCCAACGTCCGAACAGATTCAGGGCCCATTGTAGATAGATTATCATGTTCGCCTGATGGACATGTCTGGGTCAATTTACATGTGAACTTGCTGACAGACGATCTAAATCTCTGTATTGTCTACCGAGTGTCCGTACTTGTCAAAGATGTGGATGACAACGGACCGGAATTCTCCAGCCGAAGCTGGTATAAGCTCCTTAAAGAAATGTTGTATCGCAAAGGCAGACGGATCACTTTACCGGAAGCAAAAGACGCAGACTTGTTTGAAGAACACCGACGTGTGTTCTACCGCATATCGGCTCTGGAAACAGCCCCGTTTCGGTTGCGTTCAGAAACGGCCAGCCAACCAGAATTAGTTGTCACCAGAGATCTGGATGCAGAGGAACAAAGGCATCATAGGTTTGTTCTGACTGCCTATAGTCCCAACTTGAAATTGATGAGAAAGACATCACCGAGTCTTTCGAATCCGGAGGATACACATGCTGAGGCTCACCTGGAAGTGCACATTGAAATTGAGAACATGAATGATAATGAGCCCTGGTTTGAGTATACAACATACAACGTCAGTGTGACTGAGGACACGCCCGTTGGCATGAGTATATTTCGGGTGAGTTGCCTTGATTTTTTATCGATGTCCAGTTGTTTAATTGATGCTTTATTTGACACAAGCTGCACCATATGAGGTAGTGACGTATGTGGTCCTCCTATGTCTATAACTTATATCGTTATTTGTACCCCTCAGGACACTGTTAAGGTAGCCCTGTTATGAGTAGAGCTCAACTGCACTAGAATAGTAGTAGTGTGACGGTGGATACTACCGATGAGACATGTGAGTAGTACGTCTTCTCGTAAATCCGCTTTGCGTCTCTTGAAAAGTGAGATCTGTTACGGAATTGGTGGAGTCTCTTTGTAGCATTTGCCTGCATTTGAGTAACAAGTAACAATCAATGAATATCCAGAAAAGTTCAGGAAGACGCGTTCAACGAGAAGGTGGATACTCAGTTTTGTAAACGAGATGCATATGAGAATTTTGCTCTCCTGTTCAATAGTCTGTAACCGTTAAGTTGGTGTTCTCAAGTAGACAACTCTGCAGCGAAGGCCTTCTTCCTTTCATGCCTTGTGTTAATTGCTGGTATGCCTCGACCCTGATCGGCAACACTATTCACTGGTCGACTTCCCCGTGTCCCATGGTGATACCAATTCACAGGCTCTAACACCGACTATGCTCCACAAATTGCCCGTTTATTACTGGGTGAACCTTTCCATGTGGGTAAGATAAACCTCCGTTTCCATAACATCCAAGTCAGTTTTCCAAGAGAAAACCATGAAAATCTGAAACTTTTTCATGAAAAGTGACCGGGAAGGTTACCAATAAAACGTAGCACACCCTGATATTTCGATGCTACTTGCAAAATACAGCTAATATGATCAGAAATGAAGACATCCATTGGGCTGTTTAGGCATCCAGCTGAGAAGTGGTCATTTGGGGGAAGGGGAAAATTAACAATGTGTTGTGGCATGCTGATTCAAATTTTCTCGGACGACCTCTGACGTCTTGTTCGTGTTCTGTTTGAAAACAACACCGTTCAGTCTCCATGTTAACGGTTGTGGGTTGGCGGGAAATATTAAGCGTTCACGACCTTAAGTAGTACACAGTCCGGAGGTGTTTTGGTGCATGCTGACTTATGCCGGTTGGGTGATGTCAAAAACTGCATCTGTTCGGTACCGAAGTTCATTAGCCGAGTTGGTCAAAAAGATGCCAGCAAACCATGGGGTTTCCATTCAACCTACAACACCCATTCCTGGTTATCTTAGTACAAGCAACTGTTGAGGTTGAAGTGCGTAGTGCAGACATATGATCTGTTGATTTAGGTAGAACTCGAATGTTAAAGGAAAGATTATTTGTTTGATGCAGTAGCCTGCCAATCAACCATCGTCTAGTTTCCAGATGCAAAGCAAGTACGTTCATCTATTTGATTTAGTACTATGCAAATTAACATGTCTTCACCCTGACTGGACAGAATTATGCCCTGTTGGAAGAAATCTTCGAGCAAATTAGTTTCTTACTAAAATTTTATTTCACTTTGTTAACGTTCAAAGTACGCATGAATACATACTCTTCCGACTTATACTCAACTGGTTAGGCCCATCTAGTTTGACTCCCAGGGTCTAGGTGTCGCGTTAAATTAGCAGAACAAAAAGAGGTAACAGAAAGTATGAATATGCCGATGAAGTGGGCAAGCGTAGGAGCAAAAGATGCCAGTGCGACTTGCAGCCTGGTTTACGTCAAGGTTCTATGACAATGGCGTGTTCCAGGTCGTGAAGCTTTGAGTGATAATGTTCCTATATCGTGCACCCACATTTCCGGTCATCGAGGCCAGTTGAAAAAGACTGACTGCGTAGCAGACTGGTTTGTGGGCCTCTACTAGGCAAGTTGCTCAAGAAAAAAAGGCTGACCATATGGATAACCGAAATAAACGAGTGGACTAAAGGTAGATTGTGTTCCCCAGTAGGAAGATGGTATGCGTCAATTGATGATTTGTCGTGCGTAGATGCTTCTGGTTCCTAACCGAAAAGTCAAAGTCTAACCTAACTTCATGGCCGTTTTTTATTAATATACTGGAAACCATGATTATTACGTACCTCGTTCCGGCAGATGAAGTAGACCCTAGTAATTATCGAGAAGGCCTATCTGCGTCACTTGACGTGTGAGCAACCTCTGAACTGCACTGCAACCGGGTTATTTATGTAAGGCGCGTTAATTCAATGCTCCAAATTCTTTTGTTAATCCATTGGGTGTATGCTTGGACCACCTAACTTTCTAGTTTTTTGTGTGTCTTTCCAAGCTGCCAGTGTGAGCCAGAGTCAACAGGTAGTTTTGTTGCTTTGTCCAAAGCTAATCAGTAAGGCCATTCTTCTGCATACCGCGAATTCCTAGGTTATTAGGCCCAAAGTTTTATCTACCAAAAAATGCTCTGCAGTAGCTAAAAGTGATACTCCAAAACACGAATCAGAGACAGCTGTTTATCCTATGGTGATTGCCATCATGTGAGGAACTGTCATGGTATTTCAGGACTAGTGAGCAGCGAGGGTATTGTGAAGTTTCAGTGGAGTTCCCATTCTTCAGATAAAGTTGGTTCATTGTAAAGGCCCGGGAAGCATAGATAGATTGTTTCATTCCTGCTGGAAATCATGAAGGCGCATCTAGCAGACTTTCAGGGCAATTGGCCATTCTCCCGCTGTTTTCTCGGTACTGTATACTTTGGCCAATAGTGACCGATCAGCAAAGTGAGGAGCTTGCATTTGCACCGGGTATAGAGTCACCGACCAGAAATCGCCACCAGAATTCGCTTCACAGCAGCCTTGTTTTATTTTTAATTGCCGATGCATGCACATCTAGGTCAGGCGGTATGAACAAAACCACCAAAATGCCGAATAGAGTAAATGTGGCTTTTCCACTTTCTGAACAAATTTCTAGCAGTTTCTTCAAAGTTGCTGAAGACTCTGTGGATTAGATTCAGTTGAGTCTCTCGTTAGAACCGAAATAATTCGCAACTCCGTGGATTGCACGAAGACTGCGGAGCTGTCCTTCTGCAAGATCAATTAGTTGCCAATTGTTCCACTTGGCTGGCTCCCTTTAGAGATATGACAAAGTAACTGGTTATATGCTTACCTGCGAGAATTCAAAATGTGGGGCTTTCTGTGGCAACTGAGCGAGATCCAAAAGCTGGAACAAAAAGATACCTTTACTAAGCTTTCTTCAAATATCATAAACATTTTTCGAGTCAGCCAGGTACAAAATCATATGCAATCTGAAATTTCCTACACCACGCACGCTGTAGATGAGACAGTCGGCTGACCTGTATTACGCAGTCGCTTCTTTACTCCGTGTATTTATGCCTGACAAACAACCCTTTTCCTGTGGAGTCCTTCATGTTCAGACCACATGTGTAGAAAGCGATTTAGTAGGGGTCGGTAAACAAATGTGAGCGCTCAAGGTGGATGCTCTGTACACCGGGTTACCTGGAACATACACGTGGCCATGGGTTATGGATTACGGCAAATATTACAATTGCAGAAACCACTTAAGTTGGGCATGATGCATCCCAACTTCCTCATAAATCAATACAGAGGTCTTGCTTTATCAAATGCCACACGCACTCGTATGCCAGAGTCATGTGAAGCGTTTAGAGCTTGACTGACCAGATCTTTTCGCATACTAAAAAGGTATAGGCGTGTGTACCTATCATTTTCTGATTCCGATCATTGACGGCCATTGTCTGTGAAGTTGAAAATCCATGTGAACCATTAGCCTGTCATGCGGATTGGTCGAGCACATCGGCTAAACAATAAAACACGCAAACCCACAAGTATACAAAAGCAATGGACTCCTAGATGAGAGCGAACTGGGCACAACAAACTTGACAGTGTTGTCAGGATCAGTTGATTAGGCGCATGGCATAAAATCCCATTCCGACGTATTCCTATGCAGGTCATAAACATGCCGCTACGTAGCAGTGTGTCACCTACTCTTATTTAGACAGTAGACTTGCAAATGAGAATGCGCTTGGGCACTACGTGTAGAGCAAAACCAACGCGCAAATACTCCAGAATCTTGTAGGAAGCAGAATAGTCTCTCTGCAAAAATGATACTAAGGAACGTAAAGATTGGATATGCGGCTCAAAAATTGAGGTCATCGTGTCACCTGCTGCCATACCCGAAGTAGTTTGGTTGTGGTTTTATTAGTGCGCTGTTAGCCCTTCTGGACTCAATCTGTTCACGTTTTAACCATTATTATCAACACACCGTCATCATCTGCATCAGTGTAGTCGTCGTCGTCAGCAGAACAGCAATGTTCAAACGCTGTTGTTTCGCTGGCACACAACCGTAGTTCACTTCTTATTTTGGAGCAAAGAATAAAATCGGAACACGAAGAGACTTGCCTACCCCGTTTCTGAATCAAACAATTGTCCTTGAAACTCATTTGAGTGTCGGACCGTCCTCCCGAACTTGGAGGTAACAATTTTCTGTAAGATGCATTCCTTACGTCTTTTTCAACGGAAGTGTGAGCCTATTAAATCTCACATAACCAAGCCTTGTCATACCACTTGCAGCTTATCAGTCAGGCCCAGACTGAAAGACCTGCGTTCATTTTCTAACAGCCGGCATATCTCATCCTTCCATCAATTTTAAGTGCAAAAGAACAACTTGCAAAGCACCACCTACTTCCTCTGCTTGTCCGCTCGCTGAAAAATAGCTTAAGGCATCACTGCAAAAAAGTGTTTAACAATTTCAGGAACCGGCTTGTTTTGAGGAAGACAAACTTGGCAAAACAAAGAGGCAGTAACATACAAATAAATAGGAAATAGGAAAGGGCAGTCTAATCAGCAGTAATACGCAATTTAAGGTGACCGTGTTTGACAGAAATCAAAATAGTCTACGAAATATCACCGTCAGACAGACTGCTTTTTACCGCCAGGAACAAAAAAAGACGTGTTATGCAAGAAATAGCTCACCAGCATGCATAATTGGTTTTTGAGGGACTTTCACTAGTCTTCTGCTGATTGTGAGTGGTCGGACTAACAGAAGTGACCAATCTTCGTGTGTCCTTTCCTGATCAGTACAGGTCCACTCCAGACATTGCTTAGTTAGAGACAGATGTGAATCAATATGTGATTGTTTTTAAAGCAGTTACACAACAGTTATCCTTCTAGAGAAAGACGGCCCTCATCGACTACATGGCGAACGTTCTGAGCCAGGTTTTCCTTTTCTTCACATCTTCATGGGGTTTGGGAATTCCTCACACGATGGCCGCATTTGCCATACTGCTAAAGAAGTTTATGCATTCCGTGTTCAAGAGTCGTATGAAGTTTCCAAATGACTTGGGTCTGCTAGGGAAGCTAACACACCGGTTGCTTCTAAACTGTCACAAAGTTGCTAAACCAGCTATGAAAATGAAAGGCCAGCAGCGAAAGTTTATCGTTACAGCCCAACGATAGTTTGAATTATTTTGAAATTTTGACGTAGAACATCCTGTTGGGTTTCTCTCCTTAGACCCTACTCCTTAATTCAATCACTAACATCCACGCTATATCTGCCTGGGTATGTATGCACTACTTAGTAGCTTGGACAATTCGGGCATGCCCGTGGAGCTGTATTGCTCTGTAACGAGCAGCAATGGCACTCCTGCGTCCGACCGGTGGACGCGCCATAGACCTGTTTGAAACAGCTTTGTGAAAAGATTAGTCCTGCTAGGAGGTACAGCTCGAATTGGGCAAAAAATGTGGCGCGATCCTGTAGGAAAAGCAAAGGACTAGTTGCTCTGGTCGAGTATGTCAATGTACAGTTGTACCGAGGGCTCGTTAATTGGGATCAGCTGGATGTGTGTTAGGTACCCTCCACAAATTGAGGTTTGGCTGATTAGGCATGACGGTTATCCGCAGCTGTGCAGGCGAGGACTGAGTTGTAGAGGACTGTCTGGTACCATGTATTTTCTCTATCGGAACGTTATATTTATTGATGTTCTGAGCCTGAATACCTTCGTTCTTTAACTTGTTCTTCATTCACGGCGAAACAGCTGAGCGCTGAGTGCACCATTATTGTCACCGTTTTTCGTTTCGGAATCAATCATCTAGGGGCCAGTTGGTGGGAAAGATGAACGTGAGTTTGTAGACGCATGAAATTGTATTCCGATCTTCAGTCCCAGAAGTGCATACTACCCTTATCACCTCTGCTAACAATCACAGTATATTGGCTGATGGCCAGTGCGTTAATAATGGCATTGTGAATGGACACACACGCCCTCTGGCAATTTCCATTTTTTTCATATTGTCCGTCGAACACGAACTGAAACAGATTTGTGCTGGGTGGATGCAAATGGATCGTACACTTTTCTTATGATTCGTCAGACAGGTGATGGTACGTCCCGCAGCTAAATCCCGTAGGCAAACAGTGGCATGGTGCGAGCCCATGATCACCTGTAGGTCAGATTCTTTACAATGAACAGCAACAACTGTGTTGGAGTGTCCAGTAAGCAGGTGAACGTTAACCTTTGTCCGCGTCGCGTCTACAAGATACATGCACGTCGACCGTGGGATGGAGATCGATTCCGTAAACTGCAGACATATGTCCACGATAATTTCGAATCGTCTTTTTGTGCTCTAAGTCCCAGCAACGTACTGTTTTATCCTCCCCACAGCAGAACAAACAGGGGTGACGTGCACTTATCACTTCTCCACGAACAACACTGATGTGACCAGTCAGAGTAGGTTTCAAGGTTCCACTTGCGAAATCGCAAACATTGATTATTCCATCTGCAGCATCAATGACAAAAAAATCATTTTTTGGATCGAAGACAGCACATCGAATCCAGCCACTGTGACCACTAACAACCATACAAAATTTCCAAGTAGGGTGTGGCATCTGTAGAAATATTTTTTCACTTCCTACTTGGACTACAGAGGTATTTTGGTCAAGCATTGGCTTGGGTTTGTTTCTCTACACGGTAGCTCCAGGGGTAGCAGAGGATAAAGCAGCTGATTTAGTCTACTTTAGAGCATTAGTAATGGCCTGTTGGAGCACTGAACCGTAGTGGTCTCGCGCTTTCAGAGCAGTTTTCAGCGCTTCACTTGGTGGTCGAGCTTGATCTGATTCAAACATATCCCGGGTGAGTTTTGGAGATCGAAAAGCCAGTGTATGTACGGAGTGCCGTTGGACAAGTTCCATCGTATTCAAGGATTTCTGAGGTGTAGGAGACCGAAATTCTCTGACACGGTATCTGAAACGTGCACTAATATACACGGCACAGGAACGTATAGGTATATATAGGTATATGTATATATATATATATCACCTTACGACGTCGATTGTGTTAAGTTTATGTGGAGGTGAATCATGACTCCCAATTCATTAAGTAACTCAGACAGTTTGCTCTGGATCAACAGCACAGAGCTATGATCGGGATTGAGATTTTCCAATACAGTCTCACCAGGTCAGTATGAAAACGCAATATCAGGTATTCAGTGAGTAGTTGGCCTGTTAGAGAGCACTGCAGAGAGATCTTTTTATGAATTATTAAACTTGGACGCACTTCTCTCCGCCTGATGTTCAAGGACTTAGTATGCTTAACGGCCATCTGTCTCGTCTTTGTTCACAGCGAATATAAAATAACCTGAATTCTCTGGTTGTAGCACGTTACCAGTGAAGAGTTAGGGTTCTCTAGGAGTACTTGACAGCCGTCAAAGTGGATCTGATAATCACCAAGCCCGAAGGCTTCTGGAAGAATAATCTTAGATACTATGGACAAAGATTTGGACTAATTAGGTGAAACGAGATAGATGACATGGTGACGATGAATGGACGCTCCAGGCTACAATATCCGGTGACTCTAATCAGGCAAAGTTAGGGTGCCCGAGGCACACGTACATATATTCAGGCACATCTAACCTCTTTTGACGTAGCAAGTGATGTGCTATCTTTGGTAACGTCCCTATACTAAATTCGTAAGCAGCGGAACCGGCTATCTTTGAGGCCACAGTTTGGTACTCGTTACATCGACTGAATCGCAAGGGTCCGTCCAATAGTGATAGGTAGACTACTACCTGGGAACTACCTGCAATCACCCAGTATTCTGGTGACATCCGAAACTTGACTTGAATCTTATCCATCTAATACGATGGTACCAGTTTACAAGAAATTAATAAAAATGGACTGCTGATGAACCACCGCCACGTGAATACCTACACGCAAGACGTGCGCACTTTTTTATCCTTCCGGTAATGCCCAGAATTTTACCAGCCCAGGTCTTTCAGTACTGAAATAAAAGAATGCTTCAATAACTTTTTGCAAAAAAAAACATGTGAAAACAAAATCAAATCAATAAAGAACTAAGGGGCGGCATCTTAGACTGTGACTAATCCCTTTTCGCATGGCGGCCAAGTTACACGAGCAGTGTGAACAACAGAAAACACGTGCTCTGCTACACTGCCGGTTAAAATGGTGCCATACCTGTCGCAGGTGATACCTATGGTCACACCGTTGTTGTCTTTTTGTATCTTAAAGTACATTTCGCTACATGATGCTCTACTCTTTTAAACAGATGAGCGCCCGCGATGCTGATGAGGCTGCCCAATTAGTCTACTCAATGGGTCCGTTTGAGCAAACCCAAACAGGTTCGTCCACGTTCGCCATAGAAGCCGATGGAACTGTTCGACTACAAAAGGCTCTGGACTACGAACTCTGTCAGCTGCACGCAATAGCCGTCCAAGTCAGTGATGGCGAATTCATGGCACAAACACGGCTCCTTGTCCATGTGTTGGACACAAATGACGAACCACCAGTTTTTGATCTCAACCCCATGCCTCTTGTCATCGAGGAAAATACAAGTACCGGGAAGATAATAGGGCAGGTAAGATTCGCGTACACATTAAATCTCAGATGCTAGGCATTCTTTGTTCTTATAAGGTCATGCGGGTAGCCCAGAGATTAACCTGAGTTCATTAACAATTTTTCAAGTAATCAGTGGCGTGGTATAGGAGGTCGTATTGGGTGGCCAAGTTAGGTTAACTTCATTGCTACGGATTGGTGGCCGTTCATGTTCATCACTCGGTTTATTGTGCTGGTCAAGCTCAGTGGCTTGGGACCGGCGCAGTAAATGGGTCTGAGCGTTTTATGTCTGAATAAATTTCGACTAAAAAAATAGCGTCTCAAGTAAATAGCCAACCGTCACGCAACCGAAAAAAAACAAAAGACAGCAATCGGCATTCTAAAATACGAGTCGGCGAACACAAAGAACTTTTATAATTTATGGCAATGGTACCCTCTTCTGTGATAGCGACGGCTGCCTGCCAGCCGAAGGGCCTGCGATATACATGCTCAAACGAGCGCTAAGGACTAGTCAGTCCACGGTAAGAGTAGAATGTGATCTTACTCAAGATGCTTGTAAGTGATTTTATACTCCATGAATACTGAGGTGTTTGAATTTGTGGAAAAACTCCTGACCACATCATCCTCTACGGTTTTGAGTTGCCAAACACACGAGAAGTTTCAGTCAGTCTCGCTAACGATTATTTGAAAGTTGAGTGCTTATAGACACAAATGTAGTTCTGTAACTGTAAAGACTCAGACCTTCTCCTCCAATGCACACAAATATTGACCATGAGCTGTAATGTAATTGACGATAGCGGAACAAACATGTGTGCATAATTGGAATAATCAACCACAGAAACTGCCGTTACTCATTATTGACTCGACTTCCGTCTACTGATAATCGGAAAGCTCCACTGTGGAGCAGTGGATTGCGGACAGTGTCGCGTCGCGTTTACGTTTACTAACCTCAGGTACAAACCAGAACCCGAAAGGAATGCGAGGACAGAACTTTTTGCATACGTTTACTTTTCCTTATTTAATTCACTAATTTTCAGATTCGGATTCACGATGCCGATAGTGATTCGGTGAACGGGAAAGTACTATGTTGGGAACCAGCACATCTCCAACGTAGACAAGCCTTGTCCTTCCAGCCCGATTTGCATATCAGTCCAGCTGCGGGTAGCTATGATTTGCTCACAAACATGGTAATCGATAGAGAAAACACTACGAAGGATGATATCGGACACCTTCGAGTGTTTCTCATCTGTTCGGATGGAAATGCCCTACTTGACGGAGTAACTGGTTCAGGCAAGCATACGACGACTATGTCCATCCTGGTCTTCATTGATGACATAAATGATAATTCGCCAGTTTTTACCAAGTCGATCTACCATGTCAACATGGCAGAAAATAATTCTATCGGACAGAAGATAGTTCAGGTGAGCCAAAGTGAGTGTGAATTCACTGAACAGATCTCCGTGTGTCTTGCTGTTTTTATCAGGTCAGTCAATGGAAATTGTTGAGGTCAGGTAATCAACATAACTGCGGAACTTCACATTAGCTCGAGGTATATTATGTTGGTGTTTTAGCCACCTTGTGAAGTGGGATAACAGAAGTGGGAGAAAGGAAACAGCTAGGTTATTGTGAGCTGCAAAGAGTACGAAGGAGTAAGGTTGAGTGTGTGCAAGTCTCTTCAGTCCTTCTATGTTTGCTTGTAGTTCGAAACTCCCACCTCTGCGTGTCTATCGCAAAACTAAGTAAGCTTTTCAGTGCAGTGACTCGCGGATTAAGCAATCAGAAAGTTTTATTACTAGCATTAGTGTTATCATCTTTGTGTCTTAAGTTGTACAGAATTGTTGCTTCATATTCACGTGGAGAAGCATCAGGTTTAACTCCCGCGTTAATAGGCCAGGAGCATAAGCACTTGTGTAACGTACTTCAATTTAGAACTTTCGATAACTGCGCTAATTTGTTCCACTAAAGGATTCTTTGAAGAACAGAAGAAGTAAAGTGTTTTTCTGATCCCAGTAAATCAGTAGTCGACTAACAATCCACAAGGTGTGATAACGCACATGTCCGTCCTTCTGAGCTAGGTTTTTGCTACAAAGTATGAGATATACTGCCAAAAACTTGGACGCTGTCGTCTGTCTTCGTGGTGATAAAAAAATACAGTGTGTTTGACATTGCTGAAAACACAGAAAAGTTAACCAGCTCATCATCGTTACAAAGATGCCTGTTGTAGTTTAGCGTTGGCCTGTTGCAGAAATGTAGTTAGAGAACCGTAGGTCGAGGACGGTCACAAATCTTTCCCTATCCTAAACCCGTGAGCTTTAGCACTTCTAGCCTTGAAAAAGTAGCCGCTTTTCAGTAAGACTACTGGTAGTAGTCCAGGTCATCGACTTCAGTGGCCCAGATGACATACACATTAGTAGAAGAGTTGACTTTACATCAAGTGAAAATATACTATCTTGCTTACTAATGCGTTCTGGGAGGAGTGTCATTTGTAAATGATTTCATGCGACGAGTGTACCCAACTTTTAGTTAATTAGCTGGCGGCATGACAAACTAGCCGTGGATAAAACTGAGCGAACGGCACGGTACTTTGGTGAGGCTTCGAGAATCCGTACTTATGTAGTTCATGAGAACCGAGGGTTTAGCCTAAACAGTCAGAGGTGTACGTAAGTGAGTGACTGTTAAGGTTCCCGATACGGAACTTTGAGTGACGCATAGGTTCGACACTCCCGAATATCAAAATGAAGAATTGGGTTCGTAATTCTACGGTACTATTTACATAAGGGTAAACAAATGTGTACAACAAACCTCAGTTGTTCACGTTCGTAGCGTCAACAAGTTCACAGGTCTGTCACTGACCGGCACAGCGCAGTGTCAACGCCCGCACACCAAACAATGGCGAGCGGAATGATGGCTCAGTAGCGTGGGTTGCGGTCGTCCCTTCCGACGATAGTCTCGTGATTCTCATTGGACGTGCGATCACACGGAACTCATGAGATAACAAGTCAAGGCAGGTTCAGCAAACGGGACATGAACGCGCATGGGTAAGTAGGTCAACTGCACGCATACGCACACAGACACACATGCTAATACACAAGTGTCGGACGAGACAGCCCCTGCGGCAAGGTGAGTGACGGGTACGAATAAGCAAAACAACTGGAGACCAAAAGTACATAGGCGGAGTAAGCAAATGAATGGGGGAATTATCATGAGGTTAAGTTGGATTCAACAGTGACCTTCCTCGATTGCACCCAGCTATTTCATCCGCAGCAATCAGCAAAACGACCTGACATCACTTCCGAAGAAAACACTAAAACGTGTGTCGTTTCGTGGTCCACAATGCGTCTTTTTATAGATTCAGCAAAACCCACCATGGATAAATTCGTTTGCTATCTGGGACAAGAGGGAAAAGCTTCATCATTTGAGATCCTGGTCGAATACTTTAGGCAACAAAGATACCGTTTGATTCCTACAGCGTGCGTAGAAATATACGTGGTTCAAACGGTTCATGAGCATACTTTTGCCAGAAACGGTCTTACACGATTCCCAGCAACCAACCAATAGTCCTTTTTTTGTTTTATGAGTTTCTAGTCTCTTCAGATGCAAGCGACATGTAGTTTGGTTGCACTGAGAAATATTTCCAAAAAAATGAAAGTTTTTGCTACCATCCGGTAGTTCACCATTTAGATGTAAGATAGCTCATCTCAATCTATGCACAGTATATTACTTAGTAACAACTAATTGTGTCGTACAGATTAAAGCGGAAGATGAAGATGAAGGACAGAATGCAAATGTCACATATTCCATTCTCGATACGGCAAACTTCAAAGTGGAGCCCAACAGCGGATGGATTACTGCAAACACTGTTTTCGACCGTGAAGCTCGCGACTCCTATCAGGTAAGATGATCAAAGTATTGTTTTTGAATTGTTCAAAGAGACAAAAAAGACCGATAAATTGCGCGATTATCTTCCATCTGCACTGCCTATCTGGTCAAGTCGCCAAAAGCAGACTAAAAGCGATTTTCAAGGTTATTAAATGTCTATTGAGAAAATTGCAACCAATGTGCGCACGTTACTTCTGCGCCGTTGCCATTTGCCTTTAATCAGGAGTGTTGCGAAAGCCGGATCGTATCACAAGGGAGGCATGTCTGGTTGTTTATACCTCTTCGTTCATTTCAGCGAGCAATATGTTTCCTATGTGGGATGGGAATTTGTCCACTCTAGAAAAAGCTAGTTGGACGTTCCCTTGGGACTACACATGGAGAAAGTCGAGTGTGGCAAGCGTTTGTTGCAAGTGTTTGTCCGAGCATTGTCCTCGTTAATTTCTGACTGTGTATTGACACGACCAAAGGGACCATATGGTTACTTCGGACGTCGTGGCCTCCCAGAAGCAACTACATTTTTACTTCGTTAATGTGAACTTAAATTGGATTAGGTTTATCCGGATAAAGTTAATTCAAACATCTCCACACGACGAAGATTTTTTAATTAATTTGATAAGTGTAGTTATAGCTCAGACGAAAACTACCGACCCTTCATTACTTTGTATTTGTTAACGAGTGTTTATAGTTGGCAAACAATAATGAATGAATTTCTTCCGCTCGGAAAAGCCATGCAACGAAACAAGTGACAGTTCCGCCGGATGAGGCATTACGATACTCATTTCACATGGGAAACTCATCTGAAGGTACCAGGTTGTCTCCTCTACTGGTGAATATCTTCATAAAATCAGTGCTTAAGGAGAACCCTATCGAGCATTTTGTGCGCCGACATATTGAGGTTTCACTCGCATCTTAATGAAATGATTTGCTTCGTCAGGCATTCGCTACGCAGTCATACAATATGCGTACAATACACATCAGTGACCTGCCATAGTGCAACCCGGAAATATTTGTAGGTTTTGGTCTCCTAGATCCTTAGGAATAAGAAATTCCATGACAGTGATTCAGTCAGTTTATTGCGAAGATTTATTCCAACATTGAAAGAACGGAAAATCTTTAGAATCTATTTAGTTGGTGTTAGGTAATCACATGCTTCAGCTTGAATAGCATATCATGACTAGCATTTGTCAACAAACAGTAACGTACATGTGCCCAAAGCTAGTTTATCGATCCGGGCAAGAAGATTCTCCTGATCAGGTCGGGTGGTGTGTCAACACACATGGCCTGTAAATGTGAGCCAATGTTACCAGAGCCTTTCTTTTTATGATGCGTGTGGATCAAGCAGTTAGATTACCGATCCTGAGGCTACTTCTGTCCGCTGTAATTCATCCCCCTGATAGAGCTGTTTCATCTTGAGGGGTTTCTTCAGAAAAAGAAAAACGTCACCAAACCACAGATGATCAGCGGATTTAATTTTGTGCTGAGACGTTTTCCGTATTTCTATAAGGTAGCTCAGAGACGGTTGTCCCAGGTAACGGCATTCACTACCTCTCGACATCACTAACAACGCAGAATCAAAATTGTATGGGAACAACTGATGTCTTCAGATTAGTTTTTGTTTTCAACTTTTGTTCGGTTGGTAAGAATTGTAAGAACATGTTGATTAGCACAATAGATGTCGTCTTGTATCGATTTTCCTGGCTTTGTGTCGGCATTAAAGGAAGCTCAGAATTACAATGTCTTTTATCCCAACTGCCTACGTGTCCATGATGAGCCACACAGTTGTATCAGTCCTGCAAACAGATGGCATCTACACTAACTGACCGAGCTTCCCATGGCGTCCATGGTATTTTTGGCTACATTGTACCGCCTTGGATGTTGTCTGTTGTTATGGTGACCACTTGCTTACAGTTTCCGCTGCACTGTGTCGATCAGATGTATGCTCCTGTCTGAACCGTCAAACTGTACAACGAAATGTGGTGTTTGTATCCGGTAAACACATACTCCCTTGAATACAATACCAAGGAAAGAAGACCCAGAACAGACGGTGGAGATCTAGTCGGTGCTTTAGCAAATGATAAAATGGATAAATACAAGAAGAAGCTGCGTCGTTAAATAAGCGGGTTACTTTTAGATAATATATTGCGATACCTCGAATATTGTACCAAATGAAACGCGAGGTAGCCTGGTACAACTTATCGGGTTGAAGCGGAACGTCATTAAAGGGAGATTCAGGTGGATTCGATTGCGTCTGCCCTCAAAACCAAATTCGTGTGCGAGTGAGAGTATTTATGGAAGCAGCTATACTGATAAACTGAGAACTTACAATCCTTACCACTCCAGTCGTTTAGTGATCAGCAATTGGGACACTGATTTCGGAGCAATGCTGTTGGCCTCTTCCTCACGAGTTAAAGTGAAGATCTATGGTCAGCAGATCATTGGTTGACATTCATAACAGTAACTTTAGATTGAAAAGCTTGAGTTTTGACAAGTTCTGCTTAAAGTTGCCCACTGTCTTCATTGCTGGCTTCTTTAGGGTGCGTGCTATATATCCATAAGATATTTCGTCTCTCTTCTGATGTGAACTCTTTTGGGACATTGCATCAACTTAACTGAGTTAGTTGCGAGGAATTGCAATGGTGCATTACCTGAAAAAAGCAACATTCATTATCTGGTTTAAAATGGACTGATGGTGTATTTTTTAGTCTGGGTGTCATTCACGTAATTTATTGTGATAATAAAATCCTGATTTTGCGGTTTGACACGACAGTTTTGCGCAAAGTGTCCTTAAGTAATGAAAATCATCCTTGGAAAGATCTATTGTTTTACTAAATGGTGTGGAATATCTAAATTGAATTCACGTGGGCTAGCACAGGACTTGCGGTCTGGTAGGTTTTTTTGATTAGATGCGACCTTGCATGCCGATTGCACAGACAATCTCACCACCTGATTTGGGCACCGCATCCATGGCTTCTGGTGAGGAGGGCCAAACTTCCGGGAAGAGGTGACTTTTGTAGGCCAAACAACGCTCCTGACAAAGAATTGCACTCACGTGACTTGCAAAGCAGGATAAAGTGAAACGTTTTATATTTCATGTATGAATACATAGAATTAGGTTGCTGGATGAACAAAGAACACTACACGGTACAGATACAGAACTCTTCTCAACAGTCTATAATTTACACAGAAGGAAGACTAATTCACAAATGAACATTCCATCTGAGATGTGGTCACTCGGGGAAAAACCTAACAGGTGAAGACGTGATGCTGAACCCGTGGCTGAATGATGAGTGGCGCTACATCCTGTCTGAGGGTGAACCTGCCACAAGCCTATCAGCGATTCGTGGCCGAACGGTTTAGTGTTCAGACGACTAACCTGCAGCTCATGGAGTCCAAAACCTCCTGAGTTGTATAAAGTGCTCACTGCTAGTGATTCCGAAGGAAATCAGTCAGCTTTTAGGCATAGTTCGGCTTCAGTTACGGTAAAAATAGCATTGCGTCTATTATCGTTCATGTTCGTTCACTTTTGAAGACCATGTTCACATATAGAAAAACTATATTCAAGCGATAAATGTGAAAGGGTGTACTGGAGAATAGTAAGTAAATCGAGGGAAGCCCCCATCCGAAGGCGTGTCGCGAAAAGTTTCATTCGGACGAGATAAATCGCAAAGTATATAAGAATCTTTGGCATCGAAGCACTTGTTTAAAGAAGAAAGGACAAACATTGCTAAATGCTCTTCAAGGCGTGGTAAGCGCTAGCACACTCAACACTCGAAAATCTGGCACAAAGTGTCCGTCGTAGTGGGTCAGGTGTAAAAGTCAATAGCAAGGATGCACACTCAGCGTCATGTACCACACCTACATGTGTCGTAAGTACGTACAGAACCCAAAATAATGCGAAGACACATGTTGCTGACTGTGACTTTAGAAAGTCCATGTCCAATAACAGCCTTGGAGGATTGAGGGAAGCAGATCCCTCGATATAAACCGATAATGAAAGAACAGTCATCAGCAAAATATTTCTGCTTCTTTTGATTCCACACAGTCACCCAGTGTTTATCCGAGACTACTACCACCGTTGCTCGGCGCTATCGAACAGCGATTAGATCGAGCTTGATAAACGACGTCGACGTAGGTGTTCTCAACTCCAGGCGACAAATACGTTTCGCGAGTTCCCTCGCAACTCGATTATGATGAGCCCGTCTACCATCAAGAATGATCCAGAAGGACTACAGAATGTGCACCAAGCTCTCTGTTTGACCACAGTTTCCTCGACAGAATATCGTGTGGCCACCATGACCACGCCGGAGGCTTCTAACGCCCGTCCTAATCAGGTTGCATCGGAGCCGGATACCTGGATAGATGTCCGAGGAAACACTCGTTATGAAACACAAGCCACCAATTCGAGAGGGGCGAACCGAGTAACTCTCGTGAACCGTGATCATCAACACTGTTGTGTAGACTAGCGCCCAAAGAAGCCAACAGTTCTTCCTTGGTGCATACTCATGCACCTTGGATTCGGATCGGAAGGCTCAGATCCCGAACAACCTTACCAAATGTGGAATCGTGGACCACATTACGTAGTAATTGGCATTGAGCAGACAGAAGCTTTTCCATATGCGCTCTCCGCTGCATCGGGATGGTTGCACTCAGATTTGGGATGCCAAGTCCCCCATGCTGTTTACCGGCTTTGATATACCTGATTGGGTTGTCCTTTGGCAGATGTAGCCGGCCACGAATAGATTACCCGATGTAATAGTCTAACCTTTTGAGCGTGTTTTGGTAACCTTCCGAGCACCAGTGAATATGTCATAATCGGCATCAAGTAGTTCCTTGTGATCTCTATTCTCTAATGCGGCTTCGACACGGCCCGCGTCCCCTCATCAAGTAGTTTGAGCAGCTGCTGTCGGTAATTACATACTCCGTTCCACTTGAAAATAAAAAGGATGCCAAACTATGTCACGGCGTCTGTCGGAGGATTAATGAGTTCCTCGGCGAAGCAAAGTAGGGTGAGTGAGACCGCTGTCGCCCGGTGTTTACTGTCCCAACAAATCACTGTTGCTTTCGTTTTTCGGGCGCTGGTCTTCATGCCATCTCTTCCCAACTCGACTGCAACATCTTCCAGCTTCTTTTTTAAGGCACGCCTGGCTTTTTGCACGCACGACCTAGTCGTCAACGAAGGCAAAACCATTCACTCAGGTGTCATAGAACTGGTATCCTAATTGCGGCATCGGCAATACATGGACATCATCCATTGGCATGGTGAACAATATTGAGAAGAATGGATCTTCCTATCTCACACCTCTGTGGCACTGAACCTCGGAAGTGGGGAAGACTGCTAAAGCAATGTATTAAACTATGAGTGAAGATGCTCCAAACGTCTTGGCAGATCTGACAAATGTCATGGGAAACCGAATCAAACACTTTCGAGTTATCAACAAACGCTAATCTTAGACAAGAAGCATTCACTGAAGAGTGACGAAAGAAAGCGTGTGACAGCAATGTAGCTTCTAAACAACCATTTCGATTTAGGAGTGCAAAATGGAGTGAGGACAGCTGCAGTCGACACCTCCAGTGGTCAACAGGGACTTTACGGAGGCATCGAACAAAAATGAATGCACTGAAATCGGTCTCAGTTGGTCCGGTGAATTCGGATTTGGACCTTTGGAACTGGAATAATACGATCACGACACAGATGTAGCGGACAACACTGACGTTGGCAATAAACCTGTATGGCATCCTGAGCATGAACTTTTCCAGACCTGGGAACGAAGTGCTCGTTAAACCGATCGTAGGACCAACTTCCTCCCATGTACTTGTCTCGATCGAACTCCAATCGGATGGTATCACTGCGCGACTTGGCCGGCTATCCACGTCATATAATAGATCACTTAATAAAGCAGATGTCCGGTGAGTAGGGTGTGGTCGTCCGTTTCACCCCAAAGTTTGTATTTCCGTTCACAATATATATACTTAAAGTTAGCTTTTCGAGAACTGCCAGAGATCATTTTTCTCTCCATCCATTTAAAATATACTGCCGGGTGCCTTTCAACTGTCTGCTCATTTTAAAAAAAAAGCATATTTTTTCTCCAAAAAATACAAGGCGTAAAACCTCATTTATCTATCATAATACTTTGTAAATAGCCATTGTAACACTCATAATTCACGGAACACTCAAATTTGTTAACAAACCTTCTTCACTGCAGTAGAACACATATTCCTATAATTTCATTAAGCGCAGTCATGGTAGTTTTCACGTTCTGTTTGTTTCAGTTCCTTTTTAGTGGGTACTGCCGTGAAAAGAAAAACAAATTGGTTCTGCATAGCTTATTGATCCAGAACGAGTACCTCTTTTAGCGTTTTCCCAATTTAACGCCTCATTAGTCCCAAGTGTCCCAGTGGTAAACAGTCATTACGAAGTAGATTCTCTGTCATGTAGGACTCAAAATGTCATCCAATGTTGCATCACTCATACTTTCACAAGAAAGTGGACTCACGAGAAATGCACACGCAGCGCCACTTCAAGCTTGGTAAGCCGGGAAGTTTACACTGACTGTTGTGCACTTTATCAGTAAGTGAGTTAGTTGACCACTGTTTCGGGACAGCATATATATCAGGATCTTCAACGAAACAGTGCTGCGATTCGAAGCTGTTTGAAGCTGGAACAAAAAACAATCTATTGTGTTTGTTCGGCTGATAGTGACCTTGTTTTCGACCGTTGTCAATCGAACGCAAGGTTGACTGCATTGCATTGTGGAATATCACTTTCCATACTGATGACCAGCGAATACTAATCAAATTATGGTTTGAAAGTGGGTTTCTCGGTCAACTGTTGTTGAGGTTGGTGGATTGTATTGTCCTGACGAGAAACTACAGTGTTGTCATCTCTGTGAAGCAATCCACTTCGCGTTTTACCCAAAATTGGATCTGTTGAGTGGATGCAACAAAAATAGCTGTGTTGGCGCTTTGTTTCTGGATAATCATACGAAATATTCACTTGGATTCTCCCTACTAAGTATATTTCCAGATCCATACATCGCACAGTCTAAATTCAATTGACCTTTGAGTATCAGTGAACACTTTCCGGTTAACATTCTGCATGATTTGGAACTAGGAGGTTTTCAATCAAAATGTACTTCTTTTAGGTTACCATTGTTGCTTCTGACCAAGGAAACCCACCGTTATCATCAACGGCACTACTGAATCTCACCATTTTGGAGACGAAGCAACCTAACCCACTTGGGCGTGCCGACCAAAAGCAAACCGGATTCTCCTTGCTTCCCGGATCTGGAAGACAACTGGAAGCAGACACTTTTATAGTCCGGGAGAACGCTCCTCCCAACACTTACATTGGTGATGTTGTGGCCAGTCAGGATCAGTGGCAAGGAAGTGGGAAAATGTATTTTGAGCTCCTGGACGATACCCCAAACCTCTATTCCACACGCTTCCGCCTGCTTCGCAATGGGTCTTTGTATACCACCGTTAAGCTGGACCGGGAAGAAAGAGTACGTTAATTAATTAGTCCCTCGTCACGCATAATTCAACCCTTAATGTAATTTTTACCTTTAGATGACCAGTAGGAATTCCGTTCAAACAGACATTTCCTGGGCTAATCGAATAAACCTGTTTTGTCTGAGCCACAGACTGTCACAGAGATCAAATTCACGACTTTCAGAGCTAATGCAGAAAAGTGGTTGGGGGTTTTATTGTGGAAAAGCACGTAATGTTACTTTAGACAGACAGCAGTACAATGGCTTTGCTTCAAGTGTCTGCTGGGATGCGCCACTCGGTCAGTGGGAATAAAAAGGTGACTGCATAGAATGTTAATGTTGGGTATAGAATTCACACATATTTGGTCGCGTTTGGCTTTTATCACGTGCACAGCACTGGAAAAATGTGGTATGTGTGGGTATGTATGCTACTAAAGCTAAGATAATAACTCCTGTTTGGTGTAGAAAAGAACTCAAAAGACCGCCAGTTCAACCATATCATCATCTTCAGTTTAAATAGTTTTTGCAGATTTAGTTACCTGTTCTGTCGCAAAACCAGCTGTGTGACCAATCTAGACAATATCGTCCTACAGACATGGACACAAGATTTATCATCCTTTCCAATATCGTGTCTCAATCGCCTGGTCACTCGAATGAACGACTAAGAAAAGACCCAAAAACACTACAGGCGTTCTACTATTTTGTACACGAGTAGCAAGGTTTGACTACTTTTAATCAAAGAATTCATCATTTACGGGCGATTCGGCGAGCTCTTTTTCATTTATCTTCCATGAAGAGTCCTTGGAGAACTCATGAACTTCATGAACCTATCAGCGGAATATAATGAAAGCATACATTCCAAACCCCCCGTCATGAATTCTGACATATTAGCATCGGTGGTACACAAGCCCTTGATGTCAGATCAGAACCAATACGTCAACGCTGATGAAAGTGTGCTGTGGCATATCAGTATTGAGAATTTCTCGGGGGAAAAACATCATCCAAGATTCGCACACCACTTCTGAATGCTCGTAAACGTCTCCCAACAAAACTTTTTTTTCAGTTTAGTCCTGTTTATTGAGATATGCCACATATTTTTTTGTACGTGCAGGGTTTAGCAGAAAAGCATCATGGTTGCAAAGCCAAATCCAAGTGACTCCACAAACAGGTGGCAGTATGCCACATGAATATCAAAATCAAATACATGATGCTCTGGCATAAGCTATACAGTTCTGACCTTCTCTGTGTCTACGTGTGTGTCAATCACTAATAAGCCCTCGTAGAATAGAACTTAGCTGAAATAACAGACAACCTCCATACAACGACTAACAGGTCTCATCCACCTGTGAATAAGTTCCCACATTTATCAAACCGAGGAAAGTCATGATTTATTTGTTTGCATAAATGATGAGTTTGTCTCCATTTCGGTGATCAGATTGTTTCTCCAATACACTTTGACATTTAACGTGGGAGGCCCCTCAGGGGGATTTAAGAACCCTGTACCGGACAGCTCTGGCCTCCCTCATTACCAGCGGTTTTCGACCGGCCCCGTCAGCTGGTGTGGCTTTACTGAACGATCTGTTTTGTATCAAGTCGTTTCATCGCGAGCCGCAGTTTTGATAATGTCTTCTATCTTCAGTCAACCCCACGATTAAATCCTTTTTCTGAATTGATCGCATTACATGCGAGTGACATTTCCCATCTCCCACCCAGTGCTCGGGAAACAGTTTGGTAAAACTCTCAAACCATGAACAGTTAAAAATTAACATCCCCCGTGCGTTTTTTGGAAATATCCGTAGTTCAGGCGTTGAATTTTTAATCTCAGGAGAGAATGAACATAAGTACTTACCTTGTGGATCCACTTAGGGAAATAATTTCCTCAGCGATCTGCACAGGGTGTGGCATGCGCTGCGTTTGAAGAATCTTTCCGCATTGTACATAGTAACAGTGTCCTGCAACCAGTGGACGATCAGGTTCTTCTTATAATCTCAGTCAATGTGTTCCATCAACCTTCCTTCTGGTCAAAAGGAATAATCATCACCGCAAGCTAGAATGATTATTGTCTTTCTCGATATTCGTCATTTGTTTTCACTCATCGTGCCGTTTATCGGTTTACCTATGCTCTATAACAAACGAAACAGAAGCAATCACCTGTTTACTTCATATTTGCCTCGCAAAAACACGTTACATATCTAAAACAGCGAAGTTGGTTTCTGCCCGCGTTTTACCTACAAGAATTTACGGCATACCCGTTTCAAAAATTCTTGGCAGAACTCAACACCGTTAACGACTACACACAGTCACATATCTGTGGTAAAATCACACAGCGTGAAAAAAAATCCCAGACTGACATTGTAATATGTCATCTTACACAAACACAGCTTCTATGATACTGCAGGTTAAGATATTGCAGAT
The DNA here is from genome assembly GCA_003604175.2 of Clonorchis sinensis. Classification (NCBI taxonomy): domain Eukaryota; kingdom Metazoa; phylum Platyhelminthes; class Trematoda; order Opisthorchiida; family Opisthorchiidae; genus Clonorchis; species Clonorchis sinensis. The sequence goes on along the minus strand of CM030369.1, from coordinate 17,984,197 downwards.
TCGAAAAAGTTTAAATGTCACGACACATAAATAAGGTAGATGCGAAACTGGCGATGTTGATTTTCGTCTCCTAGTATTTAGGTCTTTGGGAAACACTAAATGCCAACTTCTATTATTAGTAGTTGTAAATATATGCGCACTTGAGTCATGAAACCCTACAGTAATCCTCAGGTTAACACTTATTTGCTGTAAATATTAGTTGGCATATTCACTGAATTTTGATTTTTGGTTCATCTCATTCCTTTTTGAAAAAAGCAAAACCATTGCAGTGTTCATCGTACATTGAATCTGGCCGGTATTCTGCTTGCCCACTCGCACTTTTTCCGTGGTAGCCAAATCAACAGAAAGCAATAAACCTGACATTTTACCTAACTACCGACGTTTGACAACCGTTAGGGAATTTTACAGCCATTTCTTCATAACTAATCAAATGAAGCGTTACATAGGTAAAAAAAATAGACAAGTATTTCAGACGTTACACTTGCGTTCATGCCAGACAGAATGCCAGCAACCATCAAAAATCCCATGCCCTTGAGACTGGTACACCTGAAAAACCGTAAGTTTTAATGTTCTGCTCCCAGTCTGTCAGTAAATTACAAGTAGTAACAAGAACCCATGGAGTCTTGTTATCTGGATTTGCATGTCGTGTATGATGCCTGCTAAAAACGTTCATGACTGTATTGTGAAACGGTACGAGTCAAAAGCTAGATGATACCATAATAATTTCTTTATTTCGCGTTTGTGCACATGCAGGGAAGAATGACCATTAACATCACAAGACTCCGCATATACCACACCGGAAATCAGGAAACAAAGCCGAATGAGGTGGCGATTTCCTCCCCTTTGGACAGTTCTGTAAAGCATGTTTTGTTATTTGACCTGCCTGAACCAATAACCGGAAACACAAACCGGATAATTAGCGGGGGGGTGCCACTTCAGGGTTGACACTGGTATCTCTAAGGCCTGAAAAAAACAAAGCAAGGAAAAACATGTACAATTAAGCTCAGAGGCAAAAATCGATGGCTTGTATAACGCTTATCTTCGTAATCCGGAAAATAGAGGAGAATCGCGGGGTGAAATTTCAATCACTGATTAGAGCAGACACAAAACAAACATGCAATTATCAAATGTCATACGAAAAATACGGTGCTAGTTATGACGAGTTTGCATTTGGCTTCTCATAATAAAACTGATGCTTCGTTACCACTGTTCACTGGTTACACAGGGTCCCCTAACACATCAAAGACACTGATTCTCCAAGAGACAGTCTTCCTTACAGGGAGTAGTTTTTACTACATTAGCCGCTTGCAAAGCATAGCAGTAAAGAGATCCAGCCCCGAACCCTAACACGATCTATTTTAAAACAATATTATGATTACATTTTCACTCAGAACTGGTCACCTTTTAGCAGAACGTCACCGTTAAGGTTGTTGCAAAGACCATGATTAACCTCTTTCCTGACCAATATCAAGGCGTTGTGGTGCCCGTGATCTTCGTTGACTACATGAAGAATGTGCTTCTGATTGCGAAGTTTCTCACGTTCGCTGACATGGTATGAAAGTGCAATACAGACTTAGAGGCACCGATCCTCAGTCAATATATGACTGTTATTATCACTCGGACGAGTTTGCTTTTTTTATAGAACGGCATTTTCAGTCTTTTGCTAGCCGATTCCTGTTTGCTTTAAAGCTCTTTTAAATTAACGACGTCCTTTTAGAGCAAATACCAGACCTTACCCATCAGCAGATCGGCGACTGATTGCCAAGCAGTTCTGCAACCATACTATTGTATCTGCGTCTATTTGGAACCCAATGATTGTCTTAATAGAGCTGAAATTCACGAATGAAATCTCGCGCATAAATCATCCTCAGCTTCAACACTAGAAAATTCCAAATACTGGCTAACGTTTTCGAAGACCTTTGGCAAAAATGGATGAGAAGGTACAGTACTATGTGCATTTGAATCTGACCGTTCGAACGAGAGTGGTGTGAATATGAACAAAATATCTATCACGCAAAACCCCAAATGCAACCAAAAAGTCGCCCAGTGGGTTTCAAGCGTGTGTCACGCTACCTGACTGGGAAGTCCTGACTGGCGGGTCAATCGATCGTCACAACTAGGACAGTTGATGGGTCGTCGTTCGATCAGTCGGGCACATCAATCACATCGCTCAAATGTGAACAAGTTCGCCTGTTCAGACGTGAAAATTCAGATGCGTCCAACGCGTGTTGGTGGAGTAGTGGTAACACGCTCGCCTCGCATGTCAGATGTCCGGGGTTCAAATCCCGACACGGCCACTGGATATGCACCGCTAATGAGCTCTAATAAGAGCGAAACTCGAGTCCAGTGCTTCCCTTTGGTGTGGGCTCCCCGGAATAGTTACGCCAGAACATGAGGACGGCCGTTCAAACGAGAGTGGTGTGAATATGGACAAAATACCTATCCCGCAAAACCCCAAATGCAACTAATGCATGATAGTCGCGTGTAAGTAAACACATTGCTGGAAGAACCATAGTTACTTAAATCCACAAGGTAACTGGCAGCACGCAGCAGGCAATTCAAAACCCCAATCCTGTCTAGTAGTCTAGAATCTCGTCATCTTGAGTTTATGTTTGATAGTTTAGTAACAGTGTCAGAAAAGTTGACGTTGCAATACGATTCAGATGTGGACCTGTCATTTGGAACTTTGGATGTATTCTAATGAATGTTTGGGTCAGGAAATGGACTCATGTAAGCTTTGCGTACGGTTGTAAAAATACTGGTGGCACACAGGAAAATAAATGTAGGTTTCGCCTGAGGGAAACACAAATTTCACTTAATAGTACAGATGGTGGCTTACGGCCTGACAACGCGGAGTATGCAGACTCCGCTGGATCAAAAGCAAGCCACCGTTCTTCAAAGTAAAACAGAAATAATCCCGCGTGACTCCGATCTTTGCTTCTTCCATTCTTGACAGGAATAATCATGGATTATGATGATTCAGTGACTCTACGAAACAACCGCTTGTTCCCTCAAATCACGATTGTATCTAGTCTTCTCTTTTTAATCGATCAAATCTATAGTCCTTTGCAGTTCTGAGCTGCATTCGAACCTCTAGAAAAGATCGGCCAAGGTGTTTTGACCAAAACAGAAGTAAAGGCTGTGGTGCAAATATGACATGATCACGGTCGTTTCACTTTGAAGTTCACCCATTTTTGACATCACAACGAACGTCATTTCCGGCTTGTAGTGGTTTCCAGCCGTGCTTAGCTGGATACCCGTAAGGCCAAATTGACAACGTTATATTCTTTACCATCCGTCAAAATTCTTATGTTTGTATCAAAATACCGCTATGTTTGTCAGTCTCACTGTACTGAGAGATAAGGAGGCAGAAATGCTAACGTAGATTTGGCTTAGAATTAGTGGCCTCGCTGTGTGGCCATCGATTTTATGCTTGATATTTTTACTCTACTGGCAACCTGCTTTTAAAAAGCACCACATTCTTATACGAGGCACAGTAGGTTCCGTTTTCATGTTGCTCACTCGTAGTTAAGGAGATTAACACACAAACGATCTGGATTACGCACCGCAAATAACCATGGCCTTCGCAAATTCCAAGCAGGAACTTGTCACTTTTTGGCGTACAGCAGCAAACTTTAAGCGTGATGACGTTTGATTCAAAAGACCAATTTCGTGAACTCGGTGACATTTTTCACTATGCAGTTAGCATTTACAACCTGTGACTGAAAAGTCAGACGAGACGGGAGTTTAAATTGGTTACCGCAATAACCAATTAGCTGCCAAGACTGAGACTTAGATAAACCCCAAAATTCAGTGTAAATTATTGCCTTATCAAATGTAACCAATGATCCAAAAAAGCAATCACTTTTACGTGGACTGGGAGAGTTTTAAATAAGCAGTACTACTTTGACCGCTTATCATCATTTACCAAAGACTGCAGACAATTTCGAAATTTTCCTGGCTGAAATAATAAGGATCATCTCAGACACTATAGGAATATCTGATGAACTAAATAACCAGAAAGACATTGGACTCGAAATCAAACGCTTCAAGCAGTGTAGAATTTCTCCACTGATTGTAAGTGATAAAGGGTTTTGCGGGTGACGTCCAAAAGGGGAAGAGACCTAGTTTGGCGCTGTTATTCTCCTCAGTTAGATGGGGATATCAGCTAATGTCAGTTATTTTCTGAGCAGTTCCGGGAAATCCATGAAAGCCTATCAAGAAGGTAAAATACATTGTTTATGGCCTCCGAATGACTTTCTTTGTTCATGTTCATAACTGTTTCTTCAAGAATGCACACTTACATACGGACAGAAGACCACTTTATGATACGTACCATATAGCAAATTTCAAACGTCTCTAATCTCGTCACTTTACACCTTTGTTTTCAAGTAAGCCGATAAGCATGAGCAAGACTAATAAAATATGCTGAAAACGATCTTTCAGTTTGAACCACCTTGCCAGTTTTATAAGCCGGCTACTGATAGTAACAGGGATGGACAAACCAGCTTGTGCTTCCAAGGACTGTTGGCGGCAGATGTTACGTGCGCTGCCATTTATTTTAGATTCTCGACTAACAAAAGCACCAATTGGGAATCCCTGCTTCTGTTCTGTGAAGGGGCACACAAGGGCATTTGTTAAACTCTGAAATGAGAATCCTGAGTAAACAAAGTATGAACATGGGACGGTACAGTTTATAACCCTCTGACATGACCTTGGTTAACAAGTACGCGTCGAATGAGAGTTCAGTTTTCCCAAAAATATCTAAGTAATCGCCGTGGCAACGAACAATACGATCACTCAGGGATAGTATAAATAAGGTTGATTCAGTTACGACGAAAACGGTCCTGACACTTGACACAAATATTCACCAGATGAAGGAATACACAGAGAAACCTTATTGGATGAAGGTGTTAGGTGAAACCTACCGTCATATGAATAACTGGCACAATGAGGCAAGATCAAAGCCAAGTCAAACAAGTAATCTGTCGGGTTTTCCATCTTCACCTCACCTTAAGCCAGGAACGACTATGTGCTCCCTTGTATTGATCTATAAACCCTATGATTGCCCTTTTATTATGTCGTCTTCAGACATTTTTCGAGTGTTCGTTATGACGTCCACCAGTATATTCTACGAACCAACCGCAGCAAACAGCTGTTGTCAACTTTCGAAGCCTCCTCGCACAAGTGTTTAGCTTTCAATAAACATCACCAGTGACTCCAGGGTGAGTGCAACAAAACACAGATAGGGCACTTACAGATGCATTAGGAGTAAACGGCTATTCTTACCGTGTGTAGCGCCTTTGTACTGGTAGACTTTTACCGCTGAAATGATGAGTGTAGCACTCATTCTCTGATCGCAAGCCCAGAACCAATAACATGCAACCGGTTGGTGAACCACAAAACGAAATACACTGACGATGAATATCAGATTATTGAAACCCCAGACCAGTCGTCTGAGCAGTTGGTACCATTTGGTTCCGGCCCCCGTCAGACCATTCCCATTACCTCTGGGGAGGGACGGGTGTTGAGAATCGGTTGTGAAACAGCAATATAGACGACAGTGGTTAAACAACGCACCTTCCAATATGGGACTGACGAGAAGCAGCCTTCACTTCTTGACCTCTGCATGGTCGATTAGGCGTGTTTTGCTGGTCGTTTTGCTGACGATAATGGACAAATGTCAGACCAAGTCAAACAATAATCCAAATTCAGAAACAGGCTGTGATTTCGAATTCTGAGTGGAATTTAGCCGACCAAACGATCACCACACTCAAGACCTTAGTGATCTAGAAAATCGCTTTCATGCTTAACAACAGCACCTCGTTACCTGAGTGACGAGTTAAACGGTGATAAGGCAAACAAGTTCATTGTCAAAACAACATATTTCATGAAATTATGAAAGGAAAATTTTGACTGTTTTGAATTTCTCGCAGTTTATAGCTATCCTGATGCCATTGACAACGGGGAGCACACAGCATGCCGCGGGATATGATACATTTCATTAGCGAGGAGGAAACCATGTTGTTGAAATGCAACGTTCTTCTCATCACACATGACCACTTCGCAATATACTTTGGCAAAAAATACCGAAGCTGCCTGTTGTTGAAGCCTCAATTCAGAGCGTGAGATAAATTCATCCATAAATCATTCCGCAGATTCGAAGATTTCCGTGTTTTGTATAAAACGTGGAACGAGTTGAATTATGATATCTCATCCGGGTGAACTCACCAACCCACCTGTTTTTCATGATGGGCCCAACCGGCAAACAGTAACCAGTATGCAGAGACGTTCATCACAACAACCACTTCCGGGGAATTTTCCTCAGGAAATGTCGTGTCATACTGGTCTGCATATGGGTCTGCAAACTGGTTAAACTAAGATTGAACCGGACAGTCTCCACACACCTTTTATTGACGCAGTATTGCGTTGTACGCAAACTGGTTCACCTTTCAAATGGTCACACTTCACCTAACTTTTCTGACCAAAAATTATTTCTACAGGCTGTCATACATTTCTTATAATCCTGTCAGTTTGATGGACACTTGAACACCGCTTGTTCATACTGTATTACAAGCGTTGTCCACCAAAATCCTGGGGAACACAGGCGGTTGTACTAAACCATATCCTGTTTAGTGCGGGAACCCGTGTAAACCTTGGTTTGTTTAAATACACGCATGCACACACCCTCATCATACTTTCTGACCACTTCATATTTCAGGAAGAATATCAGCTTGAAGTTCGTGTAAACAGTCAAATCATTTTTGGATCCGTTATTTCAACTGGAAAAATTACAATTCGTGTGTTGGACGAAAATGACAACGCGCCCAACTTTGTCCATCCACCCGGACTGTTGTCAGCATGTAAGACTTTGATCTGTTCGACAGTCGTCAGTTTATTCATCCACTGTCTTGTTACGTCTTTGGACAACTCAGTAGGGCGCAAGTATTTTGTATTGTTTCTTCATTACAATAACCATAAACTGAAGCAATTGGATGGATTTTTTGGTAACCTAATTACGGAACGAAGCGGTCAATCGAACGACCACTTTGTAGTGAGTTATTATGTCATTAGGTTTATTTTAGACGCGAAACATAAATATTTTGATCAATTTATTGTAGCGGCTACAGTGAACGCCGAGACATGCGTGGGTTTTCGCGTTAACTATTGCTTTTTTTAGCTTTTATCTAGCTACCTTTGTGACAGAAATAAATGTTGCATTTAGTAATGTCACTGGCCTCATTGTGATTTTCACCTCTTTGTTGGTAAGGAAAATTTGGCTGTTTATCTAGAACACAACTTTTTTGTCACCTAGTTCATCAACAGGGACAACAGATTTTTGTAGAGATAGGCAAAAAAACATTAGCAGGACATATACTATAGAACCCTCGTGCGTTATTAGCGGGACATAGTTCCTTGTTCATGGGTGACTTAACACTACCAGTAAATTACACGGGTAGGCAAAATACTGGGCAACCAAGTTTAACTATGCCTCGATGCACCGCCGACCTACCTAATGTCGATTGGTCTGACGTATGCAAGGAGTAGTTTGCATGTTCATCGATCAGGCACCGGGTGAACATGGACAAGCTAGTGGTTAATCCTCTATCGATAATCGCTTAGCAAACAACAACTGGCCTTCATCCTACTGGAGTGTTGACATGGCTGAGGGGAGCCTAGTGTAGATTAGCAAGAACTTGGGCTTAACGTTGACCACAGTAATTTGTTATCTGACTGAGGACTGCATTGTTCTAGTATCTGACTGGGGATCGCCACGAAAAGGTCAGTAAGGCAGATGAGAATCTGTGCCTAAAGACAAATGCGGAGAAGCCTCAAATAGTTTGACAGATAGCAGATGGACGTTGAGAACGACTGTGATCCAACGTCACCAAAATGAAACCCTGGAATAAATCTACATGCTATCAAGCAGAGACAGAACGATACGGTTCTCGCCAATCAAGCGGAAGTTGTCCGGATGTCACCGCCCCAGACACACATGTTTTGCCATACTGATGATGTACAAGGTTATCTGGATCGTTTGCATAGGTTTATTTAAGCTTCTGGGTGAAACTGATATTGATTCATTAATTGGGGACTTTATTCAATCCACTAAAAAATAGACAGAAACTCGGGGACTGCGCCTACCTGATGAGCCCGAAGCAGAAGGGCGAAACCGGTCGTGGGCTGTCGAAGAATTTTCAGCAACCTTATGAGTAGTGCATTACGAATAGACAGTCCCATTTATCGCTGTCCATCCCTCCGTGTGGTCCTCAGTCGAGAAGCCAGTCACGATCAAATCACGTGACATGGACTGCGCTGTGAGAGGATGCATGATGCTATGCCTTGCCTACGTGGAAAGAAATCACAATGCTGATCGTAAACTCCTGCGTGAATGTCAATATACGCAGCTAATTTTCAGGAGGTTGATGTTTAAATCGTGGGGTGCGCTATTCTGAGGATTTCCAAAAAATTATGGAACGGTTCCACAGCGCTTATTGGTTTTCAGCTTAAGTTGACCTCACTTGCCAATGAGAAATTACAAAATCTAACCATCATCCACCCTGAATAATAACAGATGAAGAGAACCAAACCCTTGGGTGGACGACCATCTGGTCTGAGAAAAATTTGAACAGAATCCTATCTAGCACGCGTGCTCTCAAGTTTATGGCTCAACTATACTTTTAGTTCAGTGTGTTACGGAATAACATTTGTTTTGAAAATGAGATAAAACGACATCTCACGCAAGAAAGTGTGTCTGCAGAAAAGTTCCTCCACTTCTGAATCAAATTTGCAGCAGAAATTACGTATGTAGTATTCTGCCGTCTGGTGTTCATTTTAGGTCGCCATAGATTATTATTCAATTGAGAAAGTGTGGAACTTTGTCAACATTACCTTAGTTACTAAAAAGCTCCTCACTTCCAAGTGCAAACAGTAGGCTGAATCATCCAGACGGTCTGAAAAGAAATTTTCCGTGATCGAACAGTACACTTACACTGATGCTTCCACATGATTTCACCCCCAGCCACTGTATATGAACAATTTGCAAGCAAGAAACATTCTTAGGCCTGAGTTATTTTTAAAAATGGCCAATTTATAACTATCCAACCCTTATAATCAGATTGAAAGAACCCTTCAACTTCCGTACAGTTGTAATCTGATTATGTTCATCCATCTGCAGCCTTTCGTTTGTTTTAATAGACTTCGTCCTTCTCCGGGTTTTTTTAAACAAAAAAACCATGCCATTTTATCTATTTCTCCTGGTTGCACTTCGTCTGCCAATAATGCCCACATATGTGGATACTTGCATTCGTTATAAACCCCATTATCTAGACGATCCAAATCGGTCTACTTCCGAATATCACTGGGAATCGGTTGGAAGTTAGAAAGGGTTTTGCAGCATGGAACCTTATAGTCCAAAACGTTCCATATGTATACACTACTCATGTGAATAAACTTTCACACTACCACCCAAAAACACTTCGACCCTAGTGATAATTCACAAGATCGTTGCATTTTAGCATATTGCATTAGACTTGTTCATTGTACATAGTCTGTTTCTCGTATTCAGCAACATTCTGGGCTCAAGTAAACTCATTTCCTATTTGAGCAGTCCAAGTGCCATTACAAATTCCACACAATCCGGACGTGTTTTTCTTCAGGTAACCAGTTTCACAGTGAAGCATCAGTGCTAAACATACATAGTATGCTATCGGTGTTGATAAAATCGAGTCAAGTGAACGCCACTTGCCACCGTTTTATGCTCAGGAACTGACCGTCCACTTGCTTTGGGATTAACCATAATAATCGATACCAGCTATCTTGATTATAGATTCTGTCCATTCCACGTTATTTTTCTCTGACTCTGCTCAGTATCGCAGCTGAGAATAAACCTGAAGAGGGATTTGCAATAGATTCTCACCCGCCAGTTCCTGCTTCCCAGCTGGTCTGATTTTTGGACTGTGAAACTAGTGATCCATTGATAAAATAGACTGATACCAACTTTCGCTTCATGCTGCTCTCGGGAATCACCACACAAATCCATGTCCACCGGACTAATTACCTTGTGTGATGGGGTCCGAGGGCAAAGTATCATTTATGGTGACTGGCTTGTAAACCGAAAGCACTATTTGCAAATTCATGTTCAGTTGATAAATCCAGTAGTGCACCGGGCGCGGCTAACGTGATTTTCCAAACGTCTTCACGGTACACCAGAGAGGTCAGTGGATATTGTTTCATTCATTCAGAGACTACGTCACACTTCAATGCTCATTATTTCCCCAGGCTTCACATTAATAAGTTACATCAAAGACCTTTGGTTAGCTGGACGACGTCATTGTCTGGCTGGTTGCAGAAATCGCACTATGTCAACTTTTAATCTACGGCGAAGAACTGCATCGAATCAGCCGTAAATTTCAAGCATAGCAGTTTAACGGAAAGCAAACTTTCTTAGTAGTCCATTGAGCAAGGCATTCTGCCGGTAGGCAGTGGATTTACATTTTTACTTTTAGCTCACAAAATGTGCTCAGGCTGCTGATTGCAAAATGTTCTTTCTTTTGCAAGGCAGTATTTTGACAAAAAAGTGCACAAGCCTCTCGTCTGCACCTGTTAGAGTGTTGTGTTAAATGAACATGTATTAGGTTTGATCACGCGTATAGCTAAAGGAAAACCTCGAATATTAATCTTTTAGTCGGCTGACGTTTCATTACGAATCAGGAATGTAACTCAAGCAGATTAAACTTATCATCCCATAAACTCACACAATATCGTAACTACAACAACTGACACGTGAAAAACAAAAAGCCAAAAAACCGGGGAGTTAACACTCGCCAGAATCATTCGAGGAAACTCTGCTTTAAACAGCGGATGCGCGCCACTGATGGGGGATGTTGCGCTGTCGCCCACCATCACTTTGCGTCATACAAGTACTTCATGGCTAATCTACTAATACTGGAAGGCATTATAACCTAGCCGACTTCTGAAACAATGACAAGTTAGTGATTTTATACTAGAGCATGTTCCACGCTATTTGATTGTAACCACATATTGCTGTTGATCGTTGCACCTCCTAGTCTCCTCATCCACTCGATCTAATAATTCAAAACATCAATCGGGTAACGGTTTGGTAGCATCACCATTGCTCTTAGAAACCCCTTACATTGTGAGCTTGATCTTCGTAGTTCTATCCTCGTTGGCCGTTTGTCCAGATGCATGACTTTCCCGAGTAACTAGCGAAATTAACCCCAGTGATGTTAATAGTAATCACGAGGATTTCTCGAACATGATCCCGCGTGTATGCATTCCATTAAAAGCAGACTACTTGCATTTTACCAGTAGTTGAATGTTCCGCTGGGTTACTGTGACGTGACCTTGAGCGTCAAGTTTTTATATATCTATTATCCTTGTAACATTAACTCCTGCCTTTTGAGCATCAGATATCTGGGACTACCCAATTTGTGTATCCTTCTACATTCACCATTTCAACCTATTTTTTAGCAAATTCACTTCCAAGGGAGCAAAAACGCTCTCGAATACACCTATAGTAATGTGTAAAATTCCCAGTGTTTGTGACATTGTTTTCATCATTTTACAGATCGTGTGAACAAGCCAGAACACACGAAGACGGAAAGCGGTGCGTCGAACATTCTGTATGATCAGCCATTTGTAGCAACAGATGTAACCTTTCATAGTGAGACTTTGCCTAGTGAAGCGCTGTCTGCAGTCAATTCCACTCTCGTTTGGAACAGAACCGATGCCAAAAACGAAATTTCCACAGCTATGCAAGTGGGCGTGCAAGAGAAACCGGGATATGTGGTCACCACATTGAAGGCTATTGATGCAGACATTGAGAACAATGGACGTGTCACTTACGACATAATTGAGATATCTAATCCATCCGGGCAACCAACCAATCACATGCAGTCCGACCCGTTACTACAAGTCGATCCACATCTGGGAGAAGTAACACTAAGGCGAACACCGTCCTCTGAAGAGTTGGGTATTCATTATTTTCGAGTCGGCGCCTCAGACAATGGGTACACCAAAGCCAATACTGAGTTCAAGGCAAGTTAAGTTTGAAGCAATAATGCTATAAACATATGAATGTTTGTCTTGCTAATTTCACCAATTGTATCTCTCGTTGTTTAAATATATCAGTGTTCAGTTCGTTTTCTGGGCTCAGGCATTGCTCCAAGAACCACACTTGTCATAGTCCTCGTTGTTAGTATGACATTTAGGAATTTTGGTGAGTGTTTCGTCCTCTAGGTAAAGCCAGTTTATGTCGATGAATGAAATTGTTATCTGAGGATTCGGTGATCGAGTAGCCAATCGTCACGAATGACGACGTGATGTGGATCCCTTGATTAAAGACCGAGCGGCGCTATGTCCTATCTGCATGTGAGTTAATCACACTGCTGATCAGCCACCGGCTGCCGAATGGTGTTCAAACTACTAGCTGGAATGAGGACTCTCTTGAGTTTTGTCAATGCGCACTGCTGATGGTCCCCAATAAGGATGAATCAGCTGTACAAGGATTCTTGTCGTTTAAGCATAGATCCACTTCATCAACAAAACTGAATGTCATGTTCCCAGGAGAACACTTCAGACACTTCTCCTGGTTAGAGGTAGAAGATACTTTAAATCCAGCAAAAATGAAGTATTCATTAACCATTCCGGTCCGGCCTTCATAGTATCGAAACAATAGGAAGGAACCAGTTTGAAATGGTATGTCCTGTCAGCTCATTTGTCAACCGGTTCACATGAGGCATTCTTCGTATCAAAAATTGCGTCCGTTCCAAATGTGTGATTCCTTCGGTGACACTCTTCCAAAAATGTCTTGTACTTTAGCTAACTTTATGGAAAAACGGCACCCGTAAATAATACTTAGGTCGGTGATACTCAGAGACGTTACGTTTCAAAAAATGCGGATGGAAATAACTAACATATCTTCTGTAAGGCCGATGCGATCTCCAGAACAGCCCACTACCAGTTTTGATGTGTGGTGGGAGACTCAGCCAAGTCTTCTGACAGCAGCGTTTCATTTTTTAAATGGGCGTTCAACTCCAAGCAGCTATCTGATAGTTTGTAAATTAATTCTTTCTAGAAGCAGAAGCTGATTAGCCAAAATCCAACTGAAGCATGTTGTGGAAGGTCCCCAGAACCCGTTTTTTAGTGTATTTCTACTTGCTTAGGTTAATTAGGTGGGCGTAGATTGCTCAGTCACATGACAATTTACTCAGCAACCGGCCGATATTAAACACAGTGTGTACTGAGTCAGGTTTCAACAGTGAGCAAGTGACTCTAAATAAATTTCTTGTTTCCTGCGGTTTTCAGCCAACTACGTAACCGAAGGAGGTATCGGCTTAATGCCTCGCACATATGCTCTTTAAGTAGGATTGCTCAAAATCTGTTGAAATTCCGACTCTGCTAATCTGGCTCAAACGTATATCAAGAGGAAAATGGGCCTTCCAGCTTGCTCCCCATACTGATAGCAAAGTTGACTAGCGATGATAACGCAAGTGTTACTAACGCCTCAAGTTGACGATTTAGAAGGCACGAATTCGAAGACACCAGCAACAAGAAATAGCTAGAAACTGATAACGCTCACAGTTGGCTGAACGTTCACTGAATATGCAAGAACTCCCTAACAGAATCACTTGAGTAACATACGGCGTTCCTTTACAAGGTACGGTAGTCTAGAAATCTTTACAGTGAGGCTCTGATTAGCTTGTAATTACTGTTTGATTCCAGCGTTCTTTTCTACAGATTATTCTCTTTAGAAAACTCATGTCTGCCACTGTTGCAGACTCTACTTCTACAGTTTATTCCTTGCTAGATTAGTATGTGCGTCAGGCTGGCGGTGAAACCACTAACTGGAAGACATCAATAGTTATATGCCAATTACAAGACTAGTAGCCATTTATTTGTTGTTGACTGTGAATGCCTGCTTAATCTCATTGGCAAACGACCTATTACTCCAAACCTGCAGATACTCGTCCTCGTGATCACGGACACATCACCCATTGCAGACACGTCTTCAAATCCTAGGCTCAATAATTTGGCACGTGACAAAGAACAAAGTCAGCCGTCGATTATTCGACTGAATTCTAATATCATCATTGCCGCATATTCTGCTACTCTCAGTGTTCTGCTTTTTATCGTGATCATCATTGTCACCCTTGCCATTCGACGTCACACTCGACGTCGTCCACAGTGGAATAGGTCAGCTAAGAAGGACGAAACCAACCGACTAGACCTTCAATTCACCGACGAGTACAGGGCTGAGAAACCCGGAACACTGATTTCGGAAAATCAAAACAGTCAAAAACAAAGGGTAATTCCGTCACATTCGGAGGTCACGAGGAGCGAGAAAGCACAAACTGTAACAGCAAATTTCCCAGATGTGCACTACACTTACGGGTATACGTGTGCAAATTTTGACAATAGCGAAAGTTCAGACTCCTCCAAGGTCAACGAAATCTTCCACAAAAGACTCAAAGTAAGTGAAAGGTTACGCTCCCTATTTCAGTAAAAGAAAACGGGCTCCCAATTAATGTGATATGCGGCGAAATGCCCGACTTGCTTCTCAAGAAAAAAACACCATATATATATATATAACTTGGAGCACTTTGTAGTCACATAGTAAAGTGATTTTAAGTTGTCCTTAAGCAAAAGCTGACTTTAAGGCCTTCGTGCAGGGAACCCATCCGTGGTGGTCAAATGACCGTCCACGATATTGTTCACTAGGCTGCGCCGGACAATCGGACAACCTGTCTGCGAAACCAGACAGCCTCATTGTCAAGACTGAGGAGACGTTTCCCCAGTGGAATAGACATCTTAGGAAATGGTTGGAACCAGAGTTTTACGTTTATCGATTTTTTGGGAAAGATTGTGTTTAACTGTTCAACTACGGACTCATGTCAATTGCTGTGAACAGGGAGCTAGGAATTTTCTTTCAAGAGTCCTAAAAAGAAGTTTACTGAACCCACCGAGAAAGAATACATTGAAGGAGTGACCACTATAAAGGAGAGTATCCTAAGAGGTTGTATTGTATCGCAATAAAGCACATTCCAGATGTTCTAGCACGGTTAAATAGTTATTCCCACAAGACAGGATTGTGCTAGGAAATCGATCGCTCTAGTGACCAGCACTAACTTTTGTTGATTTGTTTGCGTCCCCATTGAAGTTGACACAGTGACTGTTAATCTGCTCATTCCGTTACTCACTCACTTGCCCTACTCTGAACTGCTCTCATTAATCTGGGGCTTCAGGCTTCACAACGTTTTTAGTCCTGTTGAAAAATCCTTTTGGATTATAAACAAACAACTACTGGCTATTGGCCAAGTAATGAGGGATGAGTACTTTCAGGATTCGAATGAATCCTTGCCAGGTATGAAAAGACTAAACTAGACTTGACAACAAAACTTCGGGATAAAAAGCGAAACAAACCTAGGTGTAGTAATCGGAACCAAGTGATGAAACTAAACCCTGAGTAGAGGTATCTGGACTCGTTCATGACCAGTCAGTCACATTCAGTTAGATGCAGGATGCATGCTTAAACTTATGAACATAGATGACAGCAATTCATAAACAGCCGAGTATTCTATTTGAACTAGGACGATTATAATTGAGGTGGAGATATTTCCGCACATCACCCCAGTGACCACCCGATCTCCTCAAGCGCACTATTGTCTACATTGGATGGTTGAGACCACTTTCTGTTCTCATGAATTTCGATTCACTGTCCAGTATATTTCCGTCAACCTTCAGGGCTTCAGTCATCCACTCCCATAAGTTAGTAGGTTGTTGTAATCTGATAGGTCTCAGTTATCCATCAAATATTTAATGTACGAGAGCACGCTAAAAGGTGGTCACTGCATCCTGTCGTCTTCTCCTTTCCATTGCTGAAGTACATAGAGAAAGCTTTTTTGGAACCGTGACAGTTCCTAAAATCATACGAAATGAGTGCATCACAGAGTAATTTGAGGATTGTACAGGTTGTGCAGTTTTTGGATTCACAAGTTTTTTATCCTGCTAAAGTAGTTCAGTAAGTAGTCAGAACGATGACAGAGATTTCCTCTTGAGGAAAGGCAGCCGGAGCCTAACTTCGAGTCACTAGGAGGGCATTGCTCAGGTTTTGAGGCTTCTGTTATTCACTTCTAGAAGTTACACTTTGTTTCGTTTTACCGTCACAAAAGCACCTTTTTTGTCTGTACACAGCCCGACTTCGAGCCATTTGTTATTAGTGGTGTTCAGCCATTCAGCATCTCTTCGTTCACTTCGAGCGAAACAGAGGAATCAGCCAATGGCCCACCCGTTGTGATAGAGATAACCGGTTCAATTGCCCAACCCTTCGAGAATTTGAACCTGCGGAGCGCTAATATGACTTCTGTTAACTTCCTGGAGGCTGTTATGAAGGATACTGAACAGCTGAATCAACTGAATCTGGCTATCTACGAAATACGCGGTTCTCCGACCTGAAGCACATAGTGTACAACGGTGAGTTAGTTTACGACTAGAGTCGAACAGTGCTGGAAAATAATTCATTGACGACGTCCTCAGCCCTTCAGCCCTCCGCCTTGGAGGTTGATGCCTTAGATGGAGTATCGGTTGCCAGGTCGTTGAAAAATTGTGCAAATTTTACAAAAGCGTCCACAGATGATTGTGTAAACAAAACATCCACTGGAGTTCGTCTGTCTTGGTTGACGGATATAACTATCCTGAATGTCCCCAAATTGGTTGATGCTTCAGAACATGCCGTCTAAGCCAGCCGGTTTCTTGACTGGCGTTGTTAACATCACTGCGGGCTTCTTGTTTTTTCTGATACCGTCGTTGAATGTCCCACCACTGGACTTCAAACAATTTCTTATTATGAGACAGCAGCCAACACTCTCTTGCGCAATCATTCAAAGATAGCTGGCCACAGAGAATGAATTTCCGGTATTCGATTTGTTGTTCTCGCGTAGTAATGTCGCAGTTTTCCAATAAAATCCCTACTCATATTTTCAGAAATTGTAGCCAAAGGGGGGATTTTACCATGCGATTGCAGAAGAGGAGTAAACCTGGAGTCCATCTTAATTTGAAAGGAATATTATTTGTACAAATACTCCAATTTGAACACAAATTTCGTTTGAATCTAGCGAATCTGTTGTTTCTAATGGTCTGCCCCAACCGACTCTGCTGCACCAGGTCGCCTCATGTTTCAGCAACCAGTGCACTGGTGAAACCTGACACCATACTTGTTTGTACGGGCTGCAAAAGCTGTCATTTTGGTCAGACAATACAACTCCAGGCACGAACATGATGTGAAAGTTGCCTATACAAGTCCCCCAAAGATGCAATCTAACTGGAAAGACTAGAAGACAGGATACGCTTTGTTGAGGCACTCATGATTGGGTTGTGCCTTAACGGGGCTTTCCTTCAACCAAACAGCACACTTGAGCGGATGTTTCATTGAGTACACGTACATCAAAGGTTTCGAAACAATCGGCCGAAGCTGAGATTTCACTTCTTCAGCAAAATATCTTCCCAACTAAGATTTCGTTCAATAACCGAAGCTGATCTGTTCTAAAAGCCGAAAAACAGCGTACAGCTGATTCGTCCTTTAGAGAAATCATCAGCCGTGCGCATCCCAATAAACTCCAGGGTATTTCGAACCCTTGAACTCTTGGCTAGTAGTTTGAACACAAACGTTTGGCCATGAGCGGCTGATGAGTAGTGTGGCTAAGTCCTACTTAGACACAAAACTTCCTGGAATACCTTAGTACCGCATTTTTCGATAAACTCCGTCTTTTCAATAATTCTATGGTGACGTTTTGCACCTCACTCAGCACAAATATTACACATAAGTTACTGTGGCTAGTGGTGTCAACCTCAGCTTACAGGACAAAACTTTCCTTAAACATGAGGCACAATAGTTACAGTCAATCTCGCCTGATTATGGAAGCAAAATCCGGTATAGATAAACGCTTTTTCAGTTCGTTTTTCGGTTAGCATTTTCACCACAAGTCGGAAACATTTTCACTTGTTTCTAGTACATTGGTAGTCTTGATTCAGCGGTTCCAATTAAACGTGACGGCCTGCGTTGGTGTTACGTGCGCGCCATTGTTATTGAAAACCAGTATTTAAAACTGTCTGACATAAATTTGCGCCTATGTTTTGACTACACACTCACTGCTTTGTAAGACAGTTAACATGAGTTATCATTTGCTATTTGTTTTGTGTGTTCATCCATTCCATTTTTAGGTCTACTTGAATTAATCTATCAAATCAATTTCCTAACGCCTGGTGATGCAAAGTCTGAGGCTGTGAGTGACTACCCTCGACATTCCCTCTTTTTACTTCTGGAAGATGACATCTAAACGGACTGCGCAGAATGCTGAGAATTTATAGTTTGTTTGTCTTCTGACTGAAACACATGATGAGTAAAGTCCGTTTTTTGCATAAGTTGATGCTACCTATGTACTCGATTGTAATCTTATCATCCCCAAAAGATCGAATTACCGCTCAGCATTTTATTAATGTATATATGTAAATACAGATTACTCTGTTCTGCAAAATTTCTTCCAGAATTTATTGAAAATATGACGAAACCTGATAAGATTGAGAATCTAAAGAATAACCAATAATTCTTTGGTGGACCGCCTTTCATTCCCACTTCAGGATTTGAGAACGGGATTCGTCCTGAGCTGGTTCATCCGCACAGATCTCCGCGGGAGGGTACTACACTCCCAGAAAGTACCCGAGGGGTCATCTAGCAGTTGGCACTTGTGATCTTAGGAATGCATCCTGCACACTTCTCGGAATAGTTAAAAATATAACAAGCGATTTGCTTTAAAGCTGCTTTTAGACTGTCTCAATTGGTTCCGACAGAAGCACAGGCAAATTTAAAGAGTGAAAGCAATAAAAGTAACCTTGGTTTGAGCAATGCTATTGGTCACTTCCACGGTTTTATCAGTCTGAGTGGGAAGTTGTTTTCCCCTTTATCCTTTCGGATGTTCATAGAACTTTGTCCATGAAGACGTGACATACGAGTTTTGGTCCGTTATTTGCCTAAAAATGACGAAAGTCTGTGAGGTTCCCCGGAAGTAAACAAAGGAAATTTGGAGTCGCTTTCCGATTAGTCGATCAAGCGAGAACCAGTTAGGGTATTTGTCTCCATTGTGAGCTGCATTTTTGATGCCGTAGTTTGTGAACTGCTCATTACTCTCTTAACAAGACTTGAATCCTCATCGCTATTATCTCAATAGGTCAACGAAACAATTTACCTTATCATGGTTTTGGGGAATTAGTTAGGCAAACGTCCAGTTACCGAGCGCTTTATACCATGAACAAAAAACGGAGTTAGGTACTTTTGGCGTACGACTGAGTATGTTAATACAGTCGCGATAATGTCAATTTGTTGCCGAAGTCCTATGCCATCCATCTTGATAGTGATATCGCTCCTAGCAGAACCAAGAAGCCAAGCAGAGACTCCTCGTCCGCATCATATGTACACGAAAACAATGACGTCATTTGGAAAATGCACGCACCCCTTGGAGATAACTAATTTCCAAATGCCATGTCGTAGGAACAGGGAGCAAAGAGGAGCCTGGCAACTATCCCTTGCAGAGCAGCAACCCTATTCACAGGAATCCCTTCCAAAGTTTGCCGACCAGTCATCAGTGTACAACTGATCGCCAGCATGCGCCAAAGTCGCTCAATTCAGTTTGTCTTAGTCAGCAGTACAAATAAACAGTCGGAACGTCGGACAAGATGGCCGGCGATATGAGCAATTAGAGGATCAATCAGCAGCCAGGCCAGTCACGGTCGACCGAATCCGAACAATCAGTGTAAAGTTCGGAACGACGACCAGCAAGATCATTTATACGCCGGTGAAAATCTGGTAGTGGGACGAGGTCACCCTGGAGCAAAACGAAGCATTTTTCTTAACTGACTTGCCAACACGAAATAAATTTCTCAAAACCTATGACGCCATTGATGCCGACAATTTTACAAAGGTTATATCCATTTTGACCGTGTATCTCGGTAGCCTGCTTCCGGAAGCTCTTGATTCAAGTGGGCAACTTCTCAGGATCACCAAACCTCTTGAATTGGAAAACCCTATAACACTACTAACTTCAACACACAGCAGTTCGAAATTAACGTGAAATTTACGCGAAGAATAGTTGCACACTTTTTGCTGTCCACAACATCCTGAAGTTATCCTGATTTCCCTGTAATAAGTTGTGGACGTAGCGATATTATGCACTCCTGGACCGCTACAAGATGACATTCACTGCTCAGTGCACCAAGGGTGATAAAATAATCACAGTACCCGCAGAATTTTGTGGTAAATTATATCACAGTAATCGTGAGTATGAAACACAGAGTTCCCGTATAACAAGCCAGAGTAATACAGCACGGTCACCACCAAAATTAGCATCAGCAACAAAACTTTTTGCAGGGTCTGTTTGTTCTGCAAATGTATTAATCAGAAGCAATTTGGCGCTCTGCACAGTCGACAAAAAACAGGGGGTGTACAACGATGAACAACGGCGTTATCCGCAGCTCACAAACGCCAACGTGATGCTTAAAAACTGCCAATTACAGGCAAAGACACCACCCCACGTTAATGAGACCAAGCATCTTATTGCGAAATGCTGGCGTTGATGCCGCAACACACAAACGTCGAGTTCGTCAATGAACATGCACATTTATTCACTCGTTCAGCTACTTGGACGTCGTAAGTAGTTTGTAATTAATCCATGTGATATTTCCTTTCCACTGACAATCCCTGTAACTGTGACTTAAAAAAAGAAGTTTTCGGGCTGCCACTGCGTCTCCAGTACCGGATGCGACACGTTCCAAAATAACGCTTCACTATGCTGGTTCCCGTATCTTCAAAATAATGCACATGATTACTCACACATTTGTGCCCTGTAAAACGCAGTGGTCACGCCGGCTGTGACACAAATATATTCGGTCCCAAAAAATATCAGGCAAGCATCAAAAATTCAGCGCAAAAACGTCAGTGAGCTTACCACGTTTCTTACCAGGTTGAGAGAACAATTAATCAACTTTTTCACTGAGGAATAGGAATGATCCTTTTTAAAACTTGAAATTTTGGTTCCTCCCAGGAAAACCGCTGGATTGTTGCAAAAATAACATAGAAGCTGAATACATGGGGTTATTGCTGTGGGAGGCTCCTTAGATGCGCAATGCTCTCAGCTGCGAAATCTTTGCGACTGGGATAAAACTTTTGCGCCAAAATGTTGCATTTTGTTGTGTATGTGCTCAAACCATTCGTTCATATTTTTGCAACTTACCAAATTTCACTGTCCACTGAAGCAATCATACCTCTGGCGAGAATATTAAGGTGGACTACTCGCATCTAGCATCACTGGGACCCCAGGGTACCTGGATTGGGCTCGAAAATTTGAAGAACTGGCCGGTATTGTTTCCCCTAAGGGACCCTTTACACAGATTTAATAGAGCAGAAATTGTCTTGTATTACGGGTTGGTAAATTTTCCAGAAACTGTTCATCGTGTTCTTTGGTCGACAGTTCCAAATAGAGGGCTTTGTGTACCTTTTATCGATGCAGACCTAAATTCCTTCATCCGCATTTCCAGGCAGGAACATCACATTCACTTAATAGGTCTTACGTTGGTTTCAGTGAACGTTATGTTACTAAAACAAACGTAGCCATTAAAACCCGCTGTGCCATTGTAGTGAATATACAGCAACATTCAGACAGAGTAACAAGGGATTCACCGACAACACAGACGGCGTCCGCCGTCACCATTCTGCTACTCTTGAGTGGTGTCTAACTGCGATTTAACTCCGAATGTCAGCGTGCAGCTGAGTCGCAAAACAAGAAGGGATACAGAAAACTAGATTAGAACGGACGATTGGAGCGCTTAATAGGCACGCTTTGAAAGGCTTTTGGGTCTAAGGTTCAGACGTACAAGCTGCCTAGAATGCCAAGATTATAGTGAGCCATTGGTAAGATTGTTTAAAGTGAGACCATGCTTCTGACCTTGCCTAATAAAAGACCACCTAGTATGTCGCGGGCAAGATGACTCGGTAGTTAGAGCGCGAATTTACCGACCGGAAGTTTTGTGGTTCGAACCCGACCTCTGGCTCTCGACGTCCCTTGTCTAGGCTTTGGCAATTTGGAAGTATCCGAGCCCCCGTGCTTCCTTATGGTGGCATGGCAGCCAGGCCCCGAAATACTGTTGCAGCTGAACAATAGGATACCGGGAAATTGCCTCCGTTTGCGGATCCAGTATAGCGATTCGCCAATGAAGTTTCACGCCTTTCGCCATAGAGTCCATAAGACAATGGAGGTTCAAAACTTAGGCCCTTAACCTTCCGCACTGGAATTTCTGGTCTGCTGCAGGTTGACGGTATTTAAGCCTACAGGTTGCTCACAGTGATGGGTCGAGGTTGGTAAGCGGAAGCCGAATATTTTGAATGGACGATTAAATCGCAGCAAAAAACTCGCAGGCCGTTGGTCTGAAAACAAAGGAGCAAAGCAAACTCGTACGTCCGAAATAAAAAAGCTTAACATTTAAAACATGCTTTTATCTGTTTCACTTTTCGCTTTGTAATTTGGGACCACGGGACACAGAACACCCACCGCATCTCCTCTGCATGACGCACTGCTGGATCCTGATGAAACAATCGCCATAGATCCATTAGTTTTTCTTCATGTGCTCTGCAGTGCTATGCCAGGAGATAATATCATTTTACGATCTATTCATTAGACCGATTCACAGATCGATTTCAGCCCCAACACTCTTCGGGCACTTCGAGGTATCAAAAAGCACATTTATTTGTGGATCGGTGAGCGGTAGGTTCTATGATTTTACGGAGACATAACTGAGGCAATTGTTAAAGGGGGCCCTGATTTAACTCGCGACAATTCATTTCGTCTGTTTCGCTTGACGTCCATTTCGTGAATGAACGCTGTGAAATAAGAAAAAATAACCCAATTATCTGTTCGGAAAGCGCTTGAAATGGGTCCAAAAAGTAAGCTTCCTCAAGTTAGTTTACCCTAAATTATATGTTTGTGGTACATCAGGTTGTCGTCCCTTCTGCTTGAAAGAATTCCAAAATAACGAGTGGCTCCTCAGTGTTTTTCATAACCTTTTCCCATCACTTTTCAAATTAGGAGAATAATAAAGTCCAAAGTGATAGCCCAGTGATTAATTGTAAATGAGAAACAACAAGAATTTTTAAAAAAGACTTGAACCATTTGAGTAAATGCCACAAAGTAGCTCGGCATATCCTGATAGTAAAGATGACCTCTAATATCTTTAAGAGACATGTCAGTTTACCTGACACCACAATTTCTAGATTACTTTCTTTTGATGCACTTGAAAGTTGATATCCTATTGTATGACGGCGTACAATGCAATACAAATTCGACGCGCTCGTTTGAGTACAGCACATCTGTAAGCCTTGTTATGAGGCCAATGTCCCAGTGGTAACTTCTGCGTCTAGTCCAAAATAGCCTGAAACTGACCGGCTTTACCAATGTAATCTAATAGACTCCGAAGCATCAACCCATGAGCGTACATTTAACGGCCAGAATTGCCTATCACTGAATGGTTGTTGAGGTAGATTTAAGGGCTTTTGCCAAATGATCCATGGAAATTTCTTCGCTTCATGTAAATAGTCGCCTACATAGACATGTCAGGTTCGACGCATTTTGTCCTTTCGGAAGACCCGTAGGCCACGTTTTGTTTCCGTCTGTTTAGTAGCACAATTTATCACGCTGTTTTGTCCATTTCTTTACCTAAATCGCAAAAATAAGTGGCTTTGCTCATCGTGATTGCGTGTTACTCAGAGCAAGAGGTACAATCGCAACGGTGACCTGAACCTTATCCTAATGCGTACGAATCCCCTGATGTATGTTGCCGATTTCCACAAGTTTCTCAGATTCGATTTACTATTCCTTTTTTATTGTGACAGCATTATCCATGTTGATCCAATGTAATCCGTCCTGGCCAAGTTTTGCTAACCGGTTGCACTGTCCCCTATTCAGTGCTTTATCTTCAACATTGTTCATCCTGTTCTACCGATGCGCCCTTTGGCCCGGCTAGCCCTGCCCAGCCATTCGGTTACTATTCTCCCTCCATAGTACCAGAGTCTTCAGTGTTTCGCATTCGTCGATTTGAAATTTATAAAGGAATTCATGCACGAGGTACCTCAAGACCACCAACGAATTTATTACATATCCGTAAATATGAATTTTGGATTCGGGACGGGCTGCCACCTTACTGTTGCTGGGCAACCGTTTACAAATACGGTAAGTTTGCGCATGTAAATGTGCAGGGGGCGAGTGCTTAACGTTTCCTTACCACATCGGAACGTACCGCGTGCACCCTTAGCTGAGAAATGCAGTTGCTAGCATCCACAAAGGCTAAAGCCCGACTTGGCGCCGGTCCTATCTTTCGCCCGCAATTGGGCTACAGCCCCCAAAGGTAAGGCAGCGCACCTTAATTCCTCTTAAATAACCACTAGATCGACACACTTCTCCATATCCTCCTACCGTATACTTGCTCCACTTATTATTACGAGGCCTTTCAAACTCATCTGCGTGTGAACTGTGCTTCCCTCTGTTACCTAGTCTTCCACCTTCCATTGGAAGCCTGCGGTGCTTCTATAATCTGGTCAATAATAAGTGTTCTCTCATTCCTTGAAATTCTAGTTAATGTAAAAACAGTGCATTTTTATCAAACTGTATATGTACCTTTGTTCTTTGTAATGCACTCTATATTGCCCGATTAAATTAGGCCCTGACGCTTCACCTCCTTATGGGCTTTGAAGTTTCTTGCATGAATTGATAGTTGTCCGTTCAGAGTGCTCCGATTGTACTGACTGGTTTGCTACCCACAACAGGTTTTAGCCCTTTTTTGATGGCAAACTGTGGGTGTTTCAATAGTCAACTGAAAGTGGCAAACTGAATTCAAGTGGCAATTGCCCGGGGGTACTGTCACCACACGAGACATCGGGCGTTTTCTTTTGCCTCACCGACCCCCACTTTGCCCTTTACACTTAACGGAATGGGTCACTCTGAAGCTTCATAAGAGGCTTTTCACTACCATGCTACGCTGAATATTAAAGTGATAATGCCATCTCAGCAAAAACAATCCGATTAAAATCAAAGGCACCATAGAGATTCAGCTTGTTTCAAGCTTAAAAACGATTACGACGTCATACGTAAACGTAAAACTGCGTCGCAATATTGGTGAACAAAGGTTACCAGTGATTTATGCAAAATTTATTTTTAACAGACATCCAGCTAAGAATTGATTGTGCGACTTACCTACTCATCTGGCACACTGAACTGTAGCACTTGCAAACTGCTATTTTTCATGCTCAGTATCATCTTCCTTTTCCCCATCAACATCAGTCACATCACTGTACAAAAGTTTGTTTTACTACAATACAACCGCTACCGCCCGCTTCTTGGGTCCAACGTGACTTTGAGACTTTTGCTGAGTGACTGTTGTTGTGACTGCCGGTTGGCTATAATTAGCTGCTGCTAACTCTAAACGTGAACAAAAATTTTAGCTACAAACGCTGGACTAATCTATTCACACCGGTGGATTAATATTGCAATCACCGGAGATCTGGAATACCTGGAAGGTGGAACTTCTCTTGGTGTGGTGGTTCAACGGAATACGGAACTACGGAATCTCCTATTTTGAACTGTGAGTCAAGATTTACTTGGATTTTTCCTTAGGGCCGTTAACCACCACGGAACTGACTTGTAGGTGCCTTAACGATGGAGATTGGCCGGCGATTAAGTGCGACATTTTCAGTCCGTGATATTGTATCAGCGTTTACAAATTTTACGCAAAACAAATACCACTTTGGGACATCTCTCCACCTGTTGAAAAGCTACCAAAACACACAGAATCGTATCACTAAACTTTCCAGTTAAAATGTACCCAGTTATTTCACTAAATTAATCCACTGGATTTAACCGAGTACAATTATTGTCAGGAGCGATAGTTATTATCCATAAATTCGTGATAGAACTTTCACATAAACGTAGGACCGTTTTTTGTTAGTAGGTGATTCTATTTCCTCATAATTTATCGGTAGGATATACCAAAAGCGCCAAAAAGCGCCTGTTTGATCCTGTGGTTTCGTAGGATTAGGGACAGAGATGAGCACAAAATAACCAAAACCGCTTTTAGATTACTGGTGAAAGGCCGATAAATAACCATAAAGTGATCATCACTGTGACCATTTGTGCTGTTAACAGAAACAAAACGTCAGCGCAGTAATAGAAGAGATTTTATTAGTTATACACACAATCCCCCGGAGCAGTAAAACAGCCGTCTCATGGGAACGATTGGATGTTTTGGGACAGTTTTACTATTAGAATCCCGAAGAATAAAATGAAATTGTCAAGGCAAACGCAACTTGAAAACATAGAAATAGGACCATTTAACTAATTAGCCTGCCGATAAGTCGTAGGAGGCCAGGAAGCATGCGGTGTCATTGCGATGGTTTTGTTCCCATGCCGCGGTGTCCGTGATTAGTATATAATTGGGTAATGCAGTTGGGTGGAATGATCGGTTTATTTATAAATTCATGCCGGCTCAGGTGGTCGTTTGCCCGAGGGGATGCCAAACGATATTTCCACTGCGCCCGTCCATGTATTCCTGCACATACTGTAGTTCTGCAAACCAGATAAAAATGGCGGGTGCTAACGAAAACCCTTGTGCAAGTCATACGTTGGGATGACAGCTTTTTGAAACAACTGCTGGCGCAAGCAGAATGACGTGTATCGGAGAAATGGATACAGTTGTAATCTCAAAAAGCTATGTAGGGCCTTTTGTTTCACTGTATTATCCTTGGGTTTTGCCGTGCTACCTGGACCAAAACACCTTCAGAAGCTACGACCTTCATAACAGCCTAAGGCAGGTAGCATATTTACATCTTCTGGGCTCTGTTTTCATCTGGTTCAAGGGCCATCAGTCCTGAAAGCTCAGTTTGTGTCCGTAAGACACACCGGTAACGGACCCGTATATTCTCTACTATCTGAACTTTATGTGTTTGAGGAATGCAGCTTTGGGATGCACAGCCTTGGGTTTTTTGGAAAGCCCTGGCATCTCCAGGGGCCACCTGAAGGGGCGGTGACATTACTACTTAGTGCCTTGAGCAGTGCTCCATTCGATAGCAACGCCAGATCACAGGAACACGCCTGGAGGTTGCTAAAACAATCAGTCTGAAAGTAAAACGCAACGGAGCAAATGGGATAGGTGGTCGTAATATCGAAAACACTTGTATGGGATTGAAAACTAGTCCTTCTCCCAACTTCTGACTCATCCCCATTTAAAAGCATTATTGCAAACTGTATCAATTACGGCAAAACTTTGGAACAACTGACAGAATTTCTGCGGGCCAAATATTCATATATGTTAAAATAAGCCCATTAATTTTGAGGAGCACTTACCGATGCAGCAAGTGCTCCGCCATAAAGCACTCACGCTCAAAACGGCTCCCAGCAGCAACCTTCCCTAGAAACGTGAAAGTTCTTGGTTATTAAAACCAAAAGGATCAGTATGCCCGCATACGTAAGAAGAGAGGTGTAAACTAAAGGCATATGGCAGAGTTCGGATAGACAAGCGGGCGAAGGAAAATAATCGACCGTACCAACGTAAACCTGATAAGAACCGAGGTTTTCCCCGTCAACCCTTGCGATCTAGATTTGAGTCTTGTCAAGGCGGAAAATGCAGCCTCGGTGAAGGATTTCGGATTTAGTTCGTTCGCTCCGCTTACCGTTTTATATGTGGACACAAGAGATCGACGAGGCGAGTGTGGTTAGCACCTATGGTACGAAATTTTTAAAACCAGATCCACTACAGAGGAAGGTGGACCTAAATGTACAATTGAAGAAGGACAGATCCGATGGATAGAAGCTTCTTTTCCTCATTCTTAGCGATAAGTAGCCGGTTGTCATTATAACACATTGATGTGATCATTTATTCACCTTACGATCATGAGTTGTTTAATAATGAGGATGATGATGTCTGTTCTCAGTCGGTGAGTGGAATATCATCGGACATGAGAATAATACTGATGGGTTTATCTTGTAAATGCCGCTCAGTATTCGCACAATGGAATTGAGATTTCAAAATCTATGGCGTGGCCCTGATGGATCAAAACAGACGGACAACTGAGTTCAGAGTACCACTCCAAACATTTTTGGGCTTCAGTTAGGAATCCCGGAGTCCCAGCGATGCTAGGAAGAATATCCCATCGGAATTATTCTGCCAGAGGTATGATGATCTGAGTAGACAATGAAATTTAGTGAGTTGCGAACGTGTATTAAGGTGGATTTGGTTAGAGCACATACGCAACAAAATGCAATATTTTGTTGTAAATAGTTTCATTCAATTCGCGAGGGTTTTGCAGCCAAGGGAATTGTACGGAGAATGAGCCCCTTTGAGCTGCCGATCCCCATACGCACACCTCAAATTTCTCCAAAGCCGATGTTTGAAAGAAAGGACAATCAACACAAAGTTTTAGCAGCTGATGGTATATATTCAAAAGCCTAACATCTCCCCATGTTGTCACATTCTCGTTGAAACTTGTTTAAATGTACTCATTTTCAACGATTAGCGCGGAATTTGTTTTAATGGCCGCCTTGGTTCGGTTGATTTGTCTGTGAAGGTAATGGATGGAGAACCTAGCTTCTCTACGTTTTTATCTGCCATGGCACTCTAAAATGCTTTGAAAGAGTACAAGGTCAATCATCTCGTAGCTTTTATTGGCAAGAACGGAAATGCCATTTGCAATTTCTTAGAAAAAGCCCTCTACTGCTGCTGGAGGCATCCCTCTAGACAAAGCCAGGGCCATAAAATTCATCGCAGTTAGTTGGGGTATCTTGACTTTTTATGACCAATGACACAAGGTGTACTGGGCGCCCGGCAATATTCTATGTTACCCGATACAACGATACCTTGATGGGTACTCCATACCATCTGGAAAACAACCACCCAAGTGACAAGTTTCTTTTTGACAGGCTCCAGTTCCAATGGTACCTGAAGATCGAGGAACCAAAAGGGCGGAGCTTCATTGTCGGAGGATCAGCGAATCGCTCTGTTTTGACGTTTGCCGCACCTCGTAAACGCTGATGCTATGCACGGCACGAATCCCCTTGGCTAGATACTTTTAAAACATCTGACTTTCACTGTGTAGGTAAATTCTGTGCACATTTCATGTGTCGAATGGCATGGGGATCAGACAACCGGCCTCCATCGAAAACGTTCATTTTGCGCCTCTGCGCAAACTGCTCAGCTTGTTCAAGGTTGTGACGGGTGGACAATAATCCGTCAAGACATTCGTCAGGAGTAAGATGACGTCGCAGGTGGAGGCTCCTGAAGCTATGTTCGACTGCGACATGATACAATTCTCACGCACGGCAATTCATCCGGAAGTAATTACGTTTCATTGCCACGTTGCAACACTTTATCAGACGATTCTTAACAGCAGCTGGTGCGTATTCTACCGCATGGTCCGCTTTGATAACACGCCTGCGTAAGTGACTGTTCGCTGGGAAATAATCATGATTTCACCATGATCCTCAACTCCTGCGCAGAAGCCTATGTCTCCCAGCTGAGTTCCCACTGATTGTAACTCACATGGCAGCGGGCCATTCACACGCAGCGTGGGCTGGTACACTTCGAAAATGCTACCCACAACAGCCTTGGGAACGCAAGCGTGCGTTATATAGGGCACCATACCACCATACCGATAACGTGGAACATGGCGCTCAGATGGTCCCTCGGCACAGCGAGTGGTTTAATTGCAAGTAATACACGACGCTTGTCACTGTGACCACCGAGAAATTCCGAAGCTGTCTGCTTAGCGTGGTTTCCCGGATGACGACGTGTGCCGCCAATAAAGTTTTGGGCCCACAGGCACGTTCGCGCGCCCATCAGCATTCGCCGAATGGAATCGAAGGTGTTTCCTTGATTTTTCTGAGTCAACTAATATGTAAGTTCATCATTTATGTCGGATTAAAAAAGGGGTATAACGTGAAGCACTTACAGTGGGCGAAGTTGGTGGGTAGTTCAGCAGCTGTGGTAATTCGTGAGACCAAATCCTACCCACGGACGCGAAATATGACAAGGTTTCACTCCTACTGGCCTCCTACTCCTACTAGCTCTACTGGCCTTAATTCAAGCATTTCGGATGGTCGAAAGATGAATCCTTTGTTTTCGGACCCCGCGAATAGCTGTTCCGGGTAATCCCGCTACAGAAACAACAATTATATTCGGAAACCTTGTACTAGATATTATGAGCGTAAGACCGCAGATGATGATGGCACCCTAGCTGCAGGTAGATTTTTCTGGTGTGTCGCTTGATACCAGCGTGCACGTGTTACAGTTTACAAGGCCTAATCAACTAGCTACATGGAACCTACGTCAAGCTAAGTGGACAGCCGAGAGAAACTATCTGACACACACGAACAACGTGCGGTTAGGGCCCATGGTGCTTAGGCAACGTTGTTACTTCCAACGCCAGGATAGCGCAGTCTTGGGGGCACAAGTGCCTCAGAACGCGGCAAAGTGCATACATAGTCATTTGACAGACAACGTTCAGAATGTAGCCGTCGCTGTCCAGGATATCACGTCGGTCGCAGTGATTTGACGTCTGCGTCTCGTGAGCCACTCGGCGTGCCGGAAAACCATCTGTATGGCGTGCTCCAGGGTGTTTGAGTAGTGCACTTAGTTCTTCAGGCGGCCTCCTTGAGGTGGTACTTCATATACTATTTGTTATCAGGTAACGCGCTCTACTTACCAGCTTCCTCGGATCCCTCAAACTTCCATTGGTTTTGCTGGCCACCCGCTGCATTTGTAGTATATTTATCTGCAACGCAAAACAGTTGTAGTGTTTCGCTTACATGGCGCACGCACAAATAACATGTAGTTATGCATCATGTAAACATTTAACGCTTTCACAAATGCCGTCAATGATGAAAACCGAACAGCAGCCAACTTCTCAACAAGCTTATCTAAGGCCATATCTGGAACCGTAGCAGGGAAACTTTAGGACTGGAATGCGTGCCAAACGTCACCACGGGAGATGAGATTAGGTGAATCAAATTGCAGCAAAATTGGGGGAGATTATGATGCGTTTAGTTGTGTGCATATATACAGTAAAGCACAACAACTTACAGAGACTTTTGATTCCAGAGTTTAAGGTTTTGAAGAAACGAGCATTCACCGGTCAAGGAGCAGTCTTGCACGATAAAGCTAATGCATCACCACACAGATGGCTTCAGGTTGAGAAACAGGTTGTCAGTGACTGTTGTGTTTTGGTATAAACCCCAAAATCTTCCCAGAAGGTTGACACCTCGGCTGGTGCATGCATCTTTTATAAGTTTGGCTGTATACGTAAGTACACAGCTCGTTCGTCCAGAGAAAGTCAAGTCATCACATAGCTATGGCCTAGATTTGCGTACAGTTTTGTGTGTGAAGGGACGTCGTTAGTCGCTTGATTGGGCTTCCATGCAGAGTTGGGGTCATAAAACAGGCGTGACGCATAGGTATGGGACCATTAGTAACGATAATTGGCTGATTGAACGACGTCGCCTGCGGCTGTCATAAAGGAGAGCAATGACTGGCCTTGTTTTTCGACAATGTTGTTGCACTGTGTGACGTATTCCAGCAAATTCGAGCCATTATTTTCGATGGGAATTTACACGTGGATATCTGAAAACGCTGTATTATCTACTGTCCACTTGATAATCTGGGTCATCCACAGCGTTGCATACTCACATCACTGCTGCACAGTCCAGCAAGCTGTATTCCACTGTTTCCAAAAAACGTCGCTGCGCCAATGTTTACTGAACAAACTAACCTG
Organism: Clonorchis sinensis; assembly: GCA_003604175.2. Taxonomy (NCBI): domain Eukaryota; kingdom Metazoa; phylum Platyhelminthes; class Trematoda; order Opisthorchiida; family Opisthorchiidae; genus Clonorchis; species Clonorchis sinensis. The sequence goes on along the minus strand of CM030369.1, from coordinate 17,952,324 downwards.
ATTTACTGAGTCTGAAGATCAGAACGCATTCTGTGGATGTTAGTTTCTGTTTAAATAATACTGCGCAACGCTAAAATATACCAAAATTTGATTTCCTCCTTTATCTCGTAAACTGTTGTCACATGCAAAATGGCGTTGGTCGTGACCTTGAAATTTCATTCACTCAAACAAAATGAGATGAACAGTATACCACAGAACCGTGCACTTGGATTAGTCTAACTCACTTTAAAATTCACAACGTTGAAAACCCTGTAGTTTTGGCGAATTCACAAGGTGCGAACCGATTGTGATTTAACATCGACGAATGTCAGTGCATTTAGCGAACCCTAGTAGTGGATGCCGGTAAGATTGACGTGCTTCGTTGACAAGTACACAGGCATCGCTGCTGTGAAACGATACAGTCTCCGATAAAAAGGTTCACAGCCCCTTTCAAGCGGCACGCAGTGGTTACTAGGACGTGCTTCGTCACTAACTTGCTATCTTTCACCCGTCAGTGGTTCCCCAATGGGACGAACTTCCGGTGGCCTGAGTTCGCGGCCAGTCACGAGTGAGTTAAGCTCATTGGTTATTGCAGTGCCTGACCGTGAGTGTAATATGCGGGCTATGAAATCACCATGGGACAGCAGTTCTCCAAATCTGGAGCTTCAAAATATTCCGTTTGAGTGGAAAACAGAAAGACAGCTCACGAGCCCGATCCCAGTAAGCAAGGTTGTGCATCGCCAATACTTATGTATATGCAAACCAAAATTGCAGGCACCGTGTAGTACATAAACAATAAGGTGATTTTGGCACAGAATTGATGCTGCTGATGAAGTCTGGTATTGCAGCTACAAAGCTTGTCTGCATGGCTTGTGTTTCTAGGGTGGCCAACGTCGTGACCGTAGTGCGCTTCCGACTGGAATGTTGGTGGAGCGGCTGCTGGAGCTTTCACTGTACAGCACAGCTGGAAGGCATCAAGGTGAAAATCCAGAGTGAATTCGCTGGTGGTGTACGGACCAACTGATACAAGTGTCCGATTCGGCCAAAAAGTGCCACCCACTAAATGCACTTGTACTGCCATTGTGACGTGATGTGGCCAGGTTTTGTCTGTAGTGGTCGCGACCTGTAGTGATTATTCACGATAAACAGACTAACGACATGGCCTAGCAATCTCACAAGCAAAAGTAAGAGACCTGCTTAATCATAGGGTTCATTAGAGAACAGTAGAGTTTACTGGAAAGAGGGGTATTCATTCCATTCGTTTCTGTTTGTCCCTTTTCAATCTGTCCCGGCGCGGTTGATTGCTGCTTCTTTGGCATGAAAACGCGCGTTTGGAGCCAAAAACAGTTGACATGTGATGGGACGTTACGCCGGTTGCGTTAAGATCTCGGTTAAGCTTGTGGGTAGACACGTGGCCATCGATTGTGGTTGTATTTGGTTAACTGCTGCAGCACATCTTCTTGATCGGCCGCAAACCGCAAGGGGATGTCCCTGATCTTCTGGTCAGTTGAACTGGCTGCCGCCATGCATCTTACGGAACTTTTTGACAGAAAACAAGATTGCCAAACCTTTTCCCTTTGTTTTTGGCTGCAGTCGCTCCCACCTGGCATCGTGGTTCTGGCCATCTTCCGTCGGAGAGCCACGTGAGACCACCGAGATCACTGTTATGGTTCGAGGCAAAGGCCGTCACAAAGATATATTGTAGGATCATAACGGGTAACGGACATGTCTGAGTTTAGCATGAAATTGACTTATTCACGTTTGCATTCTTGGCAGGCAGCCGATTTGGCGCGCCTCGCTGGCGGTGCCTTTCTGTTACCGGTTCGAAGCAGGATTTTGGGGTGCGAAATTTCAACTTGATGTAAATCGTCTGCATCGTCAAGATGACTGCACATGTTGCATGCCTAAAGTCTATGCCGTTATTGGCGAGGGTGATTTTACTCACCGGAATATCAGGAACTTGTGGTAGGTTTACTCTGTTTTTGACCGTGCCAATTCTCTGGCTTCCTTTGCGCGGTGTGCTTGAGTACATGCACATGACTACCTTAAATGGCTGGGGACGCATCTCACATACCGTGCTTCAATGTTGAGGCTTTGATGTTCGTTGCTCAGGTTGACCCAAGCGGAGGCCTCTTCAAACAAGTCAAGCAACCGTGTTCTGATTTCCTTATTTTCAATAGACCGAAAACCGGATACAAAACTGAAGCATTTGAGCTGGTCCTCTGTCAATGTACCGACATCAAAACACTCGAAATATCGGCATATATAAGAAGATTGCCGAAGAGTTTCCCAAACAACTTGGGGTGTAGGTTATACTTGATCGTCCAATATCTTCAACGGGGATCTGACCTCTTTATCAAGGCCAAAGCCGTCGGACATTTTGAGAAAAATGAAGCATGTATAATGTGTCTGCTCGGCACGCCTAGGTTTCGCAGCGTTGGACCGATCCCTTATTTTTTTATCGAAGTCCGGACAATCACGCCTGGACATGTTTTCAAGTATGTGACTTAAGTCGACCTGACAAAGGATTGAAATGCGAATACCGTGGTCGTCGCTGCAGATGAATAGAAACAACTTTCACGTGCTGGCCGCCGGTATACGGATACTCGTTATTCTAGGTTACTTAAATGAACTCCACTTGGGTTTGCTGAATTCGCTTTGTTGCTGATGCAATAATTTTTGGAGCAGATGGACTTCTGTGGACACCAAGAGCCCTCAACCACCAGGCAATACAGCGGATATCTCGTCTCGGTCAACGCGCTTTGACTTCCCCATAGAGCTGGACTACCACGGGTACAGAGGATGTATATAACTTAAAAGTCGAAATGGCTCCAGATGTCTCAGTGTTTAGGTCGCGAACGTACAGACTGAGAGGTCTGTGGATCGAACTCTATCGCCACATCTTGACTGCCCCTGCCTCGGCTTGGCCAACCTGACAGGATCCCGGTCCTCATACTGTCCCCGAGTGGCATGGAGCAAATGTCGGAAAGCCATCTGCCGTTCATTTACCTTGAGGGACTTACTTCTTCCGAAAACCGCCCCGCCTACTTCAGCATTACAGATCCATCATCGTTAGATGTAAAAATGGTGTACTTTTCATCCAATCGTTATAGCTGCCACATTTTCGCACGCTGGTGATTTTGGGGAGGTTGGCCAGATAGCTACACATCGTAGGCGGTAGCTGGCATAATTGGCGTAAAAATATATGGGTACAGTGAGCTTCTCACTGCAGAGACCAGGAGAAGATATGCACTGAAGGCAGTGGCTTTGATATATGAACGCCAGTGAGGGCGCGACTGCGCTATTTCTGACAGTGTATATAACCACTAGTGTCCTGTCCAGGGGTCCCGTCCTGGGAGATGTCAGTGAGTGCCTGTTTTTTATCTGCCCCCTTTTCCTAAAGCGTTTCACTGTTCATTGTCAAATCGCTCAATTAGCCCGCAATATCAAAATCCGGATGAATAGGGCCTAGCTCTCTGGCTTTCATTCTTTTCCATTCCTACTCGGCTTGGCGCCGCCCTGGATTTCTTGTTAAATACGACACAAGCGCAGCTGGATTTGATGATGATGGCTTTTAAACTTCTCTGGCAAGCCACTTCTTGACCCCTGCCGGTTCGTTTTCCCCTTTCGCGTGCTTACGCTAAAGGGGGTGTTCGAGAACGCTGGTCGACTGGCGCAGGGGACAAATGACTAGTCCGCCACAAACCGGGGAGTTTGATCAGTACACATATCTCGGGTTTGTTATTTCTTCCAAAAACCGTCCGATGTATTTCGGCATTACGGATCAGGTGTTCCCACAGGTCTCGGGTAATGCTCTAAGTATATCGATTATCAAACGCTGAAAGTAACTGACGTTCTCAGAACGTGGCGACTAGGTTTCTGGCCCACATAATAATATCAAGCTCACCACAGCATTGTTAACTCGACCACTGACGGATGAGTTGATGTCCTATCTACTGTGACGTCGTGGTAGCTGGTTGATCCAGGAGATTAATGGAGCTCGTTCCATTGCGTTGAATATTCTAATTGCCTTAGCGGAGAATCCCAGGATGGAAAACAAAGGAGCCCTGATTAAAATTTGCTGCATTGATAACGAACCAACAGAAAAAGAGCGCTGCGGTTCTGATGGCTACAAGAGGCGGAAAGTGCAATCTTAGTGAAACATTAAGAGGAGTCAGAGTGTTCTTTAGGATCCGTCCTTCCCAACACCCCCCTTTTACCATGCATGTAGGTTTTCGAAAATGGATTGACCTAAATTGATGCGAATGGTTTCAGGTTACGGCTGGACCACCGTCTTGTTGTGCAACTGGAGTCCACTGGGAGCTTTTCGGTTTGCATATGGCGCATATGTACAGATGATGGTTCGGAAGTGTCCAACAATATACCAAGAGAAATATAGTTATCTGATGTAGCCGGCGCAGCAAGTCAAGGAGGAAGTTAATCCGCGTGAAGGACCTATGTGACAGAGTGTATACCGACCGTGTATCAACCGTACGGCGCTTGATGTAACCATGATTCCATTTCTCCCGCCGTTATGATAGTCTTTGGCCAAAGCGGAATCTCTGGGATGATAGGCAGTTTGGATGGCACCGTCATGGCGGTTAAGCTGTTTTCCCATGCGTTCCTTTTTTGTAAGTGCGGGGAGGATGGTTGTACCACATTTGCGGGTAAAAGGGCTTTACTCCCAGACAGGGCTTCCGCGGTTAAGTTGTTGTTTCGCACGTTTGGGCTAGGTGTCCCAGAGTAGCTTAAAAAGAAGGTTCCTTCTAGAACGAACATCCGTTAGATTGGTGATGGAACGGCGGTTGACCAATACGATGAACAAGGCAAGTTCCGTCAACTTAAATAAATTTACGACCATGTATTTACATATCGATTATATCAGCTACCCCTTTGAAATTCGCACCTATCTACCGCACACTCCAAAATCATCGGTGATCGGTACGCGGTTCATACAGCCGATGATGACAATATGAAATCGACACTTTTGGCGCACCGGAGCGACTGAAGATCCGAGTTAGCAGCAAGATGATAGAGCGGGAAGTAATACGATCTACCATGCTTATTCCCGGCAATTTACTGCGGGCGTCAACCATGTTAAGATAATGCTGATTGTCAATTGGTCCTTCAAAATAAATATTTAGTAGTGATCAAGGGTAAGTTAGTGCAACCTTATAAGATATCATACCATTCTGAGGCGATTTTTCCGAACAAGAACATTTCGAAAAGGACTGAACATGATCTTCCGGCTGTTTGTTCGTACCCTAGCAGTTTACAAAAGTTCACGCCAAGACTTTCATGCAGTTGCTGTCTGGCTGTCTAAAATGAAACTACCTCAGCACTCGCGCTTGCAGTTTTGCTGATGTTATGGCATCCCTAGCAAGGATAACGTATAACAACGGTATTTTCTTAGTTTAGCTCTCACCCTGATCCTTCCAAGATAGAGATCCCGTCAGAACATATACCAAACGAGCAGATCGTGCATCAACGCACAAATTCAGGCCAAAAACACCTGCACAGTGCGTTGCTTGTAAAGTGTATGTGACGACAACTTTCTGGTAGTTCTGACGCCTCTTGGCGACCGGCATTCGGTGAATACTGGTTCACGGTTGGCGGTCGGGTCCGGAATCTCGACCAATCAGAGCTCGCTTTGGGCCTCGGACGGAGTAGCTAATGGGTTTTCCGCAATTGTGTCGAGGTCAAAAATGTCCAGAAGCATCTCAGAGTCTGCACATCTGCGGACCGGACTTGGTTTGTGTGCCAGATCCGCATGGCTGGGCCTACTTGAATGTCTGAGGGCCGCGCCAACCACATGCGCTGACGTCGACATCGGGGAATGCTGCGAGAACCGTACAACCACTGAGGCTGTGAAACTGCCAATCTCCAGCTCCACTCCGTCAAAAGTGGCCTTTTTGACTGCGGACACAATTGTCGCCCAGGGCCATGACAGTCAAAGCCTCAGACCTGACCACAGCGAACCGGAAAGTCCCTCATACACCCAGTTGGCCACGCTGATCGCGGGCGACTCGGATGTCCACACAAGCGCGAAAGAAAGGCGACTGCAGCCAAACAAGCCATATACAATTCGCCAGATCAGAAAACTGCCGGCTGGCTTCAAGGTGCATTCCTCTGCGAAAACCAGCCTCATGGGAGCACCACCAAAAGAACTACTCGGTGCTGCCACCCAGCGCTAAAGCCCCACAGAGACACATTCACGGATTCACGGATTCACGGATTGATACACAGGAGCGAGGCTTTTGCCCAAGTTTCCCGGGTCGGTTTTGTTCTTGTCGTTCAGCAGCTGTCGTTCACCTGAAAGGCACAAGTGAAAAGGGTGTAGCACTGCTCTTTAAGTTCTCAGCGCGGGCAGTATGTTTGCCAGCGCGAGGACTCGCGTAAATAAGTGTCTAATAGTGTTTTGAACTGAGTTCTAGAGGGAGCGTGGACAACCGTCTCAGGAAGGTTATTCCACGCAGCAACTACCCGAAATGAGAAAAAAGTTTGCCTAATGAAGGTGTGCGCTCTGAGCTTAAAAATCTTCTTACCATGTCCCCGCCGTGTGTTTGCTGGGTCAACGGTGAAAAACCTGTTGGCCAAGCCTTGTTCAAACAGGGCGTAAGTAAGAATTAAGTCCCCTCGGAGGCGACGATACTCCAAGGGAAAGAGGTCGAGCACCACGAGACGCGTTTCGTAGTCCATGGACTTGAGACCGGCAACCATTTTCGTAGCAGCTCGCTGGACACGCTCAATGAGGATTACGTCTTTCGTGCGTCCTGAGTAGACAACCGGGTTGGCATATTCAAGGAGCGGTCTGACATAGGCCCCATAGAGTATTTTGAAGTCCAGTGAGTAATACGAGAGGTGCGCCGAATCATCCGTAGAAACAGCGAACGCCTTCTGAGCCGATTTCGCGTGCAGTGAGACAGGTTTGGAGAGCCAGCGTCTTCTGAAAAGAGGTCACAACTATTTTTCAAAAGTTGACTACAGGATGACACAGAAGATGAGCTGGCATTTCGTAAAATGCGGAACCGCTAAACGGAAATCCGCCAATGGAACATACGAAAACAAGCCACCATTCTGGACCTCGCCCGGAAGAACAGAAATGTGCTGTTCAAATACATGACATCGCCGAAGAAACAAGCCATCCGCGTTCTCCTTGAGGGACAGGAACGGGGAACCCACGAGTGACCCAATAGTGGTATCTGAGTTCTACAGAGATCACTATGCAGGTCTGTATTCAGTCCCAGCGTCCTCGTCACATCCAACGTTGTCAAGGCACCACGAACGGCCTCTAACCGACTTGGTATTCACGGTGGAGGACATTCGTCAACTCCTGCACAAGATCAACCCATTCTGCGCGTTGGGGCCCGACGAAGTCCACCCAAGGATCCTGAAGGAAACGTCGTACACACTGGCAACTCATTTCCATCTGCTGTTTCGTCAGTCGCTTGACGAAGGCCACCTTCCCTCTGTTTGAAGGAAGCGATTGTCACGCCAATCTACAAAACTGGTGACCGACTATCGCCTGGCAGCTACAGGCCTATAAGCCTCACTAGCGTGCCATGCAAGGTGATGGAACGCATTCTGAAGCGAGCCATTCTAGATCACCTTACTTCCAACAACTTGATTTCTCAGCTCAACACGGATTTCTCCCAAACCGTTCCTGCGTGACGAACATGCTCGTATTTATGGACAGCTTAACCCAAGCCAAGGACGAGGGACTCATATCGGATGCCATATTTTTCGACTTCTCAAAAGCATTTGATCGAGTCCCACACGTCCCTCTGCTCCACAAACTCGAGTCTTACGGGATTCAAGGGAAAATCCTACACTGGATCAAGGCATTCCTATCAGACAGATCATTCCGAGTGAAAGTAGGCTCGACCTACTCTTCTGCGGCGCCGGTCTCCATTGAGTTCCTCAGGGCTCCGTTTTGGGACCTTTGCTGTTTCTGATATACGTCAATGACCTTCCAGATGTTCTTTCAAGTCCATGTCTACTTTTTGCGGACGACTTGAAATCGTGGAGTTCCAATGCCAGTGCCCTCCAAATTGATGTAGACGCCGCAAAGCAGTGGTCGTTGGACTGGCACCTTCCTCTGAATGACGAAAAGTGCGTCCATATGTCATTTGGAGGAGACTCAGCGAACTCCTTTGTCATGCATGGTGAGAAAGGACCAGAAGACATCACGAGGATAGATGCCAAAAAAGATTTGGGTATCTGGCTCTCTCCAAACCTGTCCTCACTGCACCTTGAGAAATCGGCCAGAAGGCATTCGCTGTTCTACGGATGATTCGGCGCACCTTCTCTCGTATTACTCGCACGGACTTCCAAATACTCTATGGGGCCTATGTCAGACCGCTCCTTGAATATGCCAACCCGGTTGTCTACTCAGGACGCACGAAAGACGTAATCCTCATTGAGCGTGTCCAGCGAGCTGCTACGAAAATGGTTGCCGGTCTCAAGTCCATGGACTACGAAACGCGTCTCGTGGTGCTCTCGACCTCTTTCCTTGAGTATCGTCGCCTCCGAGGGGACTTAATTCTTACTTACGCCCTGTTTGAACAAGGCTTGGCCAACAGGTTTTTCACCGTTGACCCAGCAAACACACGGCGGGGACATGGTAAGAAGATTTTTAAGCTCAGAGCGCACACCTTCATTAGGCAAACTTTTTCTCATTTCGGGTAGTTGCTGCGTGGAATAACTTCCTCAGACGGTTGTCCACGCTCCTCTAGAACTCAGTTCAAAACACTATTAGACACTTATTTACGCGAGTCCTCGCGCTGGCAAGCATACTGCCCCGCGCTGAGAACTTAAAGAGCAGTGCTACACCCTTTTCACTTGTGCCTTCAGGTGAACGACAGCCGGCTGAACGACAAGAACAAAACCGACCCGGGAAACTTGGACGAAAGCCTCGCTCCTGTGTATCAATCCGTGAATCCGTGCGCCGTCGAAAGAATCCACTTAAAGTGTCTGCCTCTGTTCGTTCAGCTGTAGCACCCTTTCGGTGCCTAGCTGCCATGCCACCCGAAGGAAGCACGAGGGCTGGGATATTGCCAGGTTGCCCAAGCCTTGGCAGGGGAAGTCGAGAGGCAGCGGTCGGGTTCGAACCACGGACCCCCCGGTCAGTATATTCGCGCTCTAACCACTTAAACCATCTCGTCATCTGCCGCTGTAGTAGTGAACCAATACCATCTGGCCTTCTCCGAAGAAACGCAATGATTTCGATTGAGCTGGTTCCACATTCACGTGTTACGGTGACTCAATCGCCCTTTTTGTGACTGGACAGTGTCATGCGGTGTTCGAAATCTGCTGCAATGCATCTGCTGGTGACACTTCATCGGGTGAGTTGGGGTTTGGCGTCGCTCGATGTCAGCAGAAACCTTTGCAAAATCTCTTCAGTTGGCCCCTCCCCTCTGGACTTCTGAACTGCACGCTTCGAAGTGTTCCTGCTGGCAATTCGACTATGGATGAAATGGCGGCGGGCTGCTGAGTTATGCTTTGCTCCCGACAAAACTGCGAGCGCCGATAACGTGGACTGACTGTCGTCGGATACAATATCCTCTGGTGTTCCAAAGTGACTGAACAGTCGTCGGAGTTCCATGATTGTAGTGGCAATTGTGGTGCTGTTCACTGGAGGAATTTCCGACCACTTTCTGTAAACTTCTGACACAAACAAGAAGTGTTGGCCACCCAGTGGATCTGCATAATCGATGTGAGGACGGGACCAGGGTTCGGCCACGACCGTAGGTCGTTTTTCACCGGTGACTCGGCCGTTGGGGGCCAGTAGACATAACTCCGATCAGGGACCTTCATCCTGATTTTTCTCGAGTGCACTTTATAAAACTCATAGGACGGCTGGCTGTAACTCCCTTGGAATAACAATGCATCCTAAAAACAAAAGACATCCATCGGTTGGTGATAATGCGTCACGCCGGTTGAATAAACGTCGCAATGTGTCTTTTGTGCAGGTCGCAGACATTGATTGCGGTGGTACTTGAGGACCAGCTGAAGCACTAGTCGTTCAGCTGTAACAACCTTTCGGTGCCTAGCTGCCATGCCACCCAACGGAAGCACGAGGGTTGGGATACTGCCAGGTTTCCAACCCTGTCTAGGCTTGGGCAACCTGGCAGTATTCCAGCCCTCGTGCTTCCCTCGAGTGGCATGGCAGCTAGGCCCCGAAAGGGTGCTACAGCTGAACAGTACTGCCAGGTTGCCCAAGCCTAGACAGGGAAATTCGAGAAGCAGAGGTTGGGTTCGAACCACCGACCTTCCGGGGAGGAAGCTCAGCCTGGCTCTCGCTTCTGTGCACCGTCCAAGGCCATAAAAATCGTTCAGCTGTTGCACTCTTCCGGTGCCTATCTTCCATGCCACCCGAAGGAAGCATGAGGGCTGGGACACTCTCAGGTTGCCCAAGTCTAGACAGGGGGAAGTCGAGAAGCAGAGTTTGGGTTCGAACTATATACCTTTCGGTCAGTAAATTCGCGCTCTAACCCCTTGGGCACAGTGACTGAACTAACCGCCCTATCACTCTCCACTCCTTTCCGGCTGCGCACCTGTAGTGATCCAGAGGCTGTTGCGGCGGGATGTGCAAGGGTTGGTATCATCCTAAGTCACCGGGCGGAAGTATCCTTGCTTGACTGGATACCTGTTGATAGTCACCTCTGCGGTTCGTCTGGCAACGTCTGTGAAGGAGTCTCACAAAAGGGAAGTTGATTGATGTCTGTTTATCGTGCCTGCTTACGCCCCAACTGACTGTAGCTTCGACGCCGTCAAAAACAGGTTTTACGACGCCCTGAATGCCCTGTCGCGTTGAGCTAATAGCTCAAGTTGTGGTTGCCGGAGACATGAATGCACAAGTGGACAGGCTTAGCGTATCTGAGACTCAATTAGGAGGTCGACGTGGATTGGACTTGGTACATATGGACACTGGTGAAGGATTGCTTCAGCTGTGTGCTGATCGCAGGCTGTTTTTATGCAATGCTAACTTCCGGAAGAGTCGAAGTCGTCTGGCCAAATGGTGTCCTCCAATGGCATACTGGCCACAAACTCAACTCGATCATATTGCCATCAGTTACCGATGGCGCGGATCAATAACTGACTGCCGGTCGTTTTAGAACACATCTGTGGATTCCGACCGCGCGCTCGTCCGGAGTTGCTTCTCCCTATGTTTTCCAGGACCGCGTAAGGTGCGGACAAATCGCTTGGCAACTGAGAGACTGGCAGATCCGGACTTACCAAAATCGTCTTCCAGAGTATCTTCCAAATGCTCCACCATCAGATGTGAACGCATACTGGGACGAGATTGCCAACTCTTTGCATAGTGCTGGGAATTCGTCTGTGGGCACCACCATGCCACTCCGTCCTTTGGGGCATGGCCCTAGTGGTTAGAGCGGGAATTTACTGATCAGAAGGTCGGTGGTTCGAACCCGACCTCTGCCTCTCGACTTCCCCTGTCTAGGCTTGAGCAACCTGGCAGTATCCCAGCCCTCGTGCAACCTTCGGGTGGCATGGCAGTTAGGCACCGAAAGGGTGCTACAGCTGAACGATCTTTTTTCACCCACAAAGTGCAAGGTCAAGCTTCTGGACATTCAATCACTGAACACGCCACTTACAATCCAGGAAGAGGCACTGAAAATTGTGGAGCGTCTCACTTATCTTGGAAGTTGTGTTCTGATTGTGGTGTGACAGAAGGGGGTCAACGCACGAATCTGCATGGCTTGAGCCGCGATTCATAATTTGAGACACTTATGGCGTCAAAGCGGCATATTCCTGAATCTCAAGAGACGTGTGTATCGGGCTACAGTGCCGGCTGTTTTGTAGTATGGCTGTAAGACTGGGTCTGTTCGAGCAGCGGAACTGAGACGCATTCAGAACCATAGCTCATTAGTTGATGTCGGCGAACCCGTAAAGAGGCACTTAGAAAGCGAGTTTTCGGTTGTGCAACGGGTACTTTCATTGAAGGATGTATCCAGCACCAAAAGCTGCGTTGGTTGGGACATGTGTTGCGTGTGCCAAACCATCGTTTGCCGAAGAGAGTGCTGTTTTCCATGCCCAATTCAGAGTGACGGAAGCAGAGAGGTGACCAACCCTTGAGCTGGCAGAGCGGTATGAAGGAGATTACGATACGTTTGGGTGCTGTCGGTGCTACTCGCCTTCCAGGATGGGGACCGCATGATCCCCACTTTGCCTGGTTGGAGATATGGGTGCCAACCGATGTCAGTGACGATCTTGTCAGTTTCTATCCAGATTACCTGAATGAATGTTTGGAGGTGTAGGCGCCTCAAAATGATTGTAGTAAGCTACCACCAAGTCCCTTTCCCCGTCCACCTTTATTCTTTTCTCTACGGCAGCGAGGCATATGTGTTGAACACTGATGTCTTGCTGTCGATGGTGCTGTTGCTGCTGATGATTTTACTGTGCCGAAAGCTGATTGACATTGAGGTAACCAATTCTGAGAAGTGATTCTAAGAGGTGATGAAGAGTACGGCGAACACGGCGCATATCTGGTTGAAAAGCAATGTAGTGTCGCCTCGACCCGAGAAAAGATCGCACATCCTTCGTTGGTGGCATTCTCTGAATTGCATCAATATTGTCCGGCTCAGGATGTCGGCCAGATTTATCGGAAATAAAATTCAAATATTTGGTAGATGTAAGAGGGAATGTACATTTTCCCGCTTGGAGATGAAAGCCGTATTTCTGGCTTCAGTCAAGTGCTGAGGATAAGCGATGAAAGATTCCTTCCTGATCAGAGGCTGCCTTGAGTGATATCATCCCTGTTAACCATAGCGCCCGTGGTCTGGAATATGACTGGCACTGTTTTTACTGCAAAGGGGAGAGGATTTAACTGGAAAATACCACGGTGCGTTTCGATGGTCAGAATATCCTTGTAGTCGTTTTAAACTTTATTCCATAAATAAGCATCAGCCAGATCGAGTTTATCAAAGCAAGTGCCAACATTGAATTTAATAAGTAGGTCCTGTGGAACTGGAAGGGGATACTGATATGATTCAAGTGCAGCATTCAAACCTTTAGAATAATCAGCACAAATGCTGATCTTCCCATCTGTCTTTTTGATCTCAATAATGGAAGCTACCCAGGAACAGTAGTTGACTAGCCAGTTAACACCTGAAGTCTAGAGACGATGCAAGAGGCACATAAGGTACAGGGCGATCTTTGGCTTCAAATGAGGTGTGGTGTGGGTTTAAGGTTAATGCCCAAGACGTCAGAAAATTTTTATTGGATTGTGCGTGTAAGTTGTTGGGAAATGTTTGTATGAGTGAGATGCACGATGTCACATACCGACTGTAGAGGGACAATCAAGACCGAGCAAATTCAGATCTGACCAATCTGTGAGGGAGCAATGGCCTTTAAATCGCACATTATTGAAAGACACATCCACCAGTAATCAGCAAGTTGTTGCCGGAAGCAGACTGTGCACAGTGGTTGGTAGCAGGAAATAATGGATTCCCAATTGCATTTCTATTGGGACGTGAAATCAGCGTGATGTCTGAGGCTCTATCGAACTGAAGACGAACAGGATGATTATTCACAGAAAGTGAGTGTGGGACGCGAAATCACTTTGAATGATACGAAAACAGAATTCGACTGACATCACTTCCGCTGTGATGTAGGAGCCGTTTTTAATGCGCTCTTCCGGGGTTCAATCGACTTGGTTCTCCGTGGGAAACAAAATCCAGTACGATGGCACATCTGACATTGTTTTTTTTTGTGAACGGGCAAAAGCGGACTTAATGCCGGTCACTACAAGAAGGATTATTGCGTGTGAATTTCTCTGAAGCGCCTCATTACTGTTTCCGGAAACATGGTACACTATGTCGTATGGGCACGACGAGAGGACTGGATGCTAGATATAAATATAAGGTATTTGAATTGATTCTCGTCCATATCACTGAGCTTGAAACGCTCGCATTCTCGATTGACAATTGTCGTAAAACCAACAAAGTCATCATCCTTCATGACTAATACAAGGCATCGATGTCGGATGTCGAGCAAGGGCGTGTTATCAAAGATTTGCGTGATAGTGGATAGTGTTGTCGAAGATGAGCTCACCGTTTTTTAGGAAGTATGTGATTCGTATATCGGCGATGCCTGCGTGTGCCAAGTTTTTGAAATAACAGTCATATCTTTCATGGGTCATCTTGCTTGGCGAAATCAAGCTTGAATATATCTTGGTACCTTTTGAACCAAGAGTCGAAGTTCGATCTGCATCCGCGTCAAGAGTAAACTCGGTGATAGAATTGGCAATAGTCTGCAGATGGAACTGATGGTTGACTTATGCTGCTTTCTGGATTTTGGTCAGCGCCTCTATAAGTTTTAGCTGCGTGTGCTCAAGTTGTTCTTGTTGCTGCAGTTGCCTATGTTCAAACAGCTTTTGCTAGTGTCCCAAATTCATCTGAAGTTGGTCAGTTGAAATTGAAAATGTGCGAGACCCATTGCCAGCGTTGTGGATATGTTAGCCGGGTGATTCGGAAGATTGATGGAACTTATTCTTATCATGACTGTCCTTTGTGTTCTTTTGTGTGCTAACGCGTTGAATGGTCTGAATACTTGAGTGGGAAGTCCCAAGAATGAAGAAAAAGGAGATGAATAATGAAGATTTGCTATATTGAGAATGTGCTATTAGAAGAAAGAGCGCTGCAGTTCAGTTGGCTACTACAGGGAGAAAATGAAATTTTAGTGAAATATTACAAAAGGTCGATAGGACCTGACCGTATCAACAATGTATACGCCACAAGTAATGCAGTTTCATGAAAGCTGCTCTGACCTTCCCAAACCGGACGAAAATATGATCTTTAGTCAGGCCGCCGAGACTACTACTGTTGCTCAGGTAGACAAATTTATTTGTCGCCTCAATCGGCTCATCCGCAAGCTTTCGTCACGAAGAGACTGGACCTTACCATGGTGTGAAGGTTTGTGTGCCTTCGTGACCTATTGAGTCATGCTGGGTGGTGTCCGTGCGACACTTGCAGTCTCTCGTACCAGGTTGGTCAATGAATAAAGGCCTGATCAACACAGTCTCCTGACCCTTCAGGCCGGGCGTTGGAAAGTGTATGGCGACTTGTTCTATAAAAGTGTCGCCAGAAGCACGGAGAATGAAAGGTGGACGAGTTGCCTTCATCCTTGGCGTTTTGAGATGCCTTACCACTTCCGGGTGTTGTATGCTTGTTCCAGAGGCACAGCATACGTCATTTGCAAGTGTGTACAAGGTCTCGGCGAGCATTTCCTGTTTGCCATTTTGACTGAGTGCGGACGTTAAAAGCTGCTATGTGGAATTCATCTCATGGATTTATTGAGCTTTTATTTCGTCCTTTTGCAGCGGGGTGTATAAGGTTCATCGGTCAGATAGCTGACAGTCAAATGACCCAGCATGTGTGCTGGGAAGAGTTTGGAGAGAGACATCGGTGGGCAAAGACCTGCGCGAGTAAATAATACTTCCTGGTTGCCCAGACCCAGGCACAGGGTTTGGTTGAGGTGCCCTACTAAGACGTCTAGAATGTGTCCGAGAACGAGTTAGAAGAGAGTCCGGGTTTTCGAGGATAAGCAACGTTTTACTTGTCTAAGAACAAGCGTGCATGAGCTGAAATGTACATACAAAGGTTCAGTACGAGTATATATGGTAGGTATAAAAATAAGCACACAAAAATCATGACACCTGCTTTGAGCCTTTGACTCAAAAGTCTGACGCGCAAGACAATGGGAGGATGTGGGGTTTTGTTTGAGGACCCTGCCCCTTCCCGACCCAAAACTGTCACCTTGTCACGGTGTCGGGCTTTTGTGATGCAATGATCCTGCGGGCTATACTGGCTGGAACTCAGTTCCTAAAGGTTCAACCACGACGGGAATGCCAACGGGGAGCAGCCGGACGAAGAGCAGCGAGTCCCCGTACTGCGAGTAAGCGTATTACGAGGCGGTCCGGAGGTATAGTCCTACTGTCCTCTGCGATAGAAGAGTGAAAGCGTTTCCCACAGGCGACCAGCGTGTCCATATTTATGGAAGCAGCGATGCTGTCTCCCCCCGAGGAAGGACGGGTTAGAAAGGGTCACCCTCAAAAACCGCACACTCCGATCGCCCAGGGGTTGAGCGTGACCGCCGGCGCATTATTCAATACGGTCGAAGTACTTTTAAAACCAAAGACCACAGTGCTGCCCAAAAGGCACCCGCTGTGCGTAGCTGCACTAGCAGTGAGACAGTAATACCCTGCTCCTTGCCCCCTCGGGCCAGGCCAGCCACCTACAGCCAAGTAGGTCAGACTGTTGAGTCATTGGTTCCGCGAAGGGTTCCCCAAGAAAACCCTATCAACCGCTGCCTTGTGGTTCAGACTTTTGAGTCAACTGCTCAAGGTGGGATACCTCAACTAACCCCCTTCTTCATCCTAGGCAACCGGGCAGTACCATTAACCCTTGCAGCTCTTCGCTCACTGGCCTTCTCCCTTACTCCCAAACCATCGTACAATGTAGTGCAATCAACCCACTGCCAACCCCCTAGCCACTGTTCCCTGTCTCAACCATCGCCCACGAAAATAAACCGAAATAATCACCTACTAACCTCAAAAGACCTGATTCACGTTGCAGCCTTTAATGTCCGTACTCTATGTCAAGTTTGGCAACAGGCATCCCTTACTGAAACCTTATTTTCCCTCTCCATCGATGTATGTTGTGTCTCCGAAACACGCATACAAGATCCCACTTCGGTCTTGCTCCTCAAGCCATTTAGGACAAGCCGGCACATTTCACTCTTCGAGCATCCGGTGATCCTGACACAGTGGCTCGTGATAGCTACGGTGTGGGAGTTGCACTCAGCTCAAGGCTGAAAGCGCCTTACTGGACTGCATCCCCGTAAACAGTCGCCTTTGCGCTGTGCGGTTGTCTGACCCAATTAAGATTAACGTAGGTCGATGTGGTAAATGGTGTTAGTTTGTCGTATCAGCATAAGCCCCAACAGATAGTAGTTCTGAAACTGAGAAGGATAAGTTTTATCAAGATATGTCGCGGCTGCTTCGGTCAGCAAGAAGGATGGATGTAGTAATCCTGGCTGGTGATGTGAACGCCCAAGTTGGACGACTAAGTCCGGAAGAAGCACAGTTAGGTGGTAGATTTGGAACCGATGCTGAGCGTACGGATAATGGAGAGCGGCAGGCCATCGTCTGTTCCTGGCCAGTACGAACTTCCAACACAAACGCTCACACTGAGTTACTTGGAGGCACCTACCGCAAGACAGTCGTGGACTCAATTTGACCATATAAAAAAATCGCTCAGCTGTAAACCCTTTCGGTGCCTAGCTGCCATGCCATCCAAAGGAAGCAAGAAGGCTGGAATACTGCCAGGTTTCCCAAGCCTAGACAGGAAAAGTCGAGAGGCAGAGGTCGGATTCGAACCACGGACCTTCCGGACAGTAACTTCGCGCTCTAACCATGAGCCACCTCGCGCAGTTACCGATGGAGAGCCTCAGTCAATGATTCTCGTTCCTTCTGAGGTACGCAACTTGACTCTGACCACGCCATCGTGGGGGCCCGCTTTCCACCAGCAATACGCGTGCCGAAAGAGGGCAGCTCCGTTCATCAACTTCGACAAGTTTCAGTAGCTAAAGAGTATCGAGCTAATCTGGCTGGAAAGCTGCTGGACACGCACAGTCGGCACGACGAAGGCTGCTTGGAGGATGAATGGAGGCGTCTTAAAGAAGCAATGCTCTCAGCTTTCCGAACTGTTTGTTCAGCCCATCTGACTCGTCTCAATGAACACTGGATATCTTCGAGATCAGCAGATCCTATTGCTGCCAGAAAGACCATACCAGCAACTAGCGAATATGATGACGCACGCAAATCCCTCAAACACCGGATAATCAGGAGCTTGAAGAATGACAGAGAACGCTGGTGGATTTCGAAGGCCCAGGAAATGGAGAAGGCATTTGCTGCAGGCAACAGCCATGCCCTGTTTCAACTGATCTCGATAAACGGGTCAAAAGAAGGCAGGTGCCAGTGAGACTGTACTAAAATACAGTGCAGCAATTCACCCTCAATCGCCGTCTTGATCGGTGGGCTGAGGGCTGAGCACTTCCAAGAACAGTTGACCTGGTCTCCTTCAGCGCAACCGCTCGAAGGACCAAGCGGGCCCGAATGGAACATTGACACGAACCCACCATCAGAAACCGAAATCCAGCGTGAGATTTCAATCTGAAGCACAACAAGGCGCCTGGCCCGGATGGTCTATGCCCCGCGCTCTTCAAAGAAGGTGGCTAGGTCCTGGTGAACAGTCTGACAACCATACTGCAGAAGATTTGGAACGAAAACAGAATACCAGCCGAATGAAGCTCCTCGACCGTCATCCCAGTTTTCAAAAAAGGGAGCGAGAACGTCATGTGAAAACCACCGTGGTATCAGTCTGGCATCCGTTGCAGGAGTGCTCTCTGGCATTGTTTTGCGCAGGTTGATGGATTATCGGGAAAGACAGCTGGGTTTTTGTCCTGGTCGAGGATGCATCGACACTCCGTCTTGCAGCAGCACTTCATAGTCTGCAAGTGTTATTTTCGAGCGTATTCAGGTTAAAGATTCAGGTCTTGCTGATTCCGCCAAACTCGGTTGGTTTACTTCACATACGTCCAGTCGAAGAGAGCGGTTTAAGCCACCATACTGAACGAATTACAATACCACTGAAGCCTCATTCTGTTCGACTTAGAGTAATACCACTGTGAAGATGTTTCTAGGAGCGCATATTCGGTCGGTATTTTTTCCGGAGAAGTACTAGTCCTTACTGAATTGATGTATCCAGAACCAGGTAATCGCAGCCGGCACTTAAAGGTTAGAACGATTGGCTGTTTCCACGTTTCCCAGTTGCCCAGCCTGAAAGAATAGGTTCTTTTAGGGTAAGATGAGTGTCTCTGCATGGTGTCCTAGAATTCTGTTGTCCATATTTAAAGTGCAATCTTGTGGCAGAACTTTTTTTCGCGGGCGCGCCAATATCTTCATCTCATTTACTGTTCGCTTATATCACTTCTTGTGTTTTGCTAGTTCTGATGGCTCGCTTCACCTACTTTCGTGAACCGAACCTCGGATTTAACTCTTGGCCTCAAAATTCATCTTATGACTTGCCTTTATCGACATCTTTTCGGGACGGTCTAAGTTCCGATGAAAGTGTGTCCCTAGGGGACCCGAGCACCTACACAATTACGATTACCCAATACGGAGAGTTGATTACTTGCAAGTTCTGCAATGTTTCATGTACCGGACGCATATCTTATGAGCAACATTTACATGGATCCCAGCATCGGAAGAATACGCAGCCTAAAGGTAATTGTTACATCTGGTTAGTTCAGTATTGTTTTCAGAAAACTTCACGTGCACGGTTTGTGACGTGTCGTTCACCTCCTTTGAGCAAAGAGACGCTCATCTTAATGGGCACAAACACCGTCAAAAACTTCTTACCATGTCGCCATCCGTTGCACAAGTCCCACATTCATCAAGTACTCACAACAGCCAAGGACCCTTCAGGTGCATTTCCTGCAACTTAGATTGTTCATCTCTTTCGCAACTCAATCAGCATCTGATGGGCAAAAAACACACCAAAACCTTGAAAATGCAGATGCACAAACGTAATTCAGGCTCCGAGTTTTCCGTTAGTGCGTCCGAATCAGAATATTCTCATCGGATCGACCCCGTGTTCCCCGATAATGAAGTCGTCGACCGTGTGCAAAGTCCAGGTTCTTCAGTCGACACATCTGTGGGCAATTCGGAGGATCCTATGTCCCGACTTATGGAACTTGAAAGCACCCTCAATGGTCTCCGTTTATCCTCCTTTTCTTCTCTCCATTCTTGTTATGCTAACACTGGGTCTAACTCGGCGAATTCAACTGACGAGGCCTCGAGAACGGAGCGAACTGTCGTTTGGTCTAACGCTATAACATTGGAAACTCCCTTCTGTAAACATCGAGATTGCATTATTGAGCGTGCGTTACTGGTGAGTGTACCTACTGACCACTTTCATTGGTACGAATAATCCAGTTTCAGTCAACTTATTTGATTTTTTGGTACTTTTGACAGGCAACAAACAGAAATCGTTCAGCTGTAGCACCCTTTCGGTGCCTAGCTGCCATGCAACCCGAAGGAAGCACGAGGGCTGGGATACTGCCAGGTTGCCCAAGCCTAGACAGGGGAAGTCGAGAGACAGAGGCAGGGTTCGAACCACGGACCTTCCGGTCAGTACGCTCGCGCTCTAACCGCTGAGCTATCTCGCCCCCAACAAACAGAAGTTCATCCTGGTTGCATCGTCGCCTTTTATTTTCGAAAGAAATCGCGTTAGTTGGTGTCATAGTGGGGCTGGGAGTAGACTAAGCAGTAGTAGAGTAGACTAAGTAGTCACTGGTAAAGGATTGGTCACGCAGGTTAGATTATTCAGTGAGCCTTTGATGTAACACCGTTTTTAAAAGGCTTATTATTTCACCACTGTATCAGTTCGTAATGTTCTCGAAGGACCGTCTGAAACACCGATTTCTTCATTAGCTATCGCAGTTGAGAAAAAGCTACTTTCATACTGGCATATACTACCAGCCCAGGTTCTATTATTGTACCAGATCGTTCGCCGAGCGAAACAATTCCGTTGCAAACGTTGCCTGACGTTGTGGACACTGTGGTTTATTACTGTAGATCATCGTTGTGGCTTTGCTGCAGCCATTTCCGCCGGCTTCTGTTCATTTTCTGTGCGAAATGCATAATCGCACTCTAAACTTGTCAAGGGTGGTGACGTTAATCCATTGGTCATTCGGGGGTGTTTTCTGGTGGTCATCTGCGACAGAAACTGTATTTTTTCACAAACCATTCAGCTTGCTCCTTCATCCTCAATTCACCGAATCACTTCCTCGTTGCTCCTGTCTTAAGAAGACACAACCGTCCAAAGATTATCAAAGTTTTTCCTCGCACGTTTGTCACCAAATAGTTTGCTAGAAAAACCACCACTGTCCGTCCAATTTAAGAATTGTTTTTGACAGCATACTCTATACTGATATCGATCAACCATAAAAATTGGGGGTATCTGAAGTCGTTTCACCATATGAACATGCACAACAATCCGTTTCATAAGCGAATTGTTGAAGAAAGCAAAGCCAGTTGTGCGCATAAAGTTTCTTACCAAGAACGTTGTACTTTCCGTGATGACTGTGACGACTTACAGACGGCAGCGAAGGTATTTTTATTGTATGCGTACGATCCTCTTACATTTGATGATTTTCCTAACCTTACTGTTTTCGGCAGTTGTTGTTCGCGCACTATTGCCTGCCTGTTGTTTGTCATCACCGATAAAGTGCATGATTGCATGTTTGATACAGGTAGTCCACCACTAATTAGCACTATCTTGCTACATACACTTCGAATACCCTCAGGAAATAACACTTCGTAACTCGTTTACGTATTCTGGGCTTGGCCAGATGAAGGGTGTGAATGAACAGGTAGTGACGTGGTGTACGGATACGGGGAAACTTACTACTTGTCCCGATCACCTTTCCGTATGGGACAGAGACTGTTTTGGCTATAGACGTCGGAAGACGTGGTCGAAAACCAGATTCAGTGGTGCGTCTGCTCCCGGAGAAATGCAAAATGAAGGAAAAGACGCCATCTGAAACACCTAGTTCAAGTCCTCAGCAGGATTATCTGAGGCTGTTAGTACAGGCTTTGCTATGGTTGGGTGTTCAGTACCGAAAGTATATATATATATATATATATATATATATATATATATATATGGGGAGATTAGCTGGATCTTAGTAGGTCCAACACACGATCAAGCACTTTTTTCAATGGAGATTTCGTCCTGCAGGTAGAGGTAATCTGTAAGCTGCTCATCGGGGAGAATAAATCGCATGCTAGCGAACCTTCTATTTGAGAGTTCTTCAATCGGGGAGCCAGTCAACGCTCAAATACGTGGTGTGGATTCTGTGATTGAAGGATGAGTGCCTCCCTATACCGTTTGAGTGCGAGCTAATCCAACTACCGATCAGCTAACACACAAGACGTCCTTCGATAAAACGAGTAGTGTTTAAATGTTCCACGGTAGCCAACCAAAACATGGTCACTGGTGTTCACACCGGAGAACTAAGGAAGTGACATTAGGAACGAGGAACCCAGGACTGATTTTTGCAATGTTGGGATAAGCCCAAAGTCAATTAATGACGACGAGATTCTCGGTTTGAATTTTTTCACCTAACTTAAGTATGTTTGGGGAGATTTCAAGCCATTTGGTCATTGAATTACGTCCAAAGCTTACGTTGTTCAAAATTTCCATCCAATCCTTGAAACACCTGTTTTTTTGCCACATACTCCTTGTATCATGGAATCAACACTTTTGCTTCTTTAGGTGGACTCGTTCCTTGGGACAAAATCTCGGACTTTAGGGAGGTTGGGTTATCCTCTCCGGTGGTGCGGAACCCTATGGAAATTGCCCGGGAATGCTTGCAGTGGACTCTTTTGGGGAGTGCTTTTTCTCTTTGAGTGATTTTGTCTGTCAGCCACACATCAGAGCCACGTATCCTCATAAATTAGAAGAAACAGTGCTGCCAATAATACTCGCGATAATCAGAAAACAAGCTTTGTCTACGATGATTTGTTGATTTGCAGTTCTTCAGCTGACCCACCCACTCTCCCTGTCCTGGTTCAATTGAATTTCAACGACCGAATAGCCTTTTCTTACTCCTTCAGCAGCATAACATAAAAGTCACTATTTTCCGTACGAAGTACTCTCCATCATACACTAGAAGCACTAGCCGGACCCGAGGGTTTAATAGTTTGACCCGCTTGACTACAGGAGGCCGAGGACGCAAGGAATAAGGCATAAGCGCTTGGCTCCTTTCATGTTCTACTGTGCTTGTGTGAACACGAGGCAGCCTGTTGAGTGTTTCGAATCCCGGCTGTCCAGATGCGACGGTCGGCGACAAGGCTTTCACAGATATCTGTCCAGTGTTTGTTACAGTGGCATGGACAACTTGTACACCCAGGCGTTCAACATCGGCCTAAAGAGTGCCAATCCAGGTTTCCAACTGACCACCTAGGCGACGACGCCATTCCTAATGCGTTTTGGGAGCAAGAACAACCATGAAGATGTCTGTATATGGGCGACGTGTCCAATTCGTCGGACATTGTTAGGCTAACTGCTTCAGCCGATTGATACCAACCCATCGACGGCGAATCCCTTCATTCGACACATGATGCTGAGAATGTTTCACAAACACAAGGGGTAGGAAAACTGCGTCCTGCGAGTGTCTGAGATACCTACCGGCCAGGTTTCGCAAGCATAAAGTAAAACAGGTCGGACTACGGACTGATTAATACGAACTGTCTTGGTACATACTTCAGTTATAAGAACGGCTTTGCGAACATTGTCCAAGCGTTTCGTGACTTTGTCACTAGCCTGGCTGTTCTGGAAAGTAGTTGAACGGAGGTATCTGAACTCGCAGACATTCTCTAGTGCCACCTGGTTTATTGTAAGTGGTCCATTGAAAAGGGGGACGATGTATAAAAGGTCTTGGTTTTCGAGGCGTTTATCTCAGTGCCAGGGCGAGATAGCTCAGCAGTTAGAGCGCGAGCGTACTGACCGGAAGGTCCGTGGTTCGAACCCTACCTCTGCCTCTCGACTTCCCCTGTCTAGGCTTGGGCAACCTGGCAGTATCCCAGCCCTCGTGCTTCCTTCGGGTGGCATGGCAACTAGGCACCGAAAGGGTGCTACAGCTGAACGATTTTTATCTCAGTGCCAACAAAAGCCCACTGGCATGTTCCGTTGAGGATCTGCTATTGACTATGTTGATCTGCAGCGAGGATACTGTGTCATTCGCGAATTCAAGCTCTTTTATGGATGCACATCCTGTCTAATCTCCACCCCATGGTTTCCGCTGGCAGGTTGGCGCATTATCCCGTCAATTTAGCAGAAGTCAAAATTCAGCGTCCTGTCCACCGAAACTAATTGCAGCCATTTAGGCGCACGTGTGGTTAGTAGCTCTCGCCAGCTGATCTTAAGAGGAATCAGACCCTTCGAGGAAACTCTGATGTCTTGTAGGGCTGTGCTTTGTAGGAGGAGACAACCTGATAGGTGTTACAGTTAACTGATGCACCAAGAATACTATGTGGTTGTTTACTGATTGCTGTGTGGTCTTGTTTCGCTGTTGATTAATGAAAGTGTTCACATTAGGCGGGATATATCGCCATCTCGACTTTGGGTTACACCAAGGACATACTTGATGGTTTGGTTGAGCCTGTTTTAAGACCAACTTTCCTTTTGTCTCTTACAGAACTACGAAATGACTCTACGAAACGCACGACATCACAGCGACAAAATGAGATAGTGTACCTCACCATGAGCCGTGGTTCATTATCCTTTTATGGTATATCCGTTGGTTTTCAGGTCTTCTAATTATTTAATAAAGTTCGCCTTCTGAATACTTGTTTCATCTTTTTCTTAGCCTCAAAGTGCTCTTAGCGGCTGTACGTCAGACTCCTCTAATTTGGTTTGAACGGGGATTAATTCGTGTTTCATCCTAAAGAGCCTTGCCAATGTACCAGGAGCATTCGCTGTAGCCATCCGATTCTGAACTATCTGGAGGGTATGTAAATTTGTAATTTCCAGTGGTTCATATCTCACTGAATTTGAGTTCGATGCAAACCTGCAAACTTCCGAATAAGAACTTACATTTTCTGCTAACCGAAATCGGTTTGTTTCATCTGTGGTGGAACATATGTGCCATATAAGCTGTAGAATGCACGAAAAATTTGTAAATCTTTCAAGCCACTTCTGTGCACCTTTTTATTTCAAGATATTTCGAAATCACGGTACTCGTTCCGTACATTACGTTGGAGACGACCCGGGATTTATCTCAGAGTGCGTAGCTCGAGCTAGCCCTCTTTGTTGTGAAGAGAAATTTACTTGTATTGTATGGATCTTAACTTAGTGGTGAACGGGGCAGACGCACAAAGCCGTGTAACTCAGGTAAGAGAGTCAAGTAGTCACTTGTAAAATCCTAGATGGCTCAGCGGTTAGAACGCGAATTTACTGACCGGAAGGTCCGTGGTTTGAACCCGATCTTTGCATTTTGACTTCTGTTGTCTAGTCTTGGACAACCTGGCGGTATCCCAGCCCTCGTGCTTCCTTCGGGTGGCATGACAGCTAGGCACCGAAAGGTTGTTACAGCTGAACGATTTGGATTTTTATTTCATCAGAGCCGAAACCGGTGAAACACGAAATACCGGTCGTTAGGTTCGTCATTGACTAGCTGGTGAGGACAGAGCTGGAGCGGAATTGTTGTTTTGCCGGGTAATAAACGAGATAAGATGATTCCATGTTTTTCATTTACACGAGCTGGATCGCATCAGCACTGTCGTCATCACTGTATTTTTGGCATTAAATATGAAAATAAAAAAAAATAAATCGTTCAGCCGTAGTACGCCATCGGCTCCTAACCTTTATGCCACCGAAGGAAGCACGAGGGCTGGGATACTGCCAGGTTGCCCAAGCCTAGACAGGGGTAGTCGAGATGCAGAGGTCAGTGCGAACGATGGAACTTTCGGTCAGTAAATTCGCGCTCTAACCATTGAGCCATCACACTCCCATGAAATATGACTCGACAAATACATTCAAGCACGTCACGAAGACTGTTAATCATCCAAGGCTTAGCTGAGTAGCGCTGAGCAGCAATTCTTTGGCAACGCGTCATGTATGGTTGTATTTAGTATACCACAACAGGACAAGTTTCATCCGGCAGTGGAATCCTAATGACAGCATCTGCTGGATTGCCTAAGTCAGCTGTGACAGTATAGAGGGTGTTGTCGGTGATAAAACCTCCCTTGAACTTGTCATCAGTCCTATACGGCTCAGTTCTAACCGCTCATCCCATTCACTCTCAGATCAGTGGGTCTGCGACAATTAAAAGCCCTTGGGATAATTTTTTACTGCTTGATTGAAGTTCATATGTCAGGACGCTTCCAGACACGAAAAAAACCCGTGCAGAGAACAACCCGTCCCTAAGGCTACGAACACTCACCACGTCTCGGATAGCAGGTGCGTTGGCGGATACATGGAGGGATATGTACATTATAGACACTTAGGGGGTCACTTCCCGTCAAGGTCACAGGGCCTCCCTTACATGCGTAACGGATCGCTGGTTGTCTGGGATATAAACACCCCACGTGAATTCACGCAACAGACACCATACTAGGGAAGCACTTTCCGCCAGCTTGACTCATATGCCGAGCCAAGCGGCGCGA
Source organism: Clonorchis sinensis (assembly GCA_003604175.2). Classification (NCBI taxonomy): domain Eukaryota; kingdom Metazoa; phylum Platyhelminthes; class Trematoda; order Opisthorchiida; family Opisthorchiidae; genus Clonorchis; species Clonorchis sinensis. The sequence goes on along the minus strand of CM030369.1, from coordinate 17,926,091 downwards.
CGCACCCTCTCCTCGATAGTACAGGTCACAAGAGTAAAACGATTAAATTAATCCGAAGTATGATGTGAAAGAACTATCACATGACCCAACTCTACAGTCAGCCACATTCTCTGATTTTCACTCATCAAGCCGGCCAGGCGTTTTCCAGAAAAGCTGGATCTATATCCAACAGCAAAACCGTCGTAGTGAGCTTGCCTCGTTATTGCTATTCCTCTGGTTAGATGCGCGGATTTCCCGACTGTGGCGCGCCGTTCTGCTCTATCCGTTACTGTACTTGTGCTTTTACAGCTGCACCTAGGGCATGGTAACTCCCACGATCGAAAGACGAGGCTATTATGGGCAATGAAGATCGTCTCATACTGCAGGGATTGAAGGGGGTTGGCGGTAATTGCGACCTACAAAACGTTTGTCTATTGTCTTAGGGATTCCTTTGCGTATCTCGAATATAGGTAGAATTGTTTTCCCATGAGGTTGTATTGCTGAAAAGTTGCCTATCGAGGGGAGGTGTACTGCACTGCGTTACTGTGTTATCCAGTACCCATTCCTGAGAAATAAATGAACCATTCTTCTGAAATTTCCCAAACATTGGTATAACATAGGACGGTATTTTCATGGTAGGATCACATTAGAGTCTGGATCCATTGTCCATCATGCGTCAAATGTTAGTTTGAATGAGATAGGTCATAGAGCGATGTCTACCACGCCTGCATATCCGCAGTTTGTACCTGCCTATTTGACAAACTGATCTGCATTCAAACGTTGGGACTGGTCTTCACAAAGAGGAAGTTCATATTAGTCTCACCTCGTAGCATATTTATTCCGGAGCAGCAATCTACCTCCATCATGTTTCGCCAGGACTGCGGAATTCCCAAAGTCACTTGCATTGGGAAGGTTGGTTGATAGTGTGGAGGTACACCTTTGGGTTCTAAGTATTCGGATTTGTAAACCACCAAACGACATGTAGAACGGGGTTTCCCGAAGTACTGTTCCAATAAACAGCTGAAGCAGTTTCGATCCAGCAATTTGACGTCTTCCGTTTGTTCCCATAGATGGCATGAAAAATTTACGCTTGCTGCGTGTATGTATGTGTAAATCCCAAGAGCGGTTAGCTGTTTTGAAAGTGACTGTTTTTCAGAAGGAGACCGGCTCTCGCTCCTTGGCTGTTACCCTGACGTTGGTACTGCGCCATACTTGGGTTTGCTCAGAATGAGCAAACAGGACATTTTCAGGACAGACTATAACTCCGGGGACAAGTAAAAAGGTTCACACATTCTACTACCCTCTTGGTGTAACATCCATCAATCCAGGCTTAAGTATGTGAGTAAATTGCGGCCATCTAACAACTTACGATCAGGTTTCCGTGTCGTTGGAAAGCAAGGTAAATGCAGATAGCGGGTGAAAAAGAATGTCCTACCGTGATTGCAAAATGGCAACATTCAGGCACCAAGCCGTACTGGGATAGAGAATCCAATCATAATCTTCTAGAACGACGGTTAGGACAGGGTTGTGAATAGCCCTGCGTCGATGTGACAAATCGTTTTTTTTTCTCAGCATTGTTAATCTGATATTTCCACCGGGCCCGACCGACACTTCGGAGAGACTAATGGTCAAACACCGAGTTTCCGCACATCACGCGTATGGGCCACGTTTCTGATTCATAAAACAGTATGGATCACCGTTAATGGATAAACTGAGGTTACACCGGCGCCATAGGTGTCGTTAGTTGGCACAAGCTGTCTTGAGCTTTCAGATTCGAAAACTGGTCTAATTTACTGCCAACTCGAACTTATACAAATAAATTTTTCTACCAAGTCGATTGGTCTGCAAGTTTGAGGTTTGGGTTTCATCCTACTCAATCTTGCAGCAACACTCTCCAGTTTGAATGCGTTCAGCACGTACCAAACCGTGTGGTAGGACTAGGTACTTTATTCAGACTGACATCTCTGAAGGAGCCGAACTGAGCAGAGCACTGCGTACTGTCTGTGACCGAACTCACCAGGAAACATTTTGATCCCCGAGGCATCAGAGGTAGGCGAGGAAGTTTCAAGCAGCTCTTCAATGACAAAGTTGAAAGGGAATGGCGTGAGATCACAGCCTTGTCTCACACTACTGGAAGTGGGGGACCCAGGCAGCAGCTTGCTGTGTGACCGTATGCGCCCACTGGAATCTCCATACAGTGTATTTGTAACGTGAAAGTTTAGAAGTGTCGTCTTTGTTCACTAGGCACCGCCGTATTTTCTCACGGGCGACAGAATAGAAGCAATCTTTTGATCAAGAGAATTGACCAACGTTATAGGTTTGTAATAGTCGCGCTGTTCAAGAACCTGTCTCAGGGCAAAGATATGGTCAATGTGCCTTTAGCCAGGGCGAAATTCAAATTTATCCTCACCAATATGTTTTTCTCACTGATAGATCGACGTGCGCGAAATGGTGCCAGGAAACATTTTGAATATTACGGCTGTCGGGGTGGTACCAAGATGGTTTTCGCATGAACTGGTTGCCCCCTTTGTGGATTGTGATCAATGATCCCCATTCCACTGGTACTGCGTTTTTGTTCCAAATCTGTATTATGATCATCAGGTAGCCCATCAGAGCTTGGCCACCTTTGAAAGTGTAAGGTGCGGATGAGTGTCTTCTGGTAGTGGAGGAATATCTTGCGCTAGGTTTCTGATACCTATGGCAGGCTTGTATCGATGTTCTATTCAGGTTCGTTGAGTTCTTCCAGGGAGTATGCTGAAGCAATTTGACAGACTTTTTATTTGACGTTTTCGGTCCAGTACGGCGATTCTGCCAAAGAATTGCCTTTCCATCTGTTTCGCATGGTTTTACTGACATCTATCTTCTTTATAGCCTCTTGGGTCTTCACACTTCACCAGCGCTCTCTGTTGCTCTTCAAGACGTCGGTTATCTGGCATTTAGGATATCTACGTACGTCATCGTGGAAGCTAGTCGCTGGTATGGTAAGATCTGCTGATCATGACGAAATGCAGTGTTCATTTGGTCGGGTCGGATGGCTTGTGCAGGCACTTCTAAAAGTCGAGAGCATAGCTTCATTCACTCGCTTCCATTTAACCACAAACCAGTCTTCGTCAGCAACCCGTCTTTGCGTTTCCAGTGGCTTTCCAGCCATATCTGCTGGATAGCGCTGAGGTACCGAATCTCACTGAAATTTATGGACGGAAGTGCCTCGTTTCGGCTTTTTTTTAATTCTTAGGGAAAGCGACTGAATGGCACAATCAGAGTCAATTTGCGTGCCTTTAATGGAACGATGATCTCTAATTGATGCTTTTCATCGGTAACACGGTCAAGTGATCCGCGTCCATGACCTGGTGGTTGGTCGTCTTCAAGTATCTCGGTGTGGGGGCTTGTGCTGTCTGTTGGGGCCTATGCTAATATGAAAAATGAACACGTTCTTGCTTACATTTCGGCCACAATTCAGTCCAATTTATCAGCTATAAACCATGTACCATGCGTACATCGGCTCCAGCTGCTACAGTTTCGATCACCAGAAAGTGAGAGTGTGGGGCATGCAACCAAGCATTGGAGTCGATTGCATGTTCAGTTAGTTAAACAAATGTACAGCTACGCATTGGAGGTGATAACTATGATGCACGAGTGCCACTGACTGCGCCATTGAATCATATCTGTTAGTATCATTAACAAGTGGTAAGTTGTGTTCCGTAGTCTCCATCGAGAAAGGCGGCAGTTGTTTACCTGACCCAGTTTACTGGTTCGTGTTTTCATACTTTGTCAACTCATACACTGTCCACCTCTCGGTCGCCTCCGCTCAGCACACGGCTGGGCAAAAGAGCTTTCCAAGGCAGACGGTGCTCTGGCATACGCCTAACCAGCGTAACTTATGAAGCGTGAGTAATTCATTTGTCGCGGTATGGTTCCTTCCTCCTAAAACCAGCTGGTGTGCCCCAGCATTGCTAGGCCGATGTTCCCACGAGACCCGGCTAGTGCTTCGAATACGCCGACACCGTTTGTATGTCTGCTGTGCGTGGATACCACGTTTGTGATCCATAAATCAGTATGGACCGCAGTATAAACTCTGCCCTTAACAGAAAACATAAGTCAGGTCAGCGCCATAGGTGTTGGAGGTTGCAAAAGCTGCCCTGGACTTTCTGATTCTCATCTCCAACCTGTTCACCGGAACCTGTAAAACTACCCAAGGAGACAAATTTGCCTGCTACGCTAACTGGCTCGCCTGCAAGCATGTCGTTTGCGTTTGATCCCACCCAGTCTTGTAGCAGCACTTTAAACTTTGCAGGTGGAATTGAATGCCAAATCGATATGGTCTATGCATCCTCGACCAGAGTGGAACCCAGCTTGATTCTCACGAATCTGTCTCTCCCGATAATCCATCAACCTGCGCAAAATAATGCCACAGAGCACTTAGATGCGACGGATACCAGACTGGTGCCATGACGGTTTTCTCGTGACGTTCTTGCACCCTTTTTGAAGACTGGGATGACGATCGAGGAGATCTATTCCGCTGCTGTTCTACTTCCGTTCCAAATCTTCCACAGTATGGTCGTCAGGCTTTTCACCAGGACTTCGCCAGCTTTTTTGAAGAGTGCTGAGTGCAGACCATCCGGACAAGGTGCCTTGTCGCATTGAAAGACTTATATCTCACGCTAGATTTTGGTTGTTGACGGCGGACTGGTTTCGAGGTTCAATTCAGGCCGCCGGGTTCTTCCAGAGGTTGTGTTGAAGGAGAGCAGCTGAACTGTTCTTTGAACTTTTTAGTCCCTCTTTCAAGACGACGATTTTGTGAGTGAAATACCGTTCCTTCTTTTTCGCATATTGTCTCACTGACACCTGCCTTCTTTTAACCCTTTGATCGAATCAGTTGAAACGGGGCGCCGCTGTTGCTTGTGGCAAAAGCATCATCCATCTCCTGGGTCTTCGAAATAAACCAGCATTCTCTTATTCCTCACGCTCCTGATAATCCGGCATTTGAGGGATCTGCGTGCGCCATCACAGTCGCTGGTGGCTGGCTTGGTCTTTCTATCGGCAATAAGATGTGCCGATCCACTGTTCATCTAATCAAGTCGGATGGCTTGGGCAAACGGCTCTGAAATCTGAGAGCATAGCTTCTTTAACTCGCTTCCATTCAACCTCGAAGCAACCTTCGCCATTCGCATGAACGCGTTTCCAGTAGCTTTCTAGCCATATCAGCTGGTGAAATTTTTCGAATTTAATGCATGGAGTTGCTCTGTTTTGGAAAATGTGTTGGTGACGCGAAATGAAGTGGTAGCCAGGCCAGAGTCAAGTTGCGTACCCCAGAAGGAACGACAATCCTTAATTGGGGCTCTCCATCGGTAACTGACAGCCGCATGGTCCAATAGAGTCCATGACTGTCTTGCGGTTGATGGCCTCCAATTAACTCGACGTGAGTGTTTGTGTTGGAAGTTCGTAGTGGCCAGGAACAGACGATGATCTGCACACATCTGAAGCAGTCGCTCCCCATTATCCGTACGCTGAGCATTGACGCCTAATCTACCACCTAATTGCGCTTCTTCCGGGCGTAGTCGCCCTATTTGGGCATTCATATCACCCGTCTTTTTTGTTGCCCGAAGCATTCGCAACAGAAGTGGATGAAATCCGGGCTGCTCAGTCTCAGACCTGCAGTCTATCGGGGCGTATGCTGATACCACAAAAACATCGTTTACCACATCGGCCTGCGTTGATCTCAACTGAGTCAGACAACCGCACAGTGCAAAGACGACTATTTACTGGGATCCAGTCCAGTAAAACGCTTTCAGCCTTGGGGCTGAGTGCCACCCCCACCGTAGATACCACGCGTCATTGCATCAGGATCACCAGATACCAAAATATTGAATCGTGGAATATCTGAGCTCGCCCTAAGCGGCTTGAAGTTCACGACCAAAGTGGAGTCTTGTATGCGTGTTTCGGAGACACAACATTGACAGAGTGGAGAAGCAGCGTTTCAGCAACAGGTGCCTGTTACAGACAGAGTGACAGAGTGCGTGGTCTAGATCTCTTGGGGCTAGTAAGTTAATACGTTGGTTTATTTTTCTGGGTGATGGGTTAGGCACGGAGCCATGGCTAGGGGACTGGCAAATGGGTTGATCGTACTGCATCATTCGATGGGTGTGGGAGGGCTGTGGCAGATGGTCGGTGAGTGAAGAGCTGCAAAGGCGAATGATGCTTCCCGGTCGTCCAAGCCGAAGAAGGGGGTTTGGTTTAGGTACCTCACCCTATGCCTTTGACTCAAAAGCCCGACCCACAAGACAATGAGAGGATTTATGGTTTTGTTCGGGAACCCTTTCCCAGCTTCTGACACAGAAGTTTGAATCATCCTACTGCCTCCGCACTTCTATCCCAGAGGACAGTACCTCTTTACCGCCATACGGCTCGTCATACAATTTCTCGCAGTACGGGCATCGCTGTTCTTCATCGGGCTGCTCCCGTTAACCTTCCTGTCGTGGCTGAACCCATAGGGACTGAGTTCCAGTCGGTATAGTCCACAGGATCAGTGCAGTTCAGAATCCCGACCACCACGAAAAGGTGGCAACCTTTGGTGGGGTCACAGTCATCATCGGTATTTGGTCTGCATCTATTATGTTCTATCCGAGATTTCAGAAATCTCGGGCGATACTCATGTTGATGAATGAGGTGTCCCCAACCACTGTCACCGGTGCAGGATTTTGCATAAGCACGTTGGACTAATTCACGCATTTGCAACCCCTTACTGACCTTTACCAGTCCCGTGTCATATCTAACAACCCTTTACTCAATTCTTAGACCATTTATAAGTTCTTCAGCTGTTTTCCCATAGTCCGACTTTTGTTGATCCAGTGCGTCTCGGAACCTACAGAACGGTAAAGGTTGGCCAAAATAGAAGTTATTATTCGAACAATCAGAATGAAACAGAACACGGGCACATTTGCGAGAAAACAGCCAATTACGTTTACATCCAGTTAAATCAATCATAAAGCATATGAAACATAAACATCCTGGAAAAGCACTTTCGACGTTAAAAGATTTATAAAGTGATATATTACGAATATTGTGGACTTTGTTGCGTTTGTCGATAAGCAAAGTGACAGTAGACCCTAAATTGAACAATGAAGAATTGTCGTAGCATGTTGCTAACAGCTGTAATTGAGTAGACTGGCTTCCGGCTTTTGCTCACATTTCGCGATGACATCCAGGTTGACTGTCCGGACAGACGCATGTTCGCGAGTGTTGACCTTCTCCTGGTAAACAGAAGTGGCGACATCGACCATTTGAATAGGTGCACGCGTTGCTCATTCCTGATTAGAAGGGAAGTAAAACGACCGAGCGCTCAACATGAATTTATCCGTATTATTTTTGATAAACTCATGCACTAGCAATGTTGCGTCAAGTACAGTAATCCTCCCAATGAACCAACTGTACAGCAAAAACCCTTCTTGGAAGTTAAGGTTTTTCGAGGAACAGAATAATCCTTTATTACAGTACTTTCTCTGTAAGGCGATTCTGGAATTAGTCGCTGGGAGGCAGTTGGAACAACACGCGGACGAGTCAGTGGAGGACGAGATGGCTCAGTGTTTAGAGTGCGAATTTACAGACCGGAAGGTCCGTGGTTCGAACCTGACCTCTGCATCTCTACTTCTCTTGCCTAAACTTGGGCAACCTGACAGTATCTCAGCCCTCGTGCTTCCTTCTGGTGGCATGGCAGTTTGGCACCGAAAGGGTGCTACGGCTGAACAGTTTTTTTATATTAAACAAGTGACCAATACTCCAGTCGTCCTGCTCTACATTTTATTTGTACTGTTTAATCCATACAAATAAACTAGAGAGTAAGATGACTGGAGTATTGGTCAGTGGCTTTCTACGTCGTCAGCGACCTACAGAGAGTGTTGTAATGGAAGGCCATTCTGTTTTTGGAGAAATCTTTAGTTTCAAGAAGGGTTTTGGACCCAGCTGTATTTGGAAAGTATCGAGGCTGCTCAGATGGTTAAAGTGCGAACTTACTGGCCGGGAGGTCTGTGGTTCAAGACCAACCTCGGCATCTCGGCTGCTCCTGTCTAGGCTTGGAAAAACTGACAGTATCTCAGCCCTCGGGCGTCTTACGGATTTCTGGCCACTGGGCACCTAAAGGGTGTTGCAGCTGAACGATTATTAATATTATCACCAAGTATCGATGCTTTTACATCAGGCAGAAATTTCCAATTCGGTTTGCTCAAAGCATATCAGTTTTTGCAATCTGTTCAATTCACCTATTTCGTGAACCTCACGGGGCTCCGTTGAAGTCTGTGACCTTAAGCGTGCCCTTCTTTTGCTTCAACTGTTGCGTGAGTCTTGATTAACATAGGGGGTCTCCAGGTTTACTGACACCACAACTGCGATTTCATCATGCGTATGGCCCAACACGTAAATATGAAAACTCGAGGATATGGATGAATGCTTCCTCGCTTAAGAGTCTGTTTTCCGTAATGTAAAGAAATGGCTACTTTACAAACTGAGGAGTTGACGGAACTTTCTGTATGGGTTCTTATGTTGGAGTTCTCGAAGTCGAAAATTCGTCACTACTCATTAATTTTTCGGTCAAGTCTCGCCATCCGTAGCATTGTCAGTAAACTTTCAGTGCAACTTACCAGGATTGCATACGGCCAGAGTGGCAATGGATTGGAAGCGATTTGAACAACAAACCAGGCGGACATGTACGCGTCTAGCGGGGTTAGCAGAGTAATAGACGGGTCTGTGGAAGGAACGATAGAGGATTGAATCGATTTGTTACTGAGAGTTGAAAGGAAATCGTCAGCTTCATTTCAAAAAGTCGGTTTATGGTACGCATTAAACTTGGAACGCCTATCAAAACGCATCCTTTGACTCACTTGGAGGCATCTGTCCAGAGGACAGTTCCACGATGGTGAACCAAACCCCAGGATGGCTCCTCCGTTGGATTGAACTGTCTCAGTCGTTCCTGCATTATGACAGAGCGACCATCCTCACTGAGTCGCGCACAATGCATCTCTGTGGCTAGGGCGAATACGTTCGTGATGGACCGTTGAATCCAGCACAGTCTACCGGCAGATTTGTCCATGTCGTCGTAGGATGGAGAGAGACTTAGAGCGAGAGGTTCTCCGTTCAACTGTAGCAACTGCCTCTCGTTCTCACCAGCCATCGAAGCGACTTGTATTGTTCCATTTGGCATCCACCCATCGGTGAATGCTGCCCAATATAGTAACCTGCGTATTGTAAAATTTAATTTGTTGATGTTCCCAGAGAAACTGTGATTGATGCATAGCCTTCTGAAAAACATCTGTATGGCGGTGATAGAACACCGACCGTGCTGAGTTAGTGACGGAGACAGAGTTCAGTAACACTTTGAGGGAAATAAGCGCAAATGGGAAACTGGATATAAGGCGTTCACGTGATGCCATTCAGGCAAGTGAGCTGATCTGTATTTGGCTGTCACTACACCTGGTAGCCGCGCACTAGCAAAGACAATAAGCATAGTGGCAGTGACGATGATAATGACTACTTAGAAATGAGTAGTCAGTGGGATCACCAAATTTGGAATGGTGGCTTGCGATACAAAGGGATGAATTTAATGAAGTATTGGAAAGAAGAATGAAAGTATGAAGAATTCTAGCTACTTGAGTCGTGGTGTAGAAGGCAGTATCCATAACGGATGTTGCGTATGGTCGCACGGCCGTTTTTTTAAATCTATCTCCGAGATAAATGCGAAAAATGAGGCACGACAGTGGAGTACAGTGGTGTACACAAAAACAAACTCGTTCAAGGTACATGCCAGTTTTGCTCTTCTTTCGACAGATCAACATATTAATTTCCCTTCAGACAATTCTTACACAAAAGAATGATTCTGACCAGTTCCATACATCGTGCTAATCTGCACAAAAACCAACATTTCTTGAAAAATATCGGCTGGATCCTAGAAAGTGTGGAGTACGAACAAATCGCATTAGGCAGAAAGGCATTGGAGGTAAGTATTCACACCGCCTATGGAGGTTGAGTCACAAAAAAGCGAGGTCACAACATGATCATCAGCTGATGTTGATTCACATAACACAAGGCCGAACAAGCACGCAGGAGGCTGCAACGTGGAACGTCAAGTAGGTGCAACTCTTAGCCATCGTGCAAACAGGGAGGATGATTTGTTTCTGTTTAGAATACTCACTCACAATTTAGAAGGTTGTTGACAGGAAGCTCAGGTGAATTCCCCATTTGAGTGATTCTGAGGGACCAATAATTCTCCTCATCCATTTGATTAGTTCGAAATGCTGAGTCCAAATTATCCATCTCATTAGAACCGACAGTAGAGAGTTAATGCGAGATGTCAACATTTCTTTCACTCTCTTCATTTGCAGACTAAGAACGTACGAATTGTACGAACAGAAAATACAAACAGTTTTGAGCTGACAGTGCTCGGTTGATCTCTGTGAGTTAATACCGATCAATACCGAGGTAACTGAAACGTTCGATGAAGCTGTTTTATCGCATATAGTTGGGTGCTTTTTCTTTTGATCTGTAGCATTTCGCCTAGCGCTAAAACCTTGGAGGTGGATGCGCTGGGGCTGGTAACACTTCATTTTACAGAGCGAAGAGACTACACGGCCCGGATTAGCTAGAGTGTCGTGAAGAATTTTCGAAGAAAACCATGTTGAGGTCCGTTTACGGAATAGTATTTGCACGCAAAGCAGAATAGCTTAACAACAGATGGAGGCGAGAGGAATGCTTCTCTAAAATGACTGGATTTTCATTTGGGATCATTACTTTGTGGGTCCGGAACACAGCACGCTATAGGGATAAGCGCGAATGCATTATAAATCAATAAACAGGCCATTCTAGGTAAGGCATTGAATTAGGGATGACCTTTTGAGAATGTTTTTGTTGCAATCAGGGTGCCAATCGGATCGGAAATACAATTTTCAGGCAACTTTTGCTGAAAATTCTGTTTACTGGATAAACTGGTACGCGTGTGTAGAATAGTCAGGTTTCTTGCACTTCTGTCATCCGAGAGAATATGTTTCGTACAATCTGAGGTGGTTTTTAAACAAATCACATTTCACTCAAACTGCGAACAAAACTCAATTGTTATTGGCCCATCTAGCCTATGTCAATCCAGTTTACATGGAAAGTTGCACAACAAAGAAGGCTAACCTTTGAACTGCTTAGTAAGTGTCTGTGGTGAGTTCACTGAGTAGCTGGGTGCACATTGTTAGGTGCTGTGCGCAGACTGTAGTTGTTGTGTCGGGCCGACATTCCTTATTCTAAATGTATGACATGAAAACACGAATTTCGTTTTTTCCACCCATCTGCCACCATACACTTTTCTGTGTCCAGTTTGGTCCAGTATTTTTGAAAACTTATACTGTAACATTACGTATAAGAATGGTTGCTAACTATCCCTCTCAATATTGCTTATAAGGCTTGGTGATGAACTTGCACATCCAAAGGAGTTCAGCAAAACGTTGTGGGTGGTGCTTGAGTCACAAATTACGAACGCATCATTTGTGAGTGTAAGGTAGATTTCAAGCCGGGAGACTGAACTGCACCAGGTTTCAGGTTCAACAGTAGCAAGAAAGAATGTCGGTCAAATATGGCGCCCACCTAGTGAGCCTCAAGAAGAGCGAAACCGGTCCGGTCTGTGGAAGAGTTTTCAGCTACCTTAGGAGTACTGTGTTACGTCCAGACAATAAAATATTGCGATATCACGAATACACTAGCAACTGAAACATGAGGCTGTGTGGTGTAGCACATTCAGTTGAAGCGGACTACCATAAATGAGAGACTTAGCTGGACTATGTTGAGTATACTATCAAAACCGAATTCGTATGCAAATGACAGTATCTGTCGTCTATTTCAAGAATGAGATTGTTGGCGAGATTGCCACCTCCGAGCCTCAATATCATTGCACTTCTGGACAGGTGACTTGCTGGTCTGAACTAACTGATCAGCACCGGTTGCCGGGGGACAGTCTGTGAATTGCGTGATAGATTTCATCATTGTAGTTGGACCAGGATTGACAGAATATAAATTATTTATAAGTGGCTGCGGGATTTGTGGAATTCATGTTCACATCACTCCCGTTTGAACGACCGTCCTCCTGTCCTGGGGGAAGCCCTCAATTTGAGTTCCGCTTTTATTAGAGCTCGTCAGCATTGTCAAAGCAAGGTTTGAACTTCGGACATCTGACATACGAGGTGAGTGTGTACCCACTACTCCACCAGCGCACGATGAAGGACACATCTGAATTTTCACGTATGAACGGATGAACGTGTTCATGCTTGAGAGATGTGATTAGTTCGAGCGACGAGAGTTTAGATTATTAATTATGAACAACTGATTGTTCAAAGGCTCAAGCCCAATCGAGCACACTACCGAAGGGCCGTAGCGGGGGTGAAATAGTTAACTTTCTCCCTGGTGACTGCGTCTAGTAAACCCCTTGGTAATTCACCAGAACATTTACAGCCCTACATTTTCCACAAACTACTAAGTACTACATTAATTCGCGTCTTCGCCCCACAGTACCCGAAACCAACTTACCCTCGTGAGGAATGTAAAGCCATTCCCGCCAGACGAACTGGTTCGCCTTGCTTGAAACTTCCGATATTACTCAGCGTGTGTTTCATGTGCGGTTTGTCCGGATTAAGAACGATCATTTCGCTTGCAGCTTCGTCCCAGGCATAGATGTTGCCAGATGGTGGATCAACCGCTAAGTTTCGGAATCGAGCCAGCTGCGACTGATAGATCTTGGAAGTACTCAGTTCCTTCTGCGTGTGATGAGCATTGCCCCATCGAATTGTATTGCCGAAATCGCAGGTGTAGATGACGGACTGTCTGTTACAATCCGTTACCATGGCTACTCTGGCGTACTTGTTGTTCTCCGCTACGTTGGGAGGGAATATTGATGTGTGATAAACATAACGTCAACAAGAGCCAGATGTTTTAAATAGCGCATATGGTTACGTGTGCTGCAGAACCGCCATTCTAGAACATCTGTCATTCCGTTGGATTAGGACCTTTGACCTATGGCCTGGAAACAGCATGAACCGATTAGTCTCTAGAATTTGAATGAACCGTTTGCATTGATATGCTGCGCTTCAAAGCTTTCAAGCTAAGTGGCTCGATGTGAATATTTATAGATAGAAAAAGGCGGTCGTGACTTCCCTCCGTAAATTGCGTGTATCCATAGTATTTTGGCTTTAAGAGGAGTTGAATAATGACGTTTCTTCGATTTTTTGGGATTTGACATTCATCGAGTTTGAGTCATTTTCGAACATTCTAAACACTAGTGGGAGACAAAAATAGGAGATAAAATCTACATGGGCTGCAGATATATGACGACTTTCCAGACTAATTGGAAATCTCAGCAAGTTTGCTATTCAAAAGTATATACTTATCATAAACTGAATAAAGTAGGATGTGGGGGCAAGTAAACAAGGACTCACCAAGGTTCCAGAGGGAGGCAATTGTTGAATTTTGCCCGCTTGAACGTACCTTCAATATTCCGTCGTCACTTGTTAGGATAATATCATATGGCACTAAAATGGAAGACAGGAGTGTTAGCGCTTGTTAAGTCAATAAAATGTTGATAAATCTTTGGATTTATGATGATCACGTTAGAAATGCACTTTGAGTTCACCATGGTAACTAGTCTGTTCGCACATACTTGCAGTTTCGTGAATTGCTACGTCAATGTAGGCTTCCGCCTGTTTTGCACGGCAGTAATACCGGCCAGCGTCAGTTAGCGCTGGCTTCGCAATACGCAGCTGAATCTCAAGTCCCGTTGGAAGTCGGTTCATAGAAACCTCGGCCGGCTGAGCTCCTTTTGGCTGTGTCCACTGGCCGGTGATCGACTCGTCCTTCGTGGTAACGTAGCAGAAAAGTGTTAGTGGTTTTTGTAGGTCAGCCACGCGGATGACGTCGCCTTGACCAGTTATTTGCACCGTCACTGGCTCTATTTTATCGTAAAGAAAGTAAAAGGGCATTCGGTTAGACGTTGTTGAGTACGTGTGCCAAGTAAAAAGCCTTCACTACTTATTTTTCCGGGGTCTGGCTTGTCAGATTCCTTCTGGATGTAGGAGAATCAGCGAATCCCCACAGCTGTGTTGGTGTTCAGAATTTTCAGTTGCGTCTAAGCTTTGTGCATGCATATAAGTCAGTTCGTATTTCTTCGTATTAATTATTGGATATCCCGTTGAACGTTCAGTTAGGTTGTGAGCTTTCACCGGTCAGCATATTTTTTGTAATCAGCTGTAACTCAACTGCAGTAACATTCACCTAGGAGTTATTTGTTTTTTTTTCGGGAGCTGGCTCTTGTTTAAAGCAACCGCACACACTAAGTTTTGAATATGAGCTCTCAAAAGCAACTACCTATGAAAGGAAGGTCTTCGCTGCGGAGTTGTCTATTTGAGAACACCAACTTAACAGTTACAGACTATTGAACAGGGGAGCATCTCGTTTACAAAACTGAATATCCACCTTCTCCTTGAACGCGTCTTCTAGAATTTTTCTGGATATTCATTGACTGTTACTCAAATCCAGGCAAATGCTACAAAGAGACTCCGCCAGTTCCGTAACAGGTCTCACTTTTCAAGAGACGCAAAGCGGATTAACGAGAAGACGTACTACTCACATGCCTCATCAGTAGTATCCACCGTTACACCTGTATTTGGCGAGGTTTCTCTCGGATTGCTACTGAGTTTGAAAGCAGATGGATACTGATTCATCACCGTGGTGAGCACGTATGCTGGTGGTCGGGTCTTATCACCAAATTCCCTTTCAGAGGTTCACTTCTGTTCTGGTTTGTCCAATGTGTTAACTAGAAAATCTCAAACTGATCAGTGGGCCGTTTGGGTGGAGATGTGTAAAATTACTGGAGACTGGATAGAACCGCATCCCATTTAGTAGCAGTTGTTGTAAAATTAATCTTATACCCACCAGTTCGTGTTCCGGTCAAATAAGTCAAATGCAATCGTAAATTTGGGCTAGTAAGACGTAAATCAGAAGCCTACCCGGTTGAGGTGTAATGCGTTCGCAGAAGGTTTGACCATCTCCATAATAACCTTCCATGCAGGTACAACGTTCGTTTTCTCGGTCACAAATTGCGTTTGGCAAACAGAGTTGGCAGTTCCAGGTACAACTAATCCGTCCATCACCATCATAGCCATGTCGGCATTCACATCGTCCAGTTAGTCGATTGCATTCGGAATTTCGGACGTAACAGCCTCCACCACACGTCGGATCAGGCTCAGGTCCGACACCTCTGTCTGGATTACAGTTTTTCACACCATCACCACTGTAACCCGATTTACACTGACAGGAATAGACTCCACCGTACTGGGCATTGGGTAAGCATGCAGCATTGACGTGACAATCACTTGGAACGCATTCGGTGCACGTTCCTGGACGCGATTCAATGAAGCCTTGGGCACAGACGCAACGACCATTGATACACTGGGCCAATTCGTTCAGCGGTATTCCACGACAGTTCTCACATTGACTCGGGTCAATCGCTATGAGTAAAAAAAACAAAATGACCATTTCAGATTCTACCGGTCCAATGAAACAACCAGGCCGATTTATACGAAATCTCAACCAAATCACATAATCCTACAAACACAAAAGCACATATACGGAAAAAAGTCAGCGGCTAACGTGAAAAAACCTCGTTTACAGCTAGAAGAAATGCGCTGGATACCAGTGCTGACCGGAACTACATCACATATAATGGTACTTGGAGGGTGGTTTCTGAGGTACTCCATCTAGGACCACATTACAGTACATGGAACATCTCTCATTGTTCTCAACTTTGAGATACTGTAGTGCAAAGTTTTCTCCTTGCTCTCTATTCACCAGTCTGTGAAGTGGTAACCCTGCCAAGATTTAAAACTGCAGTGCTGTGAGCATTAAGAACAATAGCAGAGCAGGCAGCGGCCAGAGCAGGGCGAACTGGTTTCCTTAGCCGGGACGTTCCTAGGCAAAATGACTCTTCTGGATAGTGTCAGACGTCATTTACCGCCTGCCACGACCTGGAAGAAAAACTACTGTTGCAGGGAAGACAGACCACTCGGCTTCGAGGCAGTGATCTGCCTTGAGAACCATTCAATTTCCTGTTGATGGGATTTACTATGGTGTGAATGAGGCTTCTATCCCACTACTGAATCAAGGTTTCAAACAGAAAAATAATTGTACGTACACAGCATGAGGTAACTCTGCTTTACTGAACAGATTTGCAGCAAAAGTTGGAGATTTTTACTCCTGCCATGTATTAAATAGTGGCGAGAAATGGACCGAAGAAATAGCAAAATACTTTTGCCTTTTTGAATCACTGCTTTCATCTGAGATAATCGTGGCATATAGCTGCGCTGCAGTCCTCAAAGATATTCACTGCTTATTCAAAACGGAGCTGTCTACGTAACCACGTCGGTAGGACGGACACAGTTTTGTACATGCTAAGGCAAAATGGTTTGTTTATATAGATGTGGCTGGACGCTTTTGTGAACGATATATATATATATATATATATGCGTACAGAGGTCCAGCCTCAAAGTTACTTCCATAAGGATCCTCTTGTCCTGCGTAATAAATGGCAGACGAGATGGAACTGCTTTGCTGACCGCGGATAGCGGATTCAAGTTAACCGGAGTTGGCTTTTTTTGCATCAGCTTGTTGGCTGCGAACAGATGTCCCGTACAGTTGTTGAATTGGATTTCAATAAGTTGTCCAGTTCAATTTAGCTTGCTCAGTTTACTAGCCATGTACTACACACCGAAAGTGCGTTGGCTAGAGCTGCTACGAAATGAGGGATCAGGAGAGATATAGCCATGCTTCAGGGGTGACGGTATAACTAGTTAAGTGATGGTGACGAAATGGGAAGCTAGCAGCTCAGCATCGAAGATGGTAGCTTTGATGTGGAAGCACCCCTGACTGAGCCATACCTGTCAGAGTCAATAATAACTGACGAGTTGAGTGACGGCATACTTATCCATGGAGGTGACAGTTTTCGACCATACTGGGTTCACTGATTAGTGCGTTCATTCTGCGTTACCAAGTTACTGGTTGCTTACTGCTCAGGCATTTCTTCCCGGGACATGGTTGGGTGAAGTGAGCTCTGTGAAGGAGACGTTCACCTGACGTATGAAGTACATGCTCTAACCAGAGTAAACTACGAAGTCTCAGTAGCTCGTCCATCGCGAGCTTCCTAAAAACATTTGGGATACATCATCGTTGTCCATCCGATGTCCCCCACTGTCCATCCGATGTCTCCACCAGACAACGCTAATGCTTCGAGGACACCGTTGACTAAACGCCGACGGTTTATGCGCATTCCGTGTGTGTAAAGACAATGTTTATGATCCAAAATCAGTATGGATTGTCTAATCGGAGTGCATGACCTGCCCTTGACAGACAAACTGAGTTCAGACAGGTGCCATAGTTGTCGGCTGTTCGCGGATGCTGCTTAGCCTTTTCGATTTCAGAAACGATCTAGTCTCCAGCTGTTCCACCCGAACGTAAACAAGTGCTTCGTTAAATAAATTTATCCAGCATTTCAACTGACCAATCTGTAAGGATGAATTCTGCATTTGATCCTACCCAGTGTTGCGACAGTATTTTATACTTTGCAAGTCTGAAGTGCATACCAAACCGTGCGTCCCAAATAGTTAGGTTGTTTGTGATTATGTTATCTATTTACATCCTTGGAGGATATGAACCGAGCAGAACACCATGATCTGTGTTCTCGGTGACTGTAAGCAGATGCCCTAGGGTCATTTCGATTCCTCTGTTTTCAAAGATATGCAGAACAAGTTCAGACGGCGTGTCAATAGCAAAGATGAGAAATGCTGAGAGAGCACAATCACGGGACGTGTTGAATTCAGATGAAGGTTTGCTGTATTCCTTTAGATACCCACAGGAGTTGGATGAGGGTGGTGAAACCTACATAATTGCACCAGTAGTAATATACTGCGTGCAGTATGCCTCACTTTAATGCCTAATAGTTCGGGTGCATTGGGCAGTTTAAAACGAATCAAATGAGGCTCAGTTAAGATACTCGTATCGCCAGGGGTAATATTCGCCTGGATGTTTGTTCCCAAGTTTCAAGAATTATTGAGGACTTGAATAACCATCATTTTGTTTTAGTTAGAGATGGTTCCTGTAGTCTTAACTTCTATTAATTCTTTGTACCGCCTTTTCTCGTGACCTCAGCAATTACAATTTTTCACGTGAACGTTTCAGTGTCTTTTCCTCCAAAGATCTGTGAAGGAAACGTTCACCTGACGTATGAAGTACATGTTCTAACCAGAGTAAACTACGAAGTTTCAGTAGCTCGTCCATCGCGAGCTTCCTAAAAACATTTGGGATACATCATCGTTGTCCATCCGATGTCCCCACCAGACAACGCTAATGCTTCGAATACGTCGATGGTTTATGCGCATTCCGTGTGCGTAGAGACCACGTTTATGATCCACAAATCAGTATGGGTTGTCCAATTGGAGTGCACGACCTGCCCTTGACAGACAAAATAAGTTCACACAGGCGCCATAGTTGTCGGTGGTTGGCAGATGCTGTCCTAGCCTTTTCGATTCCAGAAATGATCTACTCTGCAGCCGCTTCACCCGAAGGTAAACAAGTGCTCCGTTAAATAAATTTATCCAGCATTTTGACTGACTAATCTGTAAGGATGAAGTTTGTGTTTGATGCTATCCAGTGTTGCGACAGTATTTTATACTTTGCAAATCTGAACTGCGTACTAAACCGTGCGGCCCAAATAGTAGGTTGTTTGTGATTAGGTTGATCTATTTACATCCTTGGAGGATATGAACCGAGTAGAAAACTGTAATCTTAACTTCTATTAATTCGTTGTACCGCCTTGTCTCATGGCCTCAGCGATTGCAATTTTTCACGTGAACGTTTCAGTATGTCTTTTCCTCCGGAGCTATTTGTACCCCTTTTTCACCTTAAATTTGGTTCAAAATACTAAACTATGAATGAATCTGGCCCTAAAACGTCACCGTGGTTTGTTTATTCAGTCATTATTCAGTCACTAATTCACACAGGCTACAGAAACCTCGGGTGATAAAACTTACCCGTATTGATACCAAGTGGTGCATTGAGTAACTGGACACAGCAGACTTTGTTGATCTTTTTTGAAAGGGAGACATGCTTTAGGAAACCAAATCACTCATTTCTCTCTCCACAACTGTATTCAGACGACTGATTCTTAATAAGTCCGATGGGGCGTGTGTGCATGGCCCGTAGTCTAGGCTGTAAGAGTGACCCTGAGTAAACTGGTACAAGTCTAGTAATGATTTGATGAGAATGCATGACCTAAGAAATGGCTAACGGTAAAAGGTTAAGCACATGCGTGTACATGTTTGAGGCAGGATGTAGGGTTCCTTTGGGCGACTGAGTATTCCCAGTTTGAAAAATGTAGCCGCTAAGTCGAAACCAGTAACTGTACTTTAAAAATGAGTAAACTCACATGAGCTTGGCGTACAGACCGAATATCCGTCACCCTCAAATCCAGGTTTGCATTGACATCTATCGTTGACGCAGTGAGCATAAGGGTGGCAGTTTTGGTCAACACATTGTCCTGCAACAGAACAGTGTAAGCATATAACAAGCAGGTTGAGTTTCTCAAACTGTTTTCGCTGAGTATGCGTCCCAGGGAAAAAGAGTTCAGTGGGCTATGATCGTGTGACAACGAGGAAAAGCTTGTTGAGTTAGTTGCGAACAAGCACTACTGTTCTTAGTTTCATCGGCGTTTTTTTCGTTCGGTTTAGCTAAACAGTCATGCGATTTCATGCGTGCGACGTGCAAGCGGAAGCTTCAGATATACAGTGCTTTGCGGAGACGTTTTTCACTTACCCCAACCCGAATAGTGACAGTATCGATAACCATCTCCAACATAGCCAGGACGACAAATGCATTGTCCTTGATAACAGTCGGCATCCGGGTGGCATTGCACTTTGGAGCACGGATCTGTTACAACGCATTTCATATGCTTCTGGTTTATGAAAAATCAAACTTGCTTCTACTTCAAACTAGTTTACTCCACATCCGAAGCATACAAGGTGAGAAAAATGTAGTTTGGAAATATCTAGCCATTCTCTTTTTAATTTGGCATTATTACTGCATACTGAGTATTCCCATTTGTTCCCCGTACGTTTAGCTTATACATCTGAAGACATAAACTCCCAATAACAAGCAACCTCCCGAGGTTCATAGATGAGGAAACCTGTTTTCAAACCGCCCTTGGTGCAGTGAACATTTTGTGACCTGCAAAGCAGATGGACAGATTTCTTTTGACATAACATGCTATGTGTATTTTTTTCAGAAAACCCTTGGACAACACACTGCCGGTCTCACCCTTCTTAACGCTTCCAGACCTTGTCACAGAAGTTCCATGAAAAATATTTTCCATTTTAAATTTCTTTGCAAATCAATGTATTGCGCCGATTGACGAATAGATATTCTACCTTCCAAATGGTTCACCTAATCTGTGGGCTTCTCGCGTTGCTTAGTCATTTCGTTGGTCTGCTGATGACTTTGGTATCTGTTCGATTGCGCGCAGTGCCTAACTGCGTGATCTGCTAATCTCGGTACGATGAAAAACAGTTAAAACTGCACCAGAAAATGGTACAGCTCACGTACAAAGTGTGTCATACATTTCATTTTGGACGGCATACTCATTCATGGCCAAAAATGATCAACTTCTGAAGCGTAAGTGTACATCTAAAATATGAAAATTGCACACCTGATACCTTGAAGGTGCAAATAAACTAGGATTAACTTATCCAAGAGAGTTGACTGTAACGAGGGAACAAGAAGAGCCGCTACTAATAAAATAATCACACAGTACTCCGTCCAGAAGAGAACACTCCCTCCCGAAAGAAAGTCTCTTTCCTTGAGAGTTTGTATCTAGCTCCCGCCAGCGGATTTCCATGAGATTTCCCATGTCTGTAGGGAAGCTCATCACCCTCACTTTACGACTTTCTCCCCTGGGGTATGATTTTTCCACCCAAGGAAATATCACGGATTCTATAGAAACGCTATAGGGAAGCAGTAAAATTTGGTTCGGGGGCTGGATGGAAATTATGAATGACGCAAATCGGGGACGAAAGTCGAGGCCTCAATTGTTGCTAAACTGTTGGCAGTGTGAAGAGATTTGGTAATTTTTTGGAGATTTTATCCTGTCATTGAAGCCAATCTACGCTGAAGAACCGAGAAGCACTGTTTCTAAACTGTCCAAAACACAGTTACGCAAGCTCAGTGGTTCCTCTACTTATTATTTTGGCGATTGCTCTTTTGGAACAGTGAAGTGCTAAACGAAGTTCGAGTACGTCATAACCCAATTAATTAGCTAGCCAGTTAATTCTCTATTAACGGGAAGTTTTTATCAAATACTACTCCAGTTACTGGCTCGTTTAATTATCCCGTATTTTGACAAGAGGCTCAAGGGACTTATGCAGACAAGTTCAAACTGACGTGATCATGCAGCAAAATCTCATCTAACGCAGTGTCTGAAGAGGTAAATTAATGCTTTGTTCTTTGTTTTGTTCTCTTGGAAGGTTCATTGTAAAGCTTTCCAGGATCAAGTCAAGCCCAAAACCACAGAAGAACCTTATCTGGGCACTTGGATAGTAAAAAGATTCCCTGCAGTCTCCCACAGGATTTGTGATAAAAAATTTCAAATATGCCTCAAAGATCCAACAGAACTTCTTTTGGTCCTAACCATCTTCAGTTCGCACTGCGGTGCCACTGACCGGTCCTCACAAGTATTTTGCTGGAAAATGTTCTACATGGGAAAAGTGTTTTATTCGCCAGAGCTAGTTTGGGTTTGCCTGGTAGACGTCTTAAACACTGTAACCTTGCAGACTTTACTTCCCTAGTGATTATAATTCGTCACCAAGTAGTTGATGCGGACATGCTGATTTAGACACAAAGTAAGTGCACGATCATGTAATTTCAGTTTATAATTCGGGCTTGTCTGTTTCTGTCCGTCGTGTATCCAAGTTGCACCAAGGAAACAGTTGCTTTGGGGAGTAAAAATGTTTGGGTCGTAAAAATAACAGCAGTGTGAACTTGGGACTGCTCAAACCTAGAGCAGCAGCTGATTTCCAAGTGTTCGCCATTTTTCCGATCACTGATAAATGAAGATGCAAGACAATTTGGTTTTTCTGGTCATCCGATGAACATTGACTTCGAACTGTGACTTTGAGTGTAAGGAGGTGACATCAGATATGACAAGGGACTCCGACGATGGAACCAAAATTGCTCTTGAGGACGCTCTTCAGACCACCAACACCTTCATCCTCCGGGTTGAGAGCATCCACAGGTCTAAATATTCTCGGTTCTACCGCGGGTTCGCTCACGGTCATTGTGTCAGTCCGACCAGACCACGAAACCGGCGTTTGACCGACATTTACGGCTCCCACGTCAAACCCTCCCGATGATCCCTGTACCACTTGATCAACAAACGCTTCCAATTCTGCTGTTCGCCCAGTCATCAGGAAAAGACTACACACTTCCTTTCTTGCGGTGGCCTCCCATCGAGGTTTTTACTGCATTTTACTTTTTCCAATCATTTGATTTATCTTAAATCTAAGGTGAGAGCTGCTGTCCTCCGAACCGTTGCTGTACTAACTTCTCCTGCGGATTCACTTTATTGTGGTCTCCCAACTTCTTTTGAGAGTTTTTGGAGTCCTTTTTCGGCCTAACACTACAAACAGCTGTGCTTCCTATGTGTGACGACAATGCGGCACGCTTTCAACCGTTGTCAAGCGTTTGGTATCTCTATCCAGGAGCCTTGTGAACATATACTACGACACACAGAGAAATTCGAACGACAGTGTAAAGGTAACTGGAGCAGTACGATAATGTGGCCGGTTTATGGTCCAAACAAAGCTTTCCCCATTTTGTAGACAGAACAAACCAGATTGTAGCACCCGAATGTTTTAAGGATACAGGCAATGGGGAAAGGCTCAAAAATGGCTACCACTAAATGCTGTCATCTTTGAAGGTCTTGCTGTTGTTTGACAGGAGATTACTTTTTTGTATGTCTTTCCAACCGGAACTCGCGAAGACTGTAATCGATTTCAAAGCGTCTGTCAATTACCCATTGACCTATCCAGGTAAGAATGTTTAGCGCATATCGATTTTCTAAATTTAGCCGGGATTTTAGGCTTTACCGAGTAGAAGTTTACTTTAGAAATTCCAAGAGTTAAACCGCGCAAATAGCGTCTTACTCTAAGGACAACCTGGAACAATTTAAAGTAGACCTGGTCACTAATGTTAAAAATATTGCCGAGCTGCTGTAAACCATTATAGTTCTGTCGATGAGCAGCTCGAAGTCTGAAGAACCCAAGAATGAACAAGTAAATCTGAATATCATGGCCAGACAAAGGCTTTGATAGGGAAGTAATGAACAGATTATTTCAGTAAAATACAACCGATAATTTCATGCAAACGTACATTTCGCAAAGGTAGAACAAAATAGACAAAATGCTACTGAAGGAGACAAATAGCGAACTCTCTAAAACAGAACCATCAATAAAAGCCTACTACAAGATAAACGTCTACGGATATGAAACCAACTGTATCCGATATCTCACAGACATATGGGCATGCTAACTTGGACAAACAGAAATCCCCTCTAAGCCCTATCCTAATCACGCGTTACGCATCTGTGATTTGGGTGGCTGGACTGATTCGTCGTCATCTTTGCCCATGTTGTTTCAAAGACACCCTTGAGGTTGTAGACACAATTCTGGATCAAATCATCATTTGTGATCTCGAGAGTTCTGCATTCCGATCACAAACGTTTCCCTTCTAGAAACAATTGACTACCTGTGTGAGTGTGAGCACAAAACTTGATTTAATCAACGCATGTCTAAAAGAGGTCTTCCTGCGCTGCAAAGTTCCAGTGTACAGATTGAATTCAGTGGAATGGCAGAAAAAATCGCCTTTGGGTCCTTCGCTCATTGACATTTGTTTGGGAAAACTGGACTATCATTAACTTTAGCAGTCAGTAAGCAGATACAGCTCCTAACAGCGTTATGTCGATGGTATGTATTTGATGATGGGTAAGATGTTACAATTTTACCCCTCCTACAACAATTTACGGGCTCATTCATCAATCAGTTGAAGTTGAGGGTGAAGACAAACTTCCTTGACATGATTAGGCGGTCGAATGGCTCGTTACAAAGTTGGATGTACCAAAAATCAATGAGTACAGAGCAGTATGCAAATGCCCACAGTTTCGTGCTTTCACAAAGGAAGCGCAACTGCCTAGTCCACTCTTGCCCGCTAGGGCAATGATGACAGGCTCGGTGATACTATAGAAAATGAACTAGAATCTATTATGAACAAGCTTAGGTGAACGGGTGTTCGACAAGGTTCACGGAGATCCATGGACCAAATTGGTCACCGATACTGTGTGTAGAGAAGAAACGTATCTTCATACAACTTTCATTCAAATGAATTTTGCAGCTGAGATGACACTCCATGCTCGCTAGAGCTAACACTTCAAGCGTGTACTCGTCGGAGCCATTTTTGGTCAACAGTTTTGTCATCAGCTTACTGCTTGAAAAAAATTCTGTTTATGTAATTCTCATAGGGCTAATTTGACATCCTGTTTAGTGGTTTGTCCTGGAATGTTAGACACGACGACCTTTAGGTTGAGTGTTTTTTGGATAAAGGAGTTTGCGCGCAGCGAGGATCATTCACCAACAGATCTGCACTTGAGATGTGATCTTCATTAAGATGCACTCTGCGTGGAAAGTGATGTGTTGCATTGACCGGGTTAACCAATGTGTTTGGAAAAATTCATCAAAATGTCCTGTTTCATGTGACGTTTTTCCGTTTTTTGGTTTCCAAACTGTATGCCTAGCAGGTAATTTTGGAAATTCTCAAAGGGGTATGTTTTCTCCTTACACTCTTGAATCAAAACTAAGGACTGGAAACCACAAATGAACCTTAAGTTAGGGTTTTTTTTACAACACAACGCTTAACCTGACTGTCTTCCGTTAAGGTGGAAAAGTTAGCTATATTTCAGAAGACGTAGTACGGTCAAAGTACCTATTGAATGATGCACTCACCTTCCACCGTTCTGGGTTGACATTCATAAACACCGTCACCTTGATAACCTTCCATGCACCTACAGACGCCATCTTCGCAGTAGGCGTTTGGGTGACAGCGCATTTGGGCGCAAGAATCTGAAACGCAGATGCGACCAATTACCGTTTGATTTGAGCGACTGTCTACAAGAAACCTGATACGTTCTCGGCTTACAGTTTGGTCCAGCTAAACATGACCTATTTATCATGCGATAGTGTTACCTTTCAATGAAATGCACTAGTCTGTGTGGGTTTAGCCCGCTGAGAGCCGTTTGGGATCACCGGGTACATGATTAACATTTATATTAGGTCCACAACCACAGGCGTTTGGCAGCCGTTTCGTTCAACACTGTAACAATAAGTTACATGCAGTGGACAGAGAATTATACTTTACGGTAATTGATCTGTTACTATGTTACTATGACACAAACTTAGCTCATTATTTCACTTGCTGTTCGTGAATTCTACAGTTTATTAGTCCACTGAGATTAACGGTCGGCTCTCATGACATTTTCTTGGCTTTAACCCCGAACATGCTTGTCTACTGATGGAAAAGTTTTTACTCACCTTCCGCTAGACGGCATTCATGATAGCCATCGCCTCTATAGCCAGGATTGCATGAACAGATACCTCCCTGACAAACGGCATTCGCAGCGCAGCGCACATTGTCACACGGATCTAATGCGGAAGAAGTACAAGGAATTTACCCAGTTTCTGATTCATCACAAGTGACAAATGGTTTGGACTCAATTAGGACTAGTGAGGCCTTTCTTCGGACAGACTATGGTACTCCGTACAATCTGCAATAGCTCGTAACGTCTGTTTTCTAATAATTTTTCGGATGTTTGGACTCTGGCATTTTAGATTGTGCACACCTTAAACAAGCAACCTCTCAAAAGCATTTGCCGTATTTACGTGCTTAGTCTCAAACTGTTTTTTGTCCATTTCATGGAGACAGATATATCAAAAGAACAAACCCTTTTGAAATGAACGTACCATCAGTGCGTGGATCACAAAAGTTGACGCCATCACCAACGTATCCATGACTGCAGTAGCACCGATTCTCATAACACTGACCGAAGGCATGGCACTGCACACCAGCACAGAGATCTAAAAAGATAAGATATGTTGTTTGGGTTATTCTCAGTTCACCACTCAAATGAAATGCACGCATAGCTACTTCGGGAACGGTATGGATTCTCGTGCACAAGGTCATGCTACCGATCACAAGGTCAAAGCATTTGACACAGACAAGCGCGCCCAACAACGTCTTCTTCAACAACCAGCCACACATACCCACAGTTTGGGGCTACTGAGAAAATATTCTATCCTAAGATTGATGGCAGTCAACAGCGAAAGGCCAAGGAGTACTTTAGGACTATTTTATCCTTGAGAAACACCAAGGAATCCCTCGACTGATTGGCACCCAGATGAGCAGTTATTAGAAGGGCGTTACTGGTGTCATTGATAACTTCTGCTTAGGTGCCTCTGAGATCCACGACGCGAGCGAAGTAAACTAGTGATGCTTCAAGGACGCACGAGTAATACTTATAGATGACTTATGCCGTCGGCATGAGCATTATAGCGGCTCATTGCACTTTTCTGAATTATAGCACGCAAATCCTCGTTAGCGGTGGTGGATAGAGCAATTATGTTCAAGCAGGGAGACATCAGCATGAACAGCAAGTTCACTGTGACGGCAGTGAGGGATTTTCGGGCCGAGTAGATTCTCAGGGAAACCAGTGGGCTACCGCTCAGTCTGCCTGAAAGTGCGGGTTTCGAAATGCAGCACATATCCGGATGGAAAGTGCCCAGTTCACAAAACGGGTTGTCAGTTTTTTATCCGAGCGTAAAGGAATATCCAACAATTTCGAAGCATTTGGCTTACATACAAGTGCAAGAAGTCTTTCCGATTACCTAAAATGAACACGAAGTACAGTGAGCAGAGGTCAGTGTCTTAGGGAATCGTTGATGAAACTGACCTTCAGTGTGCAAAAGCATGCGTGACCTGTTGAAAAGGCTGTAGGCAGTTAAACCAAGTCCTTTGATGGGTGGAATAGAGAGAACGTTGATGAACATGAAGTTCGCGAACAAAACACTCATCTAATTTGAAGTGGGGTATATGAAAGCCCCATCGTTTTGTAGATAATCACTACGGAGGCTGCAGACGGCAAACTACATCAGCTTCCATGCCCTGATCTGGCTTTAATAACGTTTTATAAGATTTCAGTGTATAATACGCTAAACAAGAATCAATCAGAAGCATAGCTTGCAGCCACCTTGATGAAGAATGTTTCATAACGTGAGGGTCCCAGTTTGACCAGCACTGGAGAAATTTTCGCCTATGTCGCCGTCCAGCTACTGAGTTGGAAGAAACACACATGAATCACCCAAAAGATTGGTGAGCTCTTAGCTGCTGATTGCCACCATCGTAGATGAGACAGTTGTGCAATTCATTTAGCCTTTGCAGTGTAGGCTAATTTCCCCTGTACAGTTATTGAGACAAACCTAGAAAGTGTTAACAATAATCTTGAAATTAGGAATATTCATCCCGTCTCAGCCATTACGATTTCCGAAGAAAAAATGACACTATGTGTTGTGTACCAGCTGATTCCGCTGTACTGCCCTTAAGTTTGTTCTGGGACGTTCGTTCCTAACGTTTTCTCACCCTGTGATTGCCATAAAATACCTCAAAGATGACTTCAATTTACTGCAGCCTTTGGCTAATACGCTTGAATGATAGGAAACGGGTTCAGGGATTGTGAGACTATTCAGGGTTCTCAGCATTATCATCCTTGACGTTACTACCATCATTGAATCACTTAGGCAGAAACGCACTACTGTGGATGCATACGGCTTTCAGTAACTTAACCTGGCTCTATGACTCGGACACGTGGTATCAAATCAAGCCAAACCTGGCAGGTGATTTTTTAAAGCCAGAGCTTAAGCACGCTACAAGGAGTCAGACAAACAACAGCAGGCGTACCATAAATTGATCCATGTCAGTATGTTAGAACGAGGAGAATCATTTTACCTTGATTCGCAAGTGCATAATTAATTATTTCGCGGAGAGACAAAATGAATGTATGAATGTAATGCGCTGGAAAAGTCAAGTATTTATACCAAAAGGACGTATAAAAGACTTCGTCAATGAACGGTTTGGCAGACACTGATCTTGTGAGGTATTCAACACTGAAAAAATAATACCAGATACTCCAAGTATGCAAGTGGAAATCCTAGGTTTTCGACTCAACCTATGATTCCCCCCTCCTTTAGGTGGGGATTTACAGTGCGGATTCCAAAATTTTTCACCCAGACAGTTTTCAAGGAAATGCTACCTTTTAAAACAAAAGTTTTTGAGGTGAGAAGCACATTAATGTGCAAAAAAATTGCTGATGAATAAATAAATGTTTTTCACACTCGGTACTCGTCTTGTGAAAGCTTCTTCTTTTATTGAACACAAACGGGCATAAATCTTTCATTCAAAACGAGAAAAACCACACTTTAGGCTATAAATAAAGTTTTTCCTAACATGCAAGGACACAAGTCTCCGAGCACGCAAACTGAAATTGTGCATGCCACTCAGAAAATCTTACCACCCTTAGCAGGACTACACTCTCGATATCCGTCCCCAGTATAGCCTGGAAGACAGCGGCACTCGCCAGCTTCACAACGTGCATTGATATGACATTGTACTTTGGTACATGGATCTGAGAAAAAGTACAGAGTTGATAGGATGATGTAACTGGTCAAACATAGACAAGATGGTATGCTCGTTCCCGCTGAATTCTTTATCAATTGGTAATAGCATTAGCTCAACGCATCATATAATGTAGTTCACGGGGTCCTTCTCCTACTGTACCGTGTTCTGCTTCGTCCGGATCTCTTGGTTTCACCACAGCTGACGGATTTCAAACAACAACTTATGTCAGTCTCCTTGAACAACTAGGGTGAACCTCACTAAAAGCGAGGTGGCCTTTCCAAAATATTCCAATGGCAATTTACTCGCTCACGTATTAACCATTATAATATGCATTTGAATTTCTCAGTTGTAGTTGCTGCTTTGGCGTGATCATCATGATTAATTCACTAAAAATGTGGTGTAAAAGAACCACGATAATTCAAAGGAGCACCATGAGATCAAGTAAAAAATCTAATCTATAGCATCGCCACTCTGCAGGGTGGTTTATCCTGAGGCGGGAACTGCAGCCTGCAGCTGTTGAGATTCCTGTGTGTGAGTAGCGAAACAGAATGCGTACGAGAAGCAGTCATGTGGAAAGGTTCAGCAGCTTTTAAATGAGCGAACAAAATGAAACCAGCCGTCCAATCAGACGAATGTCGGTAGTTTGTCTCACATCCGTTGAATACAACTACTCGTAAGTAGTTTGTAAAAAGGATTAATATCGACGACCATGATGTCCAAGCCGATTCCGATGTGAAAATTTATTTCCCGTTGAAAAGCGTTTCATCATAAAGAAGTGTTTGTATGACCACCGCACTACAGAACCGATTAAACTTATGTCTGTCGAAGAAACATTCGAAGAATAGACAGCTGCGTCCCAAAAATTGGAAAATAGACTGAGTCAGGAAAAGTATGATCGCCGCAAGGACACCGATCTATACATCATTATTTGGTCATTTAGGAGCAAAGGTGCTAAATCGGTCGGAGTCGCCAAAAACGATTTATTTTTATACAAAGACATTGCTGTGTTGAAAGCAACGGCATTGTGACAAATGACCGTAACAGCCGTAACAGGAATAGATGATTTGAGTGGCATTCAGGGATGATTTTAGTTTTAGTACTGATTCCGAGGTTAGAAGAAGGATGATGGGTGGGAAAAGTTCCTGAGAATATAAAACTAGATTAGGTATTGTCCTTAAATGATTAGGATTTAGTAAAAGTATGGTGGATTATACTACACCAAGATAGAAAACATCGCATAATTCCAAAATTTAAGAAATGGGTTATTTTTTCCGACTGACATTATCAGTTTTGAATGTAGGATACAGACTTTGGTTGGCTATATATATATATAGTAATAACTCAATGTGATTTTAAGACTTGCCAGTTCGGGCAAATCGAGGATTGCTTAACATGAAGGCGGCAACATGCTGCTTTGCATGCCAGATGACCAGAGGTTACATCTGGGTGCTGGAGAGCAAATTGAGATAATCTCGCGTCTATTGAACCACCTTTGATGCGGATCGAACGGAACAATTTCAACGTGAAGAGGCAACAAGTGGTATTTGGACACATCTGCTTCATCGATGTTTACCGTCCATTTTAAAGAAACCGAAATCACAGGTTGAAATTGTTGACATCACTATAGAGACTGTCATCTTCAATATGTTTGCTCGAAGCCATTCAATTTTTGAAAACGATGAACTGCACAAGATGATGATTAACAGTTTAATGGGCCAATATACTTTAGTGTCCTTCCAGTTGGCGATAAACGTAGGTTCAACACACACTGTAGATACCCATCTTTCGTTTTGGTGGCCTCCTCAAACAAAACGTTCATGGAATAAATAAAAATCGAACACCTGAAATCCTTATCCTGAAATCCATATATTCCGGCATGTAAAACAAGAATGCTACTTGTCAAGAGTTTTACTTTGTTACCTATCCTCTGAATGCAATAGTTCGAGCGCTCCCTATACTGGACAGCGATCTTCCCCTCAAAGTTACCGACATAACACTATATGAAGACGTTCAACACACTCAGTCGAGAGATATCAGAAGCAGTAATTTCAACTGTGATTCCGTTGAGTCCCCGGTTAATAAAGCTAATGTGCACTTGCGCGTGAAATAACATTCAAACTCAAAGGCTACATCTATATGATGAGCTCCAAGAAGATTGAAATCGACAGTAACCTATCGGGGAGTTTTCAGAAACCTTATAAGTACGGTTGTGTCTATTGAATTCTTAATTGTTGTCTTTCTCTGAACAGACAAAAGGTTTTAGCGGAAAACGCGTCTGCTATATATCATTCTAGCGGTCTACCTATCATTATGGCATGTGTTTTCATGGCCTACGGATTGAATTCTTTGGGTTAACGACTGATAATCCATCGAAAAATTACTTTTTTCAACTTTTGGACTCCCATAAATATTGTGGGGCGACATTTGAACAAACTTATAACGAGCGTTAATCGTGTCCCGAAATCAATAAATTTAATTGGGAAAATTTTTGGCCGGTTGGTAAACCCTTGAGTGCCAGTGGAACCACTGAATTTGGGTCTGATCAAGAAACGAGGAGTTGTAGTCAATGAGTGAGCCTTCGTAGATAAGCACGTCCCACAGTAAATTGGATAGAAACTTTTGTCATTTGATAAATCATAAAAATAATAATTGTATGACCCTCAGCTCTATTTAACTGATATCTGAATGCACAGGTAAAGTTACAGCCGATGTTTTGTAAGCAAGTTGAGGCGTCCTTACCTTCCATTTGTTGGAGTTCACGACATTCCCGGTACCCGTCACCTTCATAGCCTACCAAGCAGTGACAGTAACCGGCCTCACATCTGGCGTTTGGGTGGCATCTCACATCTGCACAAAGATCTGTCATGGAATACGTCCGGTAAATAAGCGGTCGCAAAAACAGTGCAATTTGCCGAACTAGGCCAGTTGCGCATGCAATGACTGCTTTGCATATAGTGCTACAATCGGAGCAACGTGGTGCGCTTCACATATTTTTTGATACTGATGGAGGTGTGAGTTTTATGGCAGCTTGCAATCATGCGAGCTGCATTCCGGGTGAAAATGTTTATCGGAACAAAGCAAATGGATTACCAGCGCAGTTAGTGCAGCGTTTAGAATGCATACGGTAAAATGAACATGCTGCTCGTAACAATTGCCTCACCCCTTCGAGGTGTGCAAGACCAGTAACCGTCTCCTTGAAACCCATCCCGACACACACATCGACCGTTGTCGCAGTAAGCAAATTTGTGACATCTTACGTCTTTGCATACATTGATAAATTCGGGTTCTAAAATATCAGATGTATTTGACAACGTGAAATACAGAAGGATCGCATCCGATCAATCTTACTGAAAAGCAATCGTAGTCCACCCGCCACAAGCAGCAAAATAAAAGTACATGAAGACATGACAATTAGTCATCATGCGTTTTTCTCGTCAAGGAAACGAATTTATTGTCTATCCACTGTTGGACATTTTCGCTTACACCAGTCATACTTTTAATCTCGACATAAACAGCACAGAAACGTTCCGCTCCAACGAGAGGATCTTAGCCCTGTTGGCAGGGGATCCGACTGCGTTCCCTAACCCCTAATATCATGAACATTGATATCTGCAGCTTACTGACTTTCGATGTGGTTATATTAGCCACATAAAAACCGCTCCAAACACTGGCTAAACTGGAGCTTGACCCATGGGTACAGACATGAGATTCGACCGATATCTTTGTCAGTCATGTAGAATATGATCAATTTCTAAGACCTTTTCTACTAAGTATTAAATTCCAGCTGCAAGAGTTAGAGACAGCGTGAAGAGTTTGCAACGAAAAAGCACGCAGTACTGATCACTGAACAAACGATTTGGGGGATTTTGAATCAAGTTGATTGTCTCAGTCGTTCCAAAGAAGAAGTTGTGTATTGCGTTAACGTTCAACTCTATATTTATTAACTTATTCTCTTTTTATATAGAGTCATTTCTAAAATGCATTCTCTTGTGATAATTACACTCAGTCACGGATACGGATATCCATTTTTTCGACTAACGAGTTTTCCTATTCACCAGCTATTTGTGGTTGTGGCACTTAGACTAATCACCATAGCTATGTTTTGAGGTATGGGTAAATAGGGTGCATAGCTTGGTTGATTGGATTGCCAAAGTTTCGTCCCCAGTAGAATGGATAACGACGGCGCGAGGTTGGTTTGATTGGCAAGGAAACATTTACCTAATGATCAAGCTCGACAAACAACCAACTGGTCTCCCTTTCAGTATTCTGATAGAATACTAGTCGCTTTCCGTCATTCTGTGATCAAATTTTTCCCCGTCAAGTATCACCCACTGTTTGGTCTTTTTACTATTAAGTATACTACTAAAACAGTGTAACACGGTCACCGGTATATTTAGATTGAAGTCACCCTGAGCAACGGAATAAAGTGAAATGCTGAGACCAGGCGACTTTCTGTACGGTAACGAAATTAACTTGCGCGGGAATCTCGTCTTTGCCGTAGGCTATCCCAAATATTTGGGTATTTTTCCCTAAAATCTGCATGACAATTTAGGAGAAAACATTGATTCTGCGGTAGAGACATTCGAGCCTAATGTGTTTTTCATATGGAGTTCACTTCGATTTCCGGAGAAGCACGTCGGATTAATTATTACCGATATTTGATCCCTAGAAATGACACCGCGTAAGGCCCAACAAATTAGAAAGCTCTGTTTTCGAATACTGAGAGTACATGTGTGTTGAGGAAGG
Organism: Clonorchis sinensis; assembly: GCA_003604175.2. Taxonomy (NCBI): domain Eukaryota; kingdom Metazoa; phylum Platyhelminthes; class Trematoda; order Opisthorchiida; family Opisthorchiidae; genus Clonorchis; species Clonorchis sinensis. Next base: position 17,892,539 of record CM030369.1, on the reverse strand, counting down.
CGAAAGTGCCTGCACCCTAAAACAATAAAACAGCGCATGCAAATATGTAGGAAGAATGAGAAACGACTATTTCACTAATTTTTTACGGCCTGTAATAAAACACTCGACCTCGTGTTTGTGGTTTTAAAAACGAGCGAAGGCGCTGAGCAACTTACGATTTAACGTCGGTGATTTAGTTCAAACCATTTTGATATCACCAGCCTGGATTTTATCTCACCTGCAGTAACACTGGGTGCTGCAGACTGTCAGATATGCAACAACAGTGGATATATTTGGGGCCCAGCCACCGGTGACGCTAATTCGGTTGACCATCTAACTTAGACAGACCCATCTCATAGGACAACAGCAATTATCATATCTATGTGGAAGGCACTGTGAAATCTACAGCCAGCTTCCGAGTAGATATTCATACACCAAAACGCCAAAGGTGTTAAAAATCAGCTGATTATAGGTTACATTTCGACCAGGCTACCCAAACGGACAAGACGTGTAAGGATATATAATAAAATTGCACTTCCACACTAGTGACGGCTATGCAGTATCATGCATATATGGTATATATGGTTTTTCGTTCAGCCTCACCACGAGGATGGCTACACCGCCAGTATCCATCACCTTCATAACCCGGGTTACAAACACACTGTCCGTTGCGACAGTGGCCGTTTTGATGACACGCGACTCCTTCACACAAATCTAATTGAAGAATAAGTAGATAAATGCACATACGACTGGAATACCAATACACATTTTAGTGTGATATCTGGGTTAAAAAATAATCAAACGCATTAGAAAATGGATCACACCGAAAGAGAAGGACCATCTAAGAGTGGTTACTTAAACCATGTAAGCAAAAAGTGCACCGATTCGTCATTCAAAAAATAGCATTCAGCTATTTCTACTGGCTCACTCATCAGTAAAGAACGGAATCTGAGCTCCTCGGCTGAATAAAATGAAATATGAAAAAGTGAAGCGGGAGGCACATAAAAGTGCATTAATTGAAATAAACTATTAGAGTCTAAGTCCAACGTGAATGAGTACAAGAAATAGACCAGATTACGAGTGAACGGGAAGGTACTACCGGAAACAACTCAAGCTCCCTGACGAGCGCCACTTGGTGGACATTTCATGCGAACAACAGGAGGTTGGGGTTTAACTTTGAAAAAAAAATCAATAGAGACATTGCACACGGTGCATAAGAATATGATTGCGAATCAGGGACCAAATAGTTCAGCTTCTGAAGTGCTTGTTTTTTACCAGCTGTTAGAAGAGGCCACTGAGGTCCACTCATGTTTTGTAGCTATAAAATGTGGCTTTGGACAAGGAATCAGAGGGTAGACAGAAACAGTAATCGATCGCCTAATCAGCGGCTTCAAGAAAAAAAACGACAGTTTAAGTGCTTCTATTTTTGTCACTTAAGATGGAGCGAAGGTATGTGGTGCTCGTGTGTTACGCCAATGCCCCCGGGGAATTAGGGCAGCCAGTGAGTGACATCCATGCAATTGATAAACGATTACCGACTGCATCAAGGGCTAATCACAACCACATGCCTGAAACTTTGACCTTAAATTTTTAAATAGACTATAAAGTACACTTATGAAATCATTCTACTGTCTCAGTTTTCAGAGCGGTCAGCAAATAAACTGGAATTATTCTGTTGGAAGTCAAATATAGACAGAAATTCGGCTGAACAGCACTAAATAGTTGTCTTGACGAATTCAGTAAAATCAAACAACAAGAGGCAAGCTCAGCGTGAGACTCAGGAAAGGTGAGGTTCAAGACATTTAAGGCACATATACGAATGGTAATGCTCATCAGCGCCGCTCACCGAACACAGTTTGATTGCATGAATAATACCCATCACCCTCGAATCCCTGATCACACTGGCAGCGTCCGTTTATACACCGTGCGTTCATGTGACAACGAATTCCCTCACAAGGGTCTGTGGATTGACGTAAAGACAAGGGCGACAGTTCAGCATGTGCGTAGATCAACCAGACAGGTATAGGTCGCTCCATGTGGTATTCATGCAATCCCACATTCAACGGCATGCCACTTTATCAAGCGCCTACCTCGGGACATTGGTCGACAATCGTATTGCCCATCACCCTCGTATCCATCCATACAGCGACAGCGGCCGTGTTCGCACCTAGCGTACCGGTGGCACAGAACACCTTCACATGGATCTGCGGAATGATGTGACAGGTTAGTCGCATACGGTATGTCATCGACTATGCAAGCTCTATTATGCATGCAGTGCGGCAGTCCAACGAAACATCATGAAAACCCCGGCAAAAGAGTCTGCTATAAGAGTAATCACATTCATACAGCAGCAATCCGTTTTGACATCCGACACAATCACTGCGGCAGAGGTTTGTTTCAATTCACTAGAATCCCAAGGCGGTACACGTTGTGCTCCAGTTAGCTGATTGTCAGAGGCTTTTGATCATTCGTCTCAGCTTGTTGGAGCCTTGAGGGGGTTGGGGTAAGAAAATTCAATTTCACTGATGGTTTGAAATGTTGTGGTCAATCTTCCGCAAGTTCTGCATTCACGTCGCAAATTTGTACCAGGATGGCGACCACCACAGGCACCTCAAGCGTTCTGGCTTCAAGTTGAAGCTTGAGGAGATGTAGCAGTTCATAGAATGGGATCAAACAGATCTAAGTGTATGCGGCTGGTCGCATTGGTGAGGTGACATCTTGCTCTCCAGTGTGGTAAACGATCATTCTCATAATCGCGCCTTTCACGTGCCTCAACACCATCATCACAAATTTACGTACTTCCATTGTCTAAAGTCTCTTTAAATCTATTCGGTGCCTGACAATGAGCATCATACACTTTCGGGTTCTGCTTGAAAGTGTTTCGAACGTGGGACAATCGGTTTCGCCCATACAGATGCTTATAACAAGGCAACTTTTCAGCTCCATCTGATTCAGTCAGCCATAGCTTCAATTCATGCAAGTCCCGGAGGAGCATCGGGTTGGCGAAGGTGGAAATGTTACATAATCGGACAGAAAGAATAAATGCTATTGTGAACGGCGTGGTAAGTACTTTCCCTTAGCCTAAGGAACACCAAATAAGGTATGCTGTATTACTGGAATGTGACCAGGGACACAAGTTTACTGTGATCTGTGGATATCGTAAGGATCTTACTGCAAAACTAGTCCCGGGGGACTGATGAAATCACTTCCAGAACTGAGAAAATCAAGGCAGTGTTTGACAACCTCCGACATTTGACGCTTCTACAGGACATCAACCTGCATGCCGTTCAGCCTTTCCCATCTGAGTTAGAGACGTGGCTGTCGCTTGCGGAAGATCTTCGAAGACTCCCCATGTTTGACCATCGGTTGCTCCGAAGTGTTGAGCAGGTCCGGTAGGAACATGATGTCAGTAGCGATGGAGTACGTGGATAGTTTCCTGGGAAGTCCACTTCCCACCAATAGATTAGCTGGTATTACTCATTAGATTATACTGGTTAGTTATGTAATTCATACGTCAGAGGAATGTTTACATCGTAGAGCTCTCTTCACCATTGCATGGAGACGTCCGGGAGGTCAGTCTATGACTTGGTAACGTAGAATGATAGTTCTTACCAGCCATATCATTCGTCTTGTTAACTGCCATCTCCCTGAATACGGACAATGGGACGAGACAACCCGGTAGTTGTTTACTCTGACAGATATGGCTATGTTAGGTAGCGAATGGCACTCTTGCAACAAAGCTATCCTCTAATTCGTATAGTTTTTACTCCCTGATACCCGGGGGAAACTGATCCAGATGTCGTCAATACACACAATGGACCGTCCTCTCAAAATTTTGGTTCCCATTCTCTTCTCCTAGGTGTACGGAGCTGTAACAGCTAGAACCACTACGCTTTGTTGAGAGAAATTGAATCGTACGAAGTCAAAGTATACTAATAACCGGATGATCATCTTTGAATAGTTCAATTTTCTTTCATTTTGTAAATAAATTATAACTTCCTGAGCATTGCTGGGGAGAACGGTTATCCTCAAGCAGGATAATTTCGATACAAGTTCCAGCCAATCCAAGTAGGGTGAAAGGATGAATGGAAATACATGATTACTTTGAATATAAATGACGTGGAGTTTACGTGAATGAGACCACAGGACAGTCATGTAAATCGAAGTTAAGAGCGAGGCAGCAAAAGAGGAAAGCGGTAAGAGAGTTATAGGGCAAGAAGAAACCACAGAAGGCTCCGACAGCATGCAGCAAATTGCATATATAGTGGGACGATAGTAAGCGTGACTCGCTAAGCACAGAGTATAAGATGATAAGTAAAACGTTCCGCCAATACCATGGTTCTTCGATTTAACCATCCTGCTTACCACTGCGTTTCGGTTGACAGTCCCAGTAACCGTCACCTTCGTATCCTTCAATACACCGACACTGGCCCATATAACACTCAGCGTAATAATGACATCGTACATCCCTGCACAAATCTGATAGATATTTTGTGGAAATGAGGCAAGTGCGGGTGGCATTTAAAGTTTGGCCAATCAAGGTGTTCATACGAAGGGTTCTGACCTAAATGACTGATCAATATCTACAGTTCTAAAGTGATACTGGTGAGAGCATTCGGTTGATAACAGATGACACTTTTTACGCGCAAGAAAATAGTGCTATATGTTTGACGCCAGTCGATATGTATCATTCGTTGTGACAGAAAAAAATCCCAACCTATAACGTATAACCAGGGCGGGACAAAGAGACCCGCGGGTGAACTAACGTTCCAGCATTTGTAGTCTTCTAAATTTCTGAAAGTTGTGTTACCTGCATAATCTCATCCTATAGGTACTTTCAGTATGAACAAAAGTGTTGTCTGACCTCTTCTTTGGAGGATTCTCATGTACTGGATTAAACGCTAATTTTATTCTAAAAAACACATTTTTAGTGGCATTGAAGCTTCCATTTTGTAGAGAGTTTTCTGTTACTGTCTGATTGCAGTAACTGTCGGGATTGTGTCTCGACAAGTTGATTTGCATGAACACCGCTGATGTACTCCACCCTTAGTGCAGACTAGGGAACTGTGAAACATCAATCTGATTGATTGTTGGTCTGTTCGCCGAGCTTGGCAGTTGGGTTTCAAACGTTTCATCACCAATCGAGGTGACATCATCACCCCTCCACCTCGATTGGTGATGAAACGTTTGCAATCCAACTGCCAAGCTCGGCGAACAGACCAACAATCAATCAGCGCACCCGAGCTACCTATATTCCACAACATTGCCGACATCAATCTGAACATGCTAATTGAAGGTTATGTGGTTCAATACAACGGCGGACATCATCCCATGACAATCTACAAGTCGGAACTGTTTTTGTTTCAGTTTGGCTCATAGATTCAGACATTTAAACGATCACAATAAGGGTTTGTTCTTCCATGTTGGTAAATTAGAAGGCACATTCCAAATGAAGTCAGCATCCTTGAGGGGAGGCACAGGAAGCAATATGTCATTGATCAGAAACATCATTTTCGGATTACAGGAGAATCGAAAGTTCATTTTTTAATCAAGAGTATGGATTTAACATTTTGTGGCCAAAATCTAAACCATGTTTCTCAGCAGTGAACGGTTCCGGACATCTGAGAAACACCAGGGGTGAAAACGCATCTGTCGTAAAACAATGCTACAAAAATGATATCAACCTATAATAGGTCCTCGGTAAATGTACTGAACTTTACTAAAGTTATTGCCTAGGTCATTACAATGACGCTGACTTTTCACAGGGGCGTATAGGGAATGAAAACGATGTTTATAAGCCAGAATTACTGAAACCATCAGCAGCACATTTCCCTTCGATACAATTTGACTAACAGATTTTCCGAATACCAAAAGGGGAAATACTAATAGCTTACCGAAAGTTCATGAAGCCATGTGTGATTATCATTATCGTTGGTCAAAAGTCTAAATAAACTGTCCAGTCTTACCAGTGGAACTGCTGTTACAGAAGTAGTAGCCATCACCCTCGAAACCTTCCCGGCACTGACAGCGACCATTCACACATCGCGCATTGGTGTGACATCGGACACCCTCACAAGGATCTGTGAAGTGAAATTGCAACGTCAAGGAACTCTCCAAGGCACCTGGCACACACTAGGCTGCATTCATGCTGTGCATGCTCTCACGGCCACAAGTATGCCTTCCTCATGCTGAGCAGCACTAGCTATCACCTACCTCTGGATAACGGCCGACAGTCATAGTGTCCGTCGCCCTCATAGCCATCCATGCAACGACATTGTCCATGTTCACACCTAGCATACTGGTGACATCGGATCCCCTCGCAAGGATCTATTGAAATTGTGGAGAAGGTCACTAAGGTAAGAAGGGCATATAAGTGTACATTGTGGTGACAGCATCTAATAGCATGCCGGCTGGTCTGTCGGATGCTCATAGCAGACTGTCTCCGTTGACTAGGGGCGCTGTTGTGGTGAGGGAGTTAAAGGTAACTATGAGACGGTTGTTCAGGACTTGTTTCTCAGGCACGTCTCGATGCCAGTGACCTGACCGTCATAGACCAACATATTCATAGGTTTATATTAGCAGTCCATATATGCCATGAATTTGGAATATACCGTTACAAAACTTATGATAATAAGGGGACTTTTCAGATGTTGACTTGGTTATTGTATAGGGTTCTGTATTTGTAACGCCAACCAGTCGTCCGGGATATTTTCCAGAGTCCTAGGCATCAACAATTCGTTGCACGACCACAACTATACAGGGCTTATTTTAGTTGGTCAACAATTTAACACGATTTCTAAAGAGAAGCGATTAATTTCTTCATTCTTCTGACCAATGTTGTGGTCTTGTTCATGTTGAACGAGCAACATATGGCAATGCAACAAGTAACGGCTCAATTTTGCATCTAGAATTAGTTGATTGCAACTCTACTGGGCCAGTGTCATTAACGATAGTGCCTTGTTGCCTCAGTTATTAATCGGAACTAAACTGTTACTGGTCGGCTTTGGTTACATTAAATCATCTGGCATTTTATCATCTGAGGTCTCCTATCAGGATTTCCAGTTGGACTGCAATGATCCTATTGGCATCTGCGTCACACCGGTTATGATTAGTGAGGAAATTCAGCACTGTCACTTACTGTGTTCACTAAAAACCCTTGTACGGTTGACTTATTAAGAATTGTAAATAGGAGTCCCTCTCAAAGCCGATGGAAATACGAAAACAAGTGTATAAATATGGGGATTGAATGCAGGCAGTACGAAAGAAACTGCCACCAACTCTGGGACGCATCATACATGGGCTTGTGTACGCTAGATATGTTCCGTCATGGCTCTGTCTTAGGTAACTAAATTCCGACTGTCAGAGGCAGCATGACGGGTTTTTCTTTGGACGTTTACAGTGTGATGATAAACCGCTAGTCATAGGCGACCACAAGTGAGCCGGAATGTCTCGAATGTGGGTATGTCGGTAACAGACTAGGTGTGGCTCCAAAGATGCTGTGTGAATCAAAACAGGAATATCAGCTTTGCAACAGTTCACGTGAGTGAGGAATCTGCCAGTTTACTTAGTATGCTCCTCAAAGACAAAGGACATTGGGTTCCTAATCAGGGATGCAAAATAGTAAGGTCTGACGTAAAAAAAATATAGGCAACTGATGTGAGGTTGAAACAGCCAGAGCAAAAAAGGGAACGAAACAGATCTGTTTTATTAAAATGGAGGTGTTTCGAAATAAAGGACGTTACGCGAAATATTCCTATAACTAGGTGGGAAAACAGAAAACCTAACGGCGCGATATGCGACAGAATGTGAAATCTCGGGATCATGACAGGACCATGTCTTCAATACCGAATCCAAGAGCTTAGACGCCACATACAAACTGAAGTGCTCCTCTGAAATCACATCAAGCACGCAGAAACTGATACAATTCAAACATTCCAAAGCGAAATTTAAACGTGAGGGGCCCTTTCTCCAAGTGTCTGCCGCACAACTCTTGGCTCAGTTTGGCCCTTTCCATATTTTACTGTATAAATCGGACAGTCAGTTTACAAGTATTAGAAAAAAGCAGCCGCACCTTGAGGTGTCCTTCATCTGCCTCATAAACAAACAAGCTTACAGCACGCAACATTTAGCTTATCACACAAATCCACGTACCACTTTTGTTGAAAAACAAGTAGAACAGATAAAGAGCCACAAGGAATCTACAGTAGAAGGCTATTAGATATACGAATGCGGTTGAGTCTGGACGGGGATGGCAACTCAAGGTGACCTAAATCAACAGTAGTAAAGGTATATTTAGTTCCTCTGGATGAGTTGACAGAGGGTAACCAAGTCACAGCTGAAGTAAACATGGCAGTGTAGAGTCCGTCCGCAGAGAAGTACAAGCTAACAAATTGATCCAGCAACACTTCGGCCTTCATAAATGGGATTTCGATATCGTGGTGGTGAACATGCTTATAACAGTTTTGGAAGCAGAGAGTGTTCCTTTTCGGTCTGTATGCAACGTGTCAATGAGGCGAAATTTGTACGAATGCTTACCCGAAGGTGTGCTGTTGCAGGAATAATAACCGTCGCCCTCAAAGCCTGCCTCACACCGACACCGGCCATCTACGCATCGTGCATTCGGATGACACTGATGCCCGCCGCAGGTTTCTGTGAAATAATGTGATGGCATGGATAACTATGTTGAATCAGTATGGAGGGGGTGTAATATGTTTCGGCCATGCTTCGTGTGCTCGCATACCCGCATGCACATCCCCTATGTTGCACAAACCTACCTCTGGACGATGGCCGACAGTCATATCGCCCATCACCCTCATATCCATCCACACAACGGCACCGGCCATTTTCACATTTTCCGTATTGGTGACAATAAATTCCTTCACATGGATCTGTTAAAGTTGGACGTGAAACTGTGGTCACTATTTCTACTACGGAGTCTTCTGATACCATGTTCTCGCCATGCAAAATAATGTTTACAAACCCAAAATATGAATAAAACGCGTTTTGATCCCTAAAGTTCTTCCGAAACGCCGTCTTTTTGAAATTTGAATTATACCATCCTACAGATGGACGAAATAACAGCATGTTAGTCGCTGTTACCTTCTCGCGGCACTGTACCTTGTTGCATTTGTTATATGGCGAGATGAACTATTGCTATTCGGCAACGAATATATATATATATATATATATATATGTATATATATGTATATAAAGTTTTGTTCTGCTAACGGTAAAGGAGCCGAGTGCACGCCATACTTCATATCCAAAAATCCAATGACTTGGTGGCATCTGTGACAACTGTGAAAGAAGGTAATCAGTAAGATTTTGTTAGTTGACGAAGGATGTCTTTTCGGGGAGCAATACCTTTGTAATAGTCGGTCACTGGTCTGCCATCATCGGACTCTTGTTGTTCCCTACAGTCAGGCACTGCTTAGGGTATCATCGAAGGAACACACAGACACGTCTAAGGATGAATCGAACCTGGTGCTTCCAAACCCGTCAACAGTACTTAGCGGGCAGACTCACTGACAAAAGCTTTGTCTTGCACGAACCGCACCGTTTTTCACCAGTAACTTTATTCTGTCATTTTCGCAGCTATTCCCAATGGTTATCGTTTTCATGGCCCTTTATTCATTGACGATGGGCCCAATGGTACTCGGGGCCCGAAAACGCTGAATATGGCTGCACGAAATTAGCAAATACCATGCGAGAGTGTGATTTTGGTTCGAGAGGAAGTCATGTGACATGGACAAGATCAAATTTAACCTACAGGGACTCTCCGAGTTGCCAATCACACGTCTATTTTCACCAAAATTCTCAAAGTTACCATTGATTCCTGTTGATGTTTGGCAGTGTGCTTTGGAAGACCGGAACTCAATAAGGAACTGTGCCATAAAGTGGAGTAAATTACTCAGAAGTTGAATAGACAAGAACTATTCTCCCTCGTAACATTTTTGCGGTAAGCCTTTACAGTACTTGCTTTTTCAACGTTAAAGTGCAAACTACACTGATCAAACGGTCTGGAAATGTTAGTGTGCGTCCGAAAGCAAAATACTACGAATGCCTGTTGAATGTCTGGGTCAAGGTGAAATTATGGAAACTGAATACTTCAGAAGTGGATAACAAGAGGAGAAGCATCGCATTAGTACCGGGGGTTCGGCCACAGCTTACCCGAAAAGGTTCTGTTGCAAAAGTAATAGCCATCACCCTCAAAACCTGCCTCACAACGACAGCGACCGTCAACACACAGCGCATTCGGGTGACACCGGACTCTGTCACACGGATCTGCGAATCGACAATAGGAGATTGGTAAGCACCTGGATCACCGCATATGTTATCTTTGACATCTTTCCGTTTATTGAGTCCTGCCGTGCATGCAAGTTACCAAATTCACGCCTAGGATTAGCAAACGCCTCTTACCGCGAAACGCTGGCCGACAGTCATATTGTCCATCGCCCTCGTATCCGTCTATGCACCGGCAACGTCCATATTCACACTTCCCATACTGATGACACCGAATGCCGTCACAAGAATCTGCGGATTGACATAGGTGTGCAATTAACTACGACAGCTGAGGAAGACGCAGGCATATATCGTGCATGCACTGTTCCGATGGGAAGGCAAGGCTCACTAGTGACCATAGTCTGAAAGCCCCATCATCCATTCTCGCATTATCGCAATCAAAGGTAGCGACGAAGTTCATATGTGTGGTTATAGTCGCGCTGGACAGTTTGCAATCATAGATGAGGCTGTACTTCTTCGAAAGAGCAAAATCCGCAAAATGACAGTAGCTGCGTATATAATCATGCCAAGATTCACCGTTAAAATTACAGCAAGTTGATCTCGAAACGACTCTTGTGCTCTGGGAGCAAGCAGACTATCAAACAGCATATCAGGAACTTGCAACAGGATTGTCATCGGGGCTCAAAGTTTGGAGAAAAAATTATGTAATATTATTTGCTGAAATAAATAGGTTGAACTACATTATGGTCGAATTTCTTATGTCTGTCTGCAACCATCAGATCGTAGAAGGCAAATCTTTCCTCCCAAAGTCTGTGACTGTTAAGACGACCAATACTTAACTGGGATGTCGTTTCCAAAGCAGTTGGTTGGTGGGCTAATAACCTGGGAAAGATAATTTTTCTTTGGTTTTTCTTTGGCTCGAGCAAGCTACAGAGTCCCAGTGCTCACGCTTACTCCGGTCTGTATGATAACTATGGTGCAAGAGGATACTGAACCAAACAAGAATCCGAAAACCAAGACAACCCGTATCATCAAATTTATGACCAAAGAATACATGGAAAAGTTTTGTTTCTGATCTACAGCGATAGTTTCTTCCGAAGTATCACCATTATTTTGCGCTCGGGGCTAGGATTGCCATGTATGTCCTGGAAAGACCGGCCAGAACCGTTCCTGCCACCACACAAGCATTTTGCTCGAGCCTTGAGTATTAAACTTATAACTTTAGATTGCCGTGAAAATAATGTTCGAAATGGTATATCCCCTCAATTTGTATTACACTCCCCCGTTACTATGCAGATGGTTTGAACGATCCAAACATCATGTATTCCAAATTGTAGTTGACCCAAGGCGTTTGCACCATTGTTTGTTTGTACAGTTGAGCCACTTTCCTGCTCAGGATAGCACTGGTCATTTTTGTTAGTGCCTTCCGGTGTGCTCGAAGTTTTGTGTCCACTAATGAATTGCTAACAAAGAAGATGCTTTGAATTGTCTTGGGCGACCTTCTGGATAGTATGTTGGGTCAGGAACTAATAACGACTCACTGCAGTCCTTATTCAAGCATGAAGAATAGATGAGTTATGAGCAAGAATTTTTGGGTCCGACTCTCATCCAAAGGATCTGTCTTTTCATTTGCACTGTGTGCAGCTGGATCCATATTCCATGTTCGTATCCAGTGAAATTTTATGCATGCATGCGGAATTTCGTATATTTGCGGTCGCCTCAGTGTCGGAGCCTGTGTCGGTTTTCTGGACACCGAATGGATGACTACATATAGCAACGTCGTCAGTGCTGGTCTTAGGCCTGACAGGGCATCTTCTGCTCACAAGGGCGTTGACGGTGATAATTTGCTGACAGGCAGACATCCGCTTGTTCGACTCCAGAAGCGTAATCAGCGCTTTGTCGGGAATAGTTATCTGTCTGATAAACTAAACTACATAACCGCTAAGCGCTCACCAGGGACTAAATGGCTGTTTATTCTGTCAGCGTAGACGTCAGGACTGCGATGGTACACGTGAACATTCCTTCACAATCCTGGATGAATGGACATGCGATGCAGTGGATGGGAGTGGACCTTAAGTTGGTCGACCTTTGTTTACTTTACGTGCAGCTGTGACGTTCGTGCTGTGTACGAGCGGAGCCAACTTTTCCGGAGCATTTGATCGTAACTTGCATCCACATCTCACCCATATCAACGCACCGGCAATCAGTCAACCCATAAACCCCGTAACATTCGCGACAATGACATCGTTCATGGTCGTAGTAACCGTAAGGATAGCAGTCAGGTTTCAAACAGGCTCTATCAAGAATGAGAACCCGAGTGACAATCGGGTTGCGGTACTGATTTAGGACATGAGAGGTCTAACAAAAAGGACAGTCATACGATTCACATGTGCAAAGCTGGTTTGGTGTGCTACCAAGGATTGAGAAAACTTGATTTGGCTGTGCACGAACAGGAGATATAGACTCTGCTCGTCCATCAGACCATGAGGTCTAATCCGAAAAACGGGTGCGGTCCCCACAGTGCATTTGGTGCAGTTGCTCACTAATGGAGCTGATTATATTATATTATTATATTATATTATATTATATTATAGGGAGCGGTTATTATGCAGGTGAGTAGTACATAAGCCAACAGAATGTGGGGCGCCTGAATCCACATCTAAAGAAATGCGTGAGATGTTGATTGAGTGAGATCCTCACTGTTGTTTGCGTTTGCTCACCGCTAATAACATTACAGTAGGCGAGATTCAGGAAATGAAGCTCCTATCTCGAAAAGCTCAGTCTCAGGAGACTTTTAGTGGCAGTGGTGAGGCTCATTCTGTGCGGTGCACAGGATGGCGGTTACAAGCTATTGAAATCATGGGGACATCCTCACTGTATGGATGTCTCTTTCTACGGGTCACTGTTAGGTTTTGCGATAAGATGCTATTTTGCGTGCATTTACTCTGTGAAAGCAAAATCCCCGCCTAGGTCCACTTTTCAGTGTTTGATTCATCCGAATGTCATGCCAGTGACGCGTAGATTCAGTGTATGAGGCATTCTGTCGTATGGGTACGTTTGAATAGGTGCTCTATTCGCTTTATGAGACCAGATACCTGTAACGCCTCGTTCTGTTTGAGTCCCCCGTCATAAATCTTCGCTGGTGCACTAATTTATGCCGTGCCGATTTTCGCTTGTTGTCGGACGTGTCCGACAAACTTTTAATCGTTGACCATCTTCCAACTTCTGTAAATTATTTTATATCTACTGATGTCATGTATTATTTTCCGTGTATAATATATGCATCAAACTCGTGTTTTATGTCATTTTATTTATTTTTTCCAAAGAATATTTATTTTTCTCTAACAATTTCTCCACGCTGTTCCTGTTACCAGTAAACAAAAGTGGAGGGACCACTCCACAGAAGAACTCAACTATGGCCAACAAGTTTGGATATCTTACTTTGGTTATGAGCCTCCTGCAAGTGGTAATTCTCAGAAAAAACCATTCCGGTAGATGGTCTCAGCTTGTCCGTGACTGAAGAACATCACCTTATTCTACAATGGTAGAATATCCGTCACCGCTGTCTTCATTAGCCGCTGAACCTTGGCGCTCTCGGTGGAGACAGGATTGTCTTGGGAAATTTTGTCGACCATGTGTTGAGTCGGAACAAATCGTTTTTTTAAAATCTAGGTCCTTTTCCTTACAGACTGATTGGCCTACGAAGTGACAAGCTGTCTGAACAGAATTGCACTTTGAATCATTCTGCTGGTATTGAAAACCTGTTAAAATAATACCCACACTCTGGTGTAAAGCCGTTTAGTGACTTAAATTGGAGCATGATGTCTACCTGCTTGTACACTTTGGTAAGTAATTTCAGGCGGCAGCATGCTTTTGTCCTTAGCTTACGGAAAAAATCGTAGTCAGACATGATTATTGCCTTACTGAATGCACTGCCTTATACGTACGACTCTGAACCTCATACCTGTTGTTCATTTAAAAGTATGTTTATTTGGCGAGCAAAGTGTCTCATCGTTTGATTCCGTAAGAAAAAAGACTATGGCAAATTTATAAGTGTACATAATCAGTGTGTTTCTATTGGAGAGGCCCAATAAAACTATTCATGTCATATGTGCGCACTTATGACAGAGTTCTCAGACCTAAACCAAACTAAACTAGTCACCAACTCAAATAGGAGAATTACAGCCTGGATTTTTACATCTTCAAGCAGCAATTTAAGCTAACATGCACAGGCATGCACATATTCGTAAACTGCCACGAAATGGTTTCATAAACCACTCAAAGGGACATGCTGGTTTATCTAATACAACGACACGAAAATATGACGGGTATTGGTACTTTAAGCGCCGATCATCAGTTAATAAAATCGTGCGCCATTCCCTAAGCCGTTATAATTCGTCTCCTCTTTTTTTTACTCGGTATCCAGCTCACCCGAACTTCTTGGTCGACAGTCCCAGTATCCGTCACCCTCGTAGCCTTGACGGCATTGGCATCGACCCATGTGGCATTCACCGTAGTAATGACACTGCACGTTGTCGCACATATCTGGCAAATGTTTCGTGAGAACGTTAGTCCATTTAATTGTGTTTTTTTCAGCACACTTGTTTTTCAACATGCAGCCGAATGCATGCGGTAGTAAGGAGATCTCTTTGGGTTGCACATTAGTTTAAAAAAGTAAGAACAATAAACCAAGCAAGTCAATGATAAACACGTCTCACCAGATTACATTTCACTGTAAAATAAGCTACTTACGGTCTTTTCATTGTAAACACTGCATCGGCATACCCTTGACCATTCGCTTTATGGACACAAATAAGCTATTATATGCCTAGCCAAGGGCTGGACTGGCTACGGTTCAGCAGAACGCTCAGCCCACAATAGACTCAGTAACTCAATAATTCGATCACAGCCAGGAGAGCGATTCTACTCTTATAGGTAGGTGTAGCCTCAGGTTATGAGCAATTATAACCGTGAGTACATATGACTATGGCCGACTAACTATACTCGACTTTGATGATGACTCCGATCTCTTTGAATTAGTTTACACCGTTAGTCACCTCTACAAGTGAGGAAATACACAGGAATTTGAACCTGAACCGGCGCGAAAACGATTATAACGGTGACTACTTCTAAACTTTAAAGTAGACGTAAACACGAATAAACATGTTGATTGTGAGCAACTGCAAAATGGATCTTCGTCTCAGAATTGTTTCGAGTTTGCATTGTGTGAAGTTTTCTGGATGGTAAGGGTTGGCTCGCTTAGCCAAAAGCTGCGTTCTAGGTGGTGTTACGATCCAAGCCAATCTCAACTCAAGCATCATGTTGTCTGAAACAGTCAGTATGTATTATTGGGACACTAGCAATACAAACCCGGCACAATCGCCCCATCGCGTGCATTGACAAAAGGCATTCCTTTTCACCCATGCAGTCCAAATGAGGGTCTGCGCTGCGCAACCTACCTCGATAACGGCATTCATACACTCCATCCCCCTCGTAACCTTCGATGCAACGACAACGTCCATGTTCACATACACCATACTGGTGACACTGAACCCCGTTGCATGGATCTACAACATGCGGAGGTGAACGCCATGTGTGCTTTATACCGTATCGTAAAATATTGACCAGTGGATCACTTATGACACCCGACAAGTTGAGATGCATTCAGGCAGACGGGGATCTCCAGATAGGTAAAGTAAGTAGGTTCACCGCACTTCATGTTTGGCATACGTGACAGGTTCATTGTTATTTAAGCTACTTAGACCCTGAGAATACCTATTATCTTGATACGCTGATGATTTCAATCAAAGGGTGACACGCTGCAACGTGTGAAATGACAAAGACCACGTGTTGTGGGAACCTATCTCTCCAACACAAAAAATTCTAGAGAAAACTGTCCCTATTTCAAACTGAACTGATATGACATTATCGTTCACAGATACGTGACTTTAAAACAAAAAAGGACATTTCCAAAAATTGGACACCGTTTTTTACCTTAAAAATTGCTTTTTTGAAACGTTGATGTGGAAACCAGAATTCTGCCTTCATGTAAAATCACCAACGTGAAGATGCTTTCGGCCAAACGGGTTATATATTTTGAAGGGGATGACAAAGAAGTGATGTTTCTTCGAAACTTCGGTTTCAATATGTTGTAAAAAGAAATTAACATGATATCAACTTACAGTTCGCAGTCTTCAGCCGTGTACATTAGTACTTTAGGCGTCATTCGTAAGCTAATGTTCTATCGGAATGAAATGCTCTTTAGATTATATCTTCATAGTTTCCAATAGATGGGTTGTTAGACATCCTAACCTGAGGCTGTCATTTCGGTCCTGTTTTGTGCCCTTTAAAAACTCAAATGGGCGGTTATGTGGTTTACAGTTGTCAGCGTTTATGTAAATCGCAGAGCGCTTTGCCGAAACCAACATACACTCATTTGTTCTGAGAAAACACATTAGTTGAGATGTGTCAAAGATAATCAAAATGTTTTTTATTATGAGTAACCTCAAGCTCAAACCTGTGAGTCCACCGCACGCGTAAACCTCGCAAAGTAAGTTCTTTCGTGGTTTTTTACCAGATATATCAGATTTATATACGCCCAAAACATTATTCTGATGAGCACAATAAATAGTACATCTTTATCTATGTAAAAAAACGGGATATTTATTGTGCATGAGACGATGAGAAAAAGGATAAGTGGCGCAAAGGATTAAAATGTAGCAAATTAGGCATATCTACAGGCCTGGTTTAGAAAACCTGCCGTCTGAAACTGCTGAAAGAGATATCGAGCCAGAGATCACTTGTGTATATCAGTATATATAAAATACTTCGGGGGTGGGTAATGGTTGAGCTAAACAGACGAGATTTTAAATTTTTCATTGCAATTATGAATGGAGAAAGGAATGATCCATATAGATCAACTACTTAGAATTTCAGTGATTACATAAACGACGACATGCTGATGAAAAGGAGGAGGACCATTGATGCAATGGTGTGAAAGGCAGAGTAATGAACGCATTTGCCAATGGGTTTTTTTTAATGCCTGCTGTCGGTTGACTCAACAATAAGTAGTGTATAAGGAAGGAAGGAAGCAAGAAGGCAAGTAATTAAGGGAAAGCAAACATAAGTGGATAGTGCGCAAGTACCGTAAAAGCGCTGCTACCCACAAACTTGCGACATGGTACATATGCCCGTTCGGTCGTGCTGGCGTAATTTTCAAGTCCTATTGGTGCTCCATTATTTGTCATTTCAAACGGAGGTAATTTTAGGAATGCTTAGCGGATAACCTTCATTTTCTGTTGTTCACCAGCAGGATGACTGGATAAAAAATTTGTTAACCAGCCGAAAATGAGTTCACTAATCCTTACTCTAAAACGTTCAAAAAACAAATTCTCAATTCCTTGAAACCGACAACAAAACTGATGAAGGAAAGTGATGACATTCGATTGCAGAGGTCACATGGCTGTAAATGGAGCACCGAATACCATCGTGAAAAAAAACAAGCCATGGTGACTAAACAAAAGTAAACCGCTGGAATGGTGGTGACAGTAAGTTTTTTGCATAACGGCTAAGTACGAATTACACACTTGCTTATATATATATATATATATTGCGTTAGAAGACATAATTCTGCACAACGTACCGATCGATAAAGCCCAGTAAAAATTTGGCTTTCCAAAGCATATTAACTTCTAGTTTCATACCGGATATTAAACAAACTTCCTAATTTTTCTAGCGCAGTTTGGGAGGATTTTCCGGCAGAAACAAAAAAGTTTCACTGGTTTTCTGCTAAAACTGATAAAATGAAAGCATTAGTTTGAAAAGATCGTATAAGTCTTCGAAATGATATAGGCTGACGCGTTCACACAGACCAGCAGAATGTATGGGGTTCAGCAAGCAGAACGTATGTAGCTTTCATGCAATATAAAGATTTATGTTGCTAATAATCCTGCTGCAAAGTTGTGGAAAAAAGGCTTTGTGCAGAACTCACTGATTTGGTCTAGGCAGCATTCTTGTAATGTTGATTGCGTATAACGTGTAGTTCAATAGCAATTACATGCAACTTTGCGTTATCTGGTTTGAGGCATCAGTCCTATCGCAGTTGTGGGATGTTTGTGCCGTGCAAGTGCGACTATATAGATATCGAGAGCCACATGTGCGCTACTAGTGTCTGTAATCTGCAGAAATATCACTCACCCCTCGTCGGTCTACAATCTCGATAGCCATCCCCAAAGAACCCGGGTGAGCAAAGACACAAGCCATTGTGACAGGTTGCATTGGGATGGCAGGTGATCACTGCACACGGGTCTGAGAATGAAGAACATGTGTGACAAAACCACTGGGATCTCTGAAACTACACAGTGGAGTTATACGCGAAATGGCTACGGACCTGAGGTGTGGACATTTTGCTATTGGTAGTCCTGGATTAGGCAATTATCATATGCATCCCATTCACTACACCCATCTAACAATAATGAAGAAAATATCTCACTAGAGAATAAAGTCGTGCTTCGTCTACTGAACTATATGGCACAAACAGTAAACCTGGTCCTTGAGGTATTCTTGCCGGAGGTCGCGAAATTTACTGAGTTGTAGAATACTACTTGAAGATAAAAGGTTTAATGAAGGAGTCCTGTATGAGAAAA
The DNA here is from genome assembly GCA_003604175.2 of Clonorchis sinensis. Lineage (NCBI taxonomy): Eukaryota > Metazoa > Platyhelminthes > Trematoda > Opisthorchiida > Opisthorchiidae > Clonorchis > Clonorchis sinensis. Next base: position 17,873,673 of record CM030369.1, on the reverse strand, counting down.
GGTGAATTCACTTGAAAAAAAGCCGATAGTCTTCCTGTCTTGCAAGAAGCGTTTGAGTTTCACTCAGACATACGACCGGACTTGTTTGCCTTCGTCGGCAAAACGTAGGATTCATTAGTCCAACCAAAATTCGTCAAGGCTATTCAAACTGCACACCTTCACTGGAGGTTTAGCGGATACTCAGATTCACATACGAGGTGACCTAGGAATTACACACTCTGAAACCGCTAACCATGACAAAAGATCTTCACAAGTTAATGAAGATGGACGATAGCCCAGACAATACTGACATTTACTGGTATGTGTACTTCCCAATTAGCAATTCGCAATATTAGATAACCATTGAGGGAATCTTCTTTCTTAGGAAATAACTGTGTAGGGGTTCTTACAGGAGATCAAACACTTAATGAATGAAACACTAGGTTGCACAAATAATTTGAACTTACCCGGTAAATTTCGATCACACTCCCAGTAACCGTCACCTGTGAAACCTTCTCGACATCGGCACTCACCGTCTACGCAATAGCCATCACGATGGCACTGAACACCGAGGCAAGGATCTACGCAATGCGCAAATATCACGTGAACTTTGTGTCGGGGACAGAACGGAAGTACTCACAGTTAAACTAGCACATGGACAGGCGATCCATTCCGCGTGAAGCTGTTAGTTCATTCGAGGTGCGTTGATGAAACACATTTGGGTTATAAGCTACTAGTCTAATGAACAACTCCGAAGCAAAAGTCACGATCATGGAGCATTCGTAGCGCAGGGCATAAGTTGCCGTTGTGAAGAGTATTTAGAGATATACAGCGAAGCCACTGTGATGTCAGCCTTCTATACTTGGTTAAGCACAGGCATATTTGCTACGTCAGTTCGGCTCTCTTGAGCACAACTTACCATATCTAATTCGCCTGCATTCGTAATAGCCATCACCTTCGAATCCAGCTATGCATTCACAGTAACCATTACGACATCTCGCAAACGGGTGACAAGCAACTTGAGCACACGGATCCACTATACAGGTGAATACAGGTAGGTTTATCTGGGCAGTATTTAGATTTATAATGTTTAGACAAGTAGTTCATTCTAGCGAGAATAAAAAGCGTATATTTAAGTTCATATTTGGACGACCTAACTGACACTACTTCGAATCAATCAAACTGAAAAGAGTACGCGAATAGATGCACAAAATCAGAAATTAGACTAGCACAGAAAGAATTGACAGGGGTAATGCGCTAGGTTGTGTTCTTTACCATAGCATCCCACAGTTTCCTCTTTGAATCGCGCCAAAGGGCATCTGTTCTAGAAATAGTGATTAGGTAGTGGCTCTCTAGTCTGAGAAGAATAAAGAGAACGTGCGGAATAGTGAGAAGTCTGGTAGACTCCATCAAACAAGGTTACTGCATTCAGAGACAAATTCCAACTACATCAAGTTGTCAAGAACGACAAAGAATGTCAAATACAATACGACTAAGTCGTAGAAATATTGTTCGGCAGACAGGAATATAAGAAGGGGGTATAAACTGCTGTCTGATAGACTCAGAATTGGACCGAGGGAGGAAGATGAAGTGGCGGTGCGGTATAATTAAACTAAATTGTAGGAAGAGACGTTTCTGTTGGAAAACCTTAGGGAAGTATAGGGCGTTCTTCGTATCACACTCGTCAGTTAACAAGTACCGATTTTAAATCTCAAAAACCGTGTCGTTTAAAAGCAGTTGTGGGACAGAAACAGATGTTATTTTGTTGCGCCTGCAATTTTAAATTTATGTTTGTATGGCTGGAACATGGATGGAAGTACATCTCTGTAGAGGAAACAGAAAAACTCAGTGGCTTCATTTAAAATGCGTTTGAACTTGATCAGTTCTTCCGTGTATTAAGTAGCGACTATCCGAAGCCGTTATTTCTAAAAATATCTAGTTTCCGAAAGCACGATGCACACATTCACTTTTATCACCTTCTCAAATAACAAGTTCTAGATTTGACTCTAAAATTTGAGAATAATCCAACCTGAAACCGAGTATTTCAGTATGTTTTAAAATGCAGGCAGTTTGCTAATGGTAAAGAAAAGGTGGTAAAGCTGCGAATGACTTAAAACAATATATTTTGCATAGTATTTCTGTGCAGTGTGTTCCAAAATACTATTTCTTCATTTGATCAATGCCTCGAACTACGTTGAGAAACTTACTACTGATAAGCCGTGAAGAAATAACTCAGAATAGTTCACCATCCACCTATTGGTTTTATCAGGACATGCAATTGGAAGTTTCTTAGAGATGGTTTCCGTTATTCAAAACTGTTTTGTCCTGGAAATCAATTCGGCTGTCTATTCTTCTGAGTGAGACCCATCGGACGAATGTGACAGAAGCTATTCACTCAATGTTCATTTTAAATGTACGAAATCCACCTGATGAGTTTAAACCAAGACAAAAAAGCGGAAAGTGGATTTTCTATGACCAACAACTACTTCGCGATGCCTATTCCACTACAAAAAATTAGTGGATTACATAAAGCTTAAATTCGCTGACTTGTAAAATTTAAACTAGACTGACGAGTGGAAAATCAGATTTTGTCCAGTTAACTGGCACATATGTCCAAAAAATAGGTGGACCTTTCGATTATTTCGCCCATCTAATGAAAACATGCTGTGAACATGTCCAGCGCATATACAGGACACTCAAATCATCCGCGCATATCCTTCTTGGTTGCTTGTATAGTTCAGGCATCGTCATTAGCATGAACCGAGATATGCACACCAAGCATGCCAGATTTTCTTAGCTTTATAAGTAAAAAAAAGCGATGTTTTTCCACACACGCTCAAGCACTTGTGCCGTTATGTATACGGGAAACAAACGTAAGGTGATAATTACGCGGTTGGTACAGGAACAAAACGGCGCAGTTAAGTTACCAAGCCAGGCTTTATTGAGTACTCGTTGCCTCATGCAGAGCATATAGCTTTGTTCACTTACCATACTGTTGTTGCCTACACTCATAATAACCGTCACCCTCATAGCCAGAGACACACTGGCATACGCCATCAAAACATCGGGCATTCTCGTGACATCGGACACCGTAACAACGGTCTGGTGAGAAAAATCACAGTAGTGGTAGAGGAATCCTAGAATCACTGGATAATTCCTTCCACGGAGGATTAGGAGTTATATACTATTTCTCCGAATATTTAAAACAAATGAACAACATTCACTGCAAATCGTGCAATAAATACATTGCAGACTTGAATCACTCATGTTCAGAAACACAAAACATCTCACTATCACATTTCTCGCGGGTTGCTTGGACTCATCCGTGATTGTACGAATGATTCAGTGAAGGTACATTCATTAAATTTAACACGCACGTACCTCATGCTGTATATTCCCTCGCCAAATGCCACGTGGAATGTTAGAACTCCGAGGCAAACGTCAAAAAGGAAGCCACCACAGAATACCACAGGGTATTTAGAAGTTCAAATAGAAGCCAAAAAATCAAATCTGCTCCTAGTCCGACCGACATGAAATTAAAAAGGTAGCTTTATGTCGGGCTTTTTGACAAGGGCAGAAATGTATATTCACTAGCAGAAGAATATCTTAGGTGACTTGTAACACAGTATGCATATTTCAATTCTTCTGAAGTCGAGTTAAAAGTCTATTTCGGGTTTTGATATCACTATCATCTTTGTACTGAAATATAACATATCAGTACTAGATAACGGCTTTTATAAGCTATAGAGCCATAAATACGATAATTATCCAATAAAAGAATAAAAGAGAAGCAAAATCGTGAATTTGTTGAATGGAAACACTGAATCTCTATATAAACATATGAGGGATAAATGGTGTATAACTTTACGTAGTGTTTATTTAAACACACCTATCGTATCAGACTGGCCAAATTTCAGACATTACTTAGCACGCGCTAAGTGCATGCAAACCAGAAAATTGTTGCTCACTATTTGACTTTACGCCGATGTTGATTTCTACATAGAGTACAGCCGAATCACTTTAGTCCCATCAAAGAAAAGACATAAAGATCAGACAACTCTCACGGAACGAACGAATGGCAATCAAGCACATTCGCAGATATGTTATAACGGAAGGAAGCGAGACGGTTATAAGATTACCTCACACTGTTGTATCCAAAAGCTTCTTACATTATTAGGGATGCATAGACAGGTGAGGACGCTTACTGTTTTAGTTAATTTCTGGGATTATTTTGCCAGATATTCTGGAGCGTGTTAAGCTGTTTCTCGTTCTCTAAACAACGACAACAACAGGAAGCATCGCACCAGGTCACGGATGCTACGATAAAACAAAAAGGGTGTACTTGTCCACGACTCTGGCAGTAAAACTCACCACGTTCCTCAAGGCACTCAACCATTGGATCGCCTGTATAACCTGGGTTGCAAATGCAGGCACCATCCCGACAGACAGCCTGTCTTCCACACTGTATCCCTTCACATAAATCTACTCCGGAAGGTTTGCAGACGTCGTTAACACACACTTCATTGCGTTGACAACGGGAACATGGATCTACCAGTAAAGGAAAAAATATCCCTATTAATGTTGGAGTATGATTGATGTGGTAATGATGGGGATTTCTCTTTGTGGATATGTAAACCATAAAGATACTTTCAGCTTAACGGTTTACTCACAACAATTGTGCATAGAAAAAGCTGTTAGTCACCTGCTTCTCAGCTCAGTTTAACGGATCCACGAGCTTCACTGAACAATGCAGTTTACTGCAGTGCAACAGACCTCACCTGAATTACTCATTAGTTTTTAATTTTAAATGTATACTTTTGTCATAAAGTGTACAGAGGCGTTTAGTGCGTCCTGTGTTTCACAACTGTAATATTCGTCTGGTTTGATAAGATACATTGTTTGAAATTCGCAACCTACTCACCATCATCACAACGTGATACGCCGTCTCCACGGTATCCAGGCATACATTGACAAAATCCTTGTTGGGGTTCAATACACCGAGCAAACTGATGACAATAAACTGGACCACACTGCTCCGTTGTTGGTTCGAATACTGAAGAAAAAAAGGTGGGAATAATAGGGAAACTCTTGTGCTGAGGCACACAAATATGAGCAGCCCAAGTTGTTTGGGCATTTAAACAAGGACATTCTATCTACTCCACAAAAATCCCCGGAACAAACCAGATGTCCTTTATAAAGTGAAAAGGAAAGCTCACTAATTTACTTCGACATCTGTGACAATAAGATAGAACAAAGTGTATACTTATGTCCAACGGATGAGTTTGACTGATGTTTTTCTGTTTACTAAACGCAACCGTGAATCAAACTAAAACAACCATACGTACGAATATCGCATGGAAAATAAGGTAACCACATAATTTTTTGAAGCGAAATGGGAATTTTTTTTCAAATCATAAAACAATATAGAAGCAACATTTGTAAGCAACCTGGAGGCATCCTTCGCCCTGACGCCTCTTTAACCATCAGGACAGCGTATTACGAAAGAGACATGGATAACTTCAGTCGATTTGAGCGCGAGATCATCTACAGTTCAGTCTGACTGCGTATTTAACTGAACCTCGACAGCCATGTACCCATAAAAGCAGGGAACAGATCATCAGTGTGACAATATGTGGGAAAGTGAGGAATCTCTCTTATACTGTCCACATACTTGAAACTGCAGATCCAAAAGTAGTAAACAGTAACCTGACCAGGGTGACGTATGGAGAGGTTAAATCTGATGGCTACTGCACCTGGTTAGAACAAGATAAATGATTTCATGTAAGTTTCTGCTTACATTTGACATTATTAATCCCGGAGTAATTAAAATACTGATCGAAATAAACTCCAAATATGTGGGACGTAGGTTTCTAAGAGAATATGGTTCTATATCTCATAATGGGTATCCCAATTAGGTCAATTCCATGGAAGCAATTTTTTCTTGCGTTCAACCAACACCGTGCGTAAAAGCCACAATCTGACTATGATTAATGTGTGAGACAATAAAGATTGTGTTAATCTGTAAAGGCTGTAAAGACATTTTCTATAGAGGAAAATGATGGTAGCTCAGGTAGCGTAGATGGTTGTTGGCTTGTTCGCTACCAAGCCCAGCGTAAAAGCATTTGTTTTGTATGTTACGATACGATAATTAGTGGTAAAACCATTGTGTGGGATGTGTCCTGGAGGGCTGACTTGCTGACGTGCAGACTATGGGAAAAAATAAATGCCTTAACTTCAAGGATCCAAGTAGGGCAAGTGTTCACATAAGTTGATCGAAGACACATCTTTTGCAAAGAAGTGCTTAGGTTGATTTGAAGGAAGGAAGATCACCGTGATAAGAGTGGTCAAGCAAATCTGCCGCCGAGAATTCTTTTCGTTAGTCAATTTTCCGAGAAAACACAAGATAACTGACTTCTGCGAAATGACCATTTATTGCGTCCAGTTCATACGACGCCTGCATTCACGATCCTGAGAAGAAAACCGCCGAAAACTAGGCATTGATGATAGAACAGTCGGATGATTTCTTGAAAGGTGCACGTTTGAAAAAAATATACTTGGAAGTACGTTGGCTAATGAGACAGCCTAGCGACACAATTGCTGAAACTCGTTGCGTGCAGTCACTGGCCTACTAATATGTTCAGTAAAACACTAAGAAATTTTAAAACGTTTTTGAAATGACTTCATGAAAATTACGCATGGCAGTAATTGAACTTGTCCATAATTACCAGATGACTTGTGCTAGGAGCCGTCGGAATGTTCTGATTCTTGTGGAGGATAACTTCGATGGTACCTGTGTGTATGGCAGCTAGTCATTGACTCACTTCTGTCTATAAGGAACCTGTAATCAAGATTCTAGAATCATAGCTTTAGTCAAGTCTGGGAACCCTCAAATGGTGTCAGCTGTTGAGATTTCAGGCAATTCACATGACCTGATTATAGCAGATCAGTTAATAAAAACCAGGAAGGGTGTCGAGTAATTAGGTAAATCCATGGATATCCGGTGGTCCGTCACCAATCTCAGTGCTCAAACGTAGATATCCAGTGAACAATACGAGATTTTTGTTGCAGTGCGATTGATCATTTCGTATTGAATTCTTCAGTTAAAAATCTCAATCACACCAGTGCTATCAGAAGATAAAACGACAGGGATTGCATGGTCGGCAGAATTTCAGATCACTCTGTGCCGTCAGTTTAACTTTATCTGTAGCAACAATGCTGATCGACCTGTACTGTCGGTAATAATGCCATCAGAACCACAATGAACTGATAAATAACACGACACAGTTGTCTGAGTAAACTAGGTTCACTAGCCTACCTATGTAGAAGGATATCAAAGAACAGGTATTTGGTTACTCCTCACGAAATATATTCCCGTACGTTCTAAATACGTTTGATGGAAAATGTTCACAAATCATCTGGGAATTTCAAAACACGTTAGCGTATGCGGGAGGTTTTATGGTCTTGTTCAGTGCAATCGGACTTCGAAGCAAACCCAAACGAAAATGCACTCTACATACACCCGGAAATCGCTCCAGACACCATTATTTCACACTCTGAATGTGTTCACCCTATACGGGTGTTATCTCCAATGTGTTATTTTTGTTCGTACCCACCGTGCAAAACAGCAGTTGGATTACTGATTGTAAAAATATCCATTGAGTCTTCCAACAAAAAAATGACAAAAGTTGTCTATCTTGGTGCAACTTGGGTTCGGTTAGAATATAAAGTTGATGGAAGCTCGGTAATAGGGCCTATCTGATGAGCCCCAAAAAGGGCGAAACTAGTCCTGGGCTGTCGAAGAGTCTTCAGCAACCTTGTGAGTAATTTCATTTATGAAAAAATACTGTGATAATTATAAAACGTACCAACGGTAACCTGAAGTTGCGTCTGTAAAGCATATTCAGTTAAAATGTACCATAAACGAAAGATTCAGCTGGAGTTCAGACAAGTCCTCCGTAAAGTGCGAATTGGTATGCAAATGAGTGTAGTTGTCGAATGACTAGACAAGTTTTTTTTAATGTGAACAAGAATCTTATCCGAGTAATTCAAGCAAAACATTGAGAGCAAGCCCGGAAATTTTCCCGTTAACTCTCAATATTGTTCTTCTTCGTTTGTATACACACAGGTTTCTCAGACTGAAGCTGCGCTGACTGATTGTTACGCAACAGCTGGATGCGTTGATTAGCCATTCGTTATCCAGCAACGCGTCCTTACTTGTCTGTGGGCGGCAAGTAAAGACTAATGATATAGTTGTTAGATCAAGTCTTGCCTGCTTAACTTACATGGCATCTACCTTTAAATGACTGATGCTAGCGGTTTTGTGTAAACTGATAAAATTTAATCGAGTTCTTCACGGAGGATTCCGAGTTGTGTTTTGTTGCTCGTTCAAGGCGGCTTTTAGACACATTTTATTGCTGCATGAGTACTATTCGGAAATGTGGTACTTCCACATCACGAATCGGGTATATCCTTAGCCCCGAGACATTTTTGCAGTTACGGATCTCTTCCAGTAGGTCTCCAATGAGGTAATTGTTTTCTCCAAAACGAAGGAAGGAAAATTTGTTTTCATAGGTGAATACACTCCCGTCGATGAAAAAAGCCCCACAGCTAAAATGTTCCATAAAACTGACCCACATTTATCGGCGAACTGTCATTTCAAATGGTTTACGTAACCACCACACATCACAGAACATTGGACTAGTTGGATTTGACGCAGTAGGTCAGGCTGATAGCTTTGTCATGGATACGCTCACAAACCATTTGCTGAGACGTTTTACAGTCAATAACTCGTAAGCAGGAACTAACCGTAATGATTCAGTAGTTACCAAGTTCCCGAAATTTGGATGGTTTTCTCGTGTTAATCAAAGCAAATAATCCCAATCACTTACATCACAGGGGCTGACGATCATCATTCAGGCTGGCCATGTTACGCTGGTATGCGTGGATAATGAACAATCGCATCAGACGAAATGCTTGATCCCGTCTCACATCATACACAGCCTTTGAAACCCTTATTGCAGAAGCTTTCAATAGGTTATTGTTGATTAACTGCCGAACAAGAAACAAGCCCGTCGGGGTGACGTAGAAATTTCCACAAGGTACCTCCCTCATACAGAATAGAGTACGAATACTGACGGAGGAATATGGTCCATACCACAGAGACCGTCAACAGAGTTAGACTTTGTCTCTTTTGTGAGTTTTCTCCCGTTCATATTCAAATAGTTGCCAAACAGAACCGATGATTATTTTTAGCGACTTAAATATCATGACACAAAGATAACTATGTCATTGGGTACCTAGTGTTATGGTCTTCTTAAATAATGGTGACAAACTTCAGTAGGAAGAGCGATTCTAATCAGAAGACTCAAAAACACGTTTTTAATTTTAATTCTTCTATCACGACCCAAATATCACGTTCGTCTGAAGTATGTGGTGCAGAATTTCTTCGATTAACTTGTAAGTCAAATGCGCAGTATTGGTCTTTATAAATGGCCGCAGCTCACATGTATATAAAAGTCAACTTCTGCTCTTCAGAAAGAAATATCGCCAGTCTTTCACATTGTCAGCTGTTCCTCGTGAAAGACCGATAAAATGGCATCAGTGGAATAGCTGAACTGAAGTCAACCATCAAGGAGATTCGGAAGCTTCTCGCAACTCTCTTGCTTTGATTATCAGCCTCCAATGAAGCATACTGGGCTTAGAAATATAAGTTTCTGCGGTTGCAGGATGACCGATGTCATATCCTGTGCAAGCCAACCGCATAAAATCGAACAAATACCAAAGGAATTGTTGCGTGTTCAGATTTTCACCGATAATTCTCAACCCACAAATGAGTCAGATAAATCTTGGTTTTCTGAGGAGGCAAATGGTTGACGCTCAGACTGTGCATAGAAACCGGCGTAATCCTAAGGCTTGAGGTATGTGCAATGTTATTATTGTATTATTGTATTCATAGTACCGCCTTTGTTGATAAACTTACATTTGAACACTAACTTTTTTGGTTTTGCGCGTAACTCAACGTGACAATCCTGACTGATGGAGGCAACCAATAAAGAATAGTGTTTGCAATCGTTGGCTTATTCATTAAGTCAGGTCGTGTAGTTGCAAATGTCGCACCAATAATCTAGGTGACATCATCAGTAGATGTTGCGTAGCAGTGGTAGCTCGTCGATTAGTCTGAAGTCTGACAATCAGACTTACAAAAATGGACGGGAATGTTTGAGGTCCACAACCGATTTGACAAATCAGCACGTCGATCCGGACACAATCTACAACTTAGCCTCACGTACAAAAGACCAGCAACTTAGCCTGAGTATTAAAGTGAAGCAGGAGTCACGTCAACAAAGGCCACACCGTGAAACCAAGGAAGGATAATGACAGCTCCCCCAGCATCGATCAATGCACTGGTGCAGGAGACTTCGGTGTTAAACGTCACTTCAGCATCAGAGGACAAACCAAACCAAACAGCCAAACGTTTTCGAAGTTCAGCCCAGGCCAGTAACATGTTAACACACGAACATCACTCAGGTCCACTGCTGCAGTTCTGAACTGCCCACACAAAGATCCGCCATCGGTTGATGGTGGCATGTTTGCAAATAAATAGCCTTGCTCAGTGGAAAAACCAACAGATTTTGCCCAACAGTAATGGTGAGATACACCAGCAACACGCATCTTGTCAATTGTAACAGATATCCATTGGGATAGCGGGCGAAGACTGACAACCGATTTGTGATGGTTCTTTTGCACCTCAATTGACTTAGGCACCCGGTCACACATTTTTGTGTGCTGGATTAGAAATCTGTTTAATATTTTCCAGAACATGCCGGGGATCTTGGAGCGTTTGGTAAGCGTTTGAATTCTTCGACGTTCAAGGATCTTCAGACTTAGTAAACTCCTTGGAACAAGTCACGCGTTTTGAAAAGCACAGTTTCAGTAGATCTCTTTGCAATTTTTCGCTTACATAATTTTCATGCATAGCTCAACCCTATGAGCTAAAAAAAAGGAAACCTCAATTAAAACTCGCTCGATTATAATTGAAACAAAACATACTTAGCAGCGTGGTTCACATAGTACGGTTATCACAAAAGGTAAACCATGCATAAAACGGATTTACTATATATAAACAAAAACACCAACCTGAACCACTTGCGTCAGCTGTGTTGTTCAGTGAATTGAAACATGCAGAAACATGCAAAGCCAATTTACGCGCCACCCAAGTCGACGCCCGTGCAATTTTAGAAGAATCCACCGATAGAGCACATTGGTAATAAAAAGAAAGGAAGGCAAATGAATAATAGGTGCAATTCAGATGGGGATTTATACGGAGGCGAAGATAGCATCGGTGGATTTCTCCTGCTTTTCCGTCAATGCATGTAGCTTAAACATAGTGTTTCACTGGAGAAATCGAGCACCTAGTCCCGATAGTTGCGCGCGTGCTTTGTAAAAGATTCACGCGACCACTCAGATTATTACTCTGCACATGTCCGCGGGTTAGTTGAGGGCCTGTCTCTTCAGCGCACAAACCTTAACTATGACTTGTCTCCCCTTGTGTTCCAAATCGCGACTGTAGTTTTACTGATGATATGACAAGGTCGGATGTCGATATGATCACCCGCGGGCCGCATGAATCTCGACTATATCCACTCCGCTGAACTTCAAAACGAATATGAACTACAGGTTACTTGTACGTGGCCAGTTTGTTATGCGTCTAGAAATATGAATTGCCCTGTCTGACTCCACCAACCTTATTCGATGTTGCAGTCGCTGCTGTGCAGTTTATTTAGATCTGTTCCATGCTATTCCTCACCGTGTGTGAATGGCATCAAGGGAGCTGCCAATAATAAATATCGAGAAATGTAGGTAGCTCTGGTTCGCTGCCTGGTGGCTGATCTGTTCACCGAGGTTGGCAGCTAGATTATAAACGCTTCGTCACCAACTGAGGAGACAATGTCAAGTGGACATCCAGCGGCTCACTGACGATACTCCTTCGATTGGTGGCAAATGTTTGCAGTTCATTTGTCAGGCTTGGCGGAACGACCGACACCCAAACCCTGTCAATACTCACCGCCTTACATAGCATCAGGTTTCGTGGCATCTCCCAGTTGTTCTTATTTTGCTTTCTTTGTAAGCAGTGGTTTTAAACCAAAACATGAAACTGCGTCATTTGAGTTATCATCTTTAGTTCAAGCCTTCCAGTACAAAACTTCACTCCATTTGAATTCGATGACTATCTCTTTAAACCAATATACAGCTATGTCCTTGTCTTCACAGAAAACTTAATTGGTAGATAAAAGCTTGTCTGATTGCTTCTTACCTTACTAGTGCGGCCAATTCAAAGATGGAAATGCACGCAAGAGCTGCACTTCAGAAACGGTTTTATGAGAGGTTAAAATAACCCCTATGGGCAACACCATCTAAAGATGTACTGCTGAAGTAGCCGGTCAAATGGAGCTCCAACTCCTAGTCAATGGGAATTGAAAATGTTTTTTTAAATCTAGATGGGTTTGTTCCATTCAGTACCACCGCCTCGCTTCCAGCACTGTGAGTCTTGGAAACTGAGTGCAGCCTTCTAGAGTTCGATCAAAACTGGTCATGGGCCCCAGAAAAGGACCAATTGTGAACGTCGTAAATTCGTCCTTTGGACTAGGGCAAATGGCATGAGGTCTAATGTCGCCGGCACAACAGACGGGTCCCATCGATGATCAGTCGGTACCCAGTTTCAAAAACTTTTCAAAGGGCAGAATTCCAAATGTCTTGGGTATTCGGTGTGTAGTTGACGGATAACTTCTTGTTGCCCAAACCCTCACTGTACTAACGCGCAGCGGCTTTAAGGTTGCGAATGCAATCAAAACCCATGCCTATTATGGTAAAACAATTTGTCGTGTATGTAGGTAGGCGGGGTGATTGATGCTTCAGTATGTGTGGGCTATATGTATATGTGGGCTGTCCGAAAGAACCTATCTTATTCTTTATGTGGTATAGTTCGGCAGACTTCTAATATTCCTCGAGGAATGCAGAGATTCTGGACTTCGTATCGAGGTAAACAGGAAGAAAAATACTAGTCAGGCTCCATTTGATGCTCAAAGAAATGGAGCTGCAGGCATAAGGTAAGCAGGTGAATCTGATCGATTGCAGACGAATTCAGGTAATCTTAAAGGAAGAACATTCCCAAAAGGTAATTCATCGAGTTTATAAACTTCACTGGTCTAAATGTAGTTTAATTATAGAAGTTTGGAATGTTTCAGATTGAAGTTCGAGAAGCCCACATGATTCCAAACTATCATCTCGTTGAGGATAGAATCTTGGCTGTTGGATCCGCTTTTCCTTTTTTCTCTTAGGTCGGTCCGTGGGAGAATCTCTTTTCAGGGCACCTCCTCTTTGACAGAGCAAACAATGTAGGGACCGACGAAAGTATCTCATCTTGTAAGGTGTAGACTTAGAGATAAGCACTCTACCTTAGCGAAGGCATCCATAACATACTACTTAAAACGCCTACTGATAAAGGACGGATACTTATTCACCTGTATGTCGGCCAATGTTTTGTTCGGTAAATATAGCCCTGTTATTCAAACTCCTCCCACACTTACCCTGGCAAGTTTGATCCATCATCCGAAGTAGACCAGGCGCACAGTCACAAGAATATGACGAACCTGCCGGTTTGCAAATCTCCCCTTCCCGTTGGCAGTGGATACAAGTGCAAGCATCTGAGGATGACCACATAAAGTGGAATAATGTTTACTTTTCTTTCAAACAAGGTTTTCACAAACCTAACAAAAAAGAAACTCCAAGTACAACTGATTGCAGGTTTATCTTGTCAAACATGTGGCTTACGAGTTTAGTAGGAAAGGTAACTCTATTCCTCTGGTTGTTCATATGCTTGCGATTACAATTTTACTGTGACACGCATGGCAAATAAAGTGAATTAAATTAAATTTAAATTACATTAAATGTATCTCAAGGAAGGTCCCACAGGGTAACCACAGAATCAAGTGCTTCCTGATTTAATTGACACCCGAATTCCGAACGGGCTGCGGCGGTATATTCCACCCTCTGATTGCATTAAAACCAAAATATAAGGCTTTTTGGTTGTTTATTTCATTTTGGCAAGTTTCGTACAGTTGTCTTGGATAAATATAATTTTGTTCAGATTCACATCGCTCTCGTTTGAACGGTCGTCCTCCCATTCTGGCGTAATTATTCTGGTGGGCGCATACCAAAGGGAAGCATTGGACTCGAGTTTTGTTCCTATTAGAGCTCATCAGCAGTGCATATCCAATCGCCGTGACGGGATTTGAACCCCGGACATCTGACATGCGAGGCGAACGTGTTACCAGTATTCCACTGACGCACGTCGCACGCACCTGAATTTTCACGTCTGAATAGGCGAACGTGTTCGCGTTTGTGCGATATGATTGGTGTTTTTCTTAACGTTGAAAGTGTCAAGGTCTCTATAGCAATTGTAATTACCGCAAATGGAACCGGATTCTGTAATGTGTTGGAATATTGGTAGCTCGGATGAGTTTTTTGGTTGTTGATCAGGTGGCTTTTGATCTGTTCGCCGAGCTTGGCAATTGATTTGCAAACGTTTCGTCACCACACGAAGAGACCCAATGGCGCACTGAAGATATCTCTTCGAATGGCGACGAAACGTTTGCAAATCAATTGCCAAGCTCGGCGAACAGATCAAAAGCCACCTGATCAACAACCAAATCAATCGCCAAGCTCGGCGAACAGCCACCTGATCAAATACCAGAAACAGGCTTTGTTTCCTCAGTCTGTTTACTGAGTTTGACGATTTTGTTGCAACAGACTTGCAACATTCACAGATGTCCTGGAAAGAAATTGGTTTCAGAAGGTACTCACAAAGCAGTGGCTACCATTGTCTAGTCAGTCTATGAGTAGGAAAATATAGGTTGAATTCCGTAGATTTACTGATCGGTTTCGAAGATTCCTTTTTTCAAGAACCATTCTGTGTTAACTGGAGACACGCAGGCTGTTACCTACTTTAACGTTGAACAACTTGAGAAAATACCTGCAAAGACTTCCAGAGCTGATCAGCGTTCCATCATTTATGGTGGATAGGTAGAGGTGTTTGGGTACATGGTTGTCCCACAAATTGCCACTTACTTGATTCAGCATACCTAAGAACGCAACAATAGTTTGTTCAGCGTGATATGCAAGCCACACCACCCATGTTTGCTAATGCATTAGGTTTAGTTGCTTTGTTATGCTCTATTCACCATAGATTATTGAAGCAGCCTGCGTATTCCTTAGGTTTATTTATTCGAACAACTAGCTGTTTGTCGGCCTACCAACTGAGCAGTCAGTCGTATTGTGCTGTCGGTCTTTGAGAAGAAGAGACTTTCACAGGATTAATTTGGCCCGCTCTGCTCTTCGGCTGTTCCTGAAGCATGTTTTCGGTTTGTTACGTGGTGAAATTTGGGTGGCAGGCAGTCCGTGCTGTCTTTCGGAGGATTTCAGTTGTCCATATTTAAAGTGGCTTCGTGTAGTTCGTCAGTTCTCACAACTGACTTGAGTTCGGAATATGCTCTTTGAACTAATACCTTAGCTACATGTTGCATGCACTGAATAGCACAACATTGTACCCTATTTCATATCACTGTACCAGTGTGTGCTGTATGTTTTGTGTATTTGCTGGTTGCTTTAGTCAGTCACTCTTTTGAATGTACGGATCCTCCGGTGTGTCAGACCAAAAGTGGTTACTGGAGCCAATTTGTATAGGCCAAAAAGCTGTCCCCTACTTGAGCGCACAGATTGATTCATCAAAGTACAGAACATCACTTTAGGATTCGCATCATTATGCGCTCCGTTACAACTTAAGTGTAAGCTTGTCGATAAGCCCGCTTACCTGTGCATTTGCACAAGTCATAAATGCACTAGGATACATAATGTCAGTACACATGCAAGGCGCGAGTTGTACATGTCCAGTTCTGTCACCTCTGTTGTCAGGATCGAATACCGGGACGGGTAAACGACTGTCTCCCATACGAGCGTAAAGTCAGTCTTAATTTGATGCTGTACAACTGGGCCTCTGCTGTCTGAAAAGTTCAAACGCCTTTAGACAGCTAAACACCCACGGCTCGGTCTTACAACAGGCATTAATGGATCGCAGCATGTACGTCATTTGTAAGCGAATGTTTCCGATTCTCTCGAGCAACTCACGAGGTTCATCGGGCTTAGGTGATTGGGGTATGTTTTGTGTACACCAGACCATCGTCTGCCCCGAAATGCCGGCAGCAGGGATGGGTGCGTTGGGATCTGTGCACCCACCTTGGCAAGTGATACTCCTTGCACCTTTAGACAGGAGGCGCCACTAAACCGATTCCAATGGTGAGCTTGCCTTCACTTCTTTGCCGAATGTCCTAGTTGAGTCTTGTCTGTAGTACCTGTGCGTGAATTTTGCAGGCAATAATGGGTCAATCCCACCAGGGGCTTTTAGATCCAAGGTGTCATTCAGACCTATCTATTTAAATGGAAGATGCAGGTACATTAATCTTGGCCGTTTCCTCCAAAGGGACGAGGTTTTTTGGGAGAAGTCCTCAGGACTCCCGGATATTCTGACATTTTACGGGGCCTTCTTCCACCATGGTTTTATGGCAGTAAATCCAAGTTTACATTATTTACAGTCCGCGACGATGGTATTGTGGTATTAATGAGCCTTTATCCTGACACTTGTGGTTTGGTAATGGAATGGTAGTTGGAATCCAGTCTAACAGATCAAAGAAAAACAGAACTTAGGGGCAGCCCCCTTTAACCGTGTTTAGATTAGAAGGTGCTCGGTTTTCGTAGATAAAGATTCTAGACAAGTGACTGCCTCAGGATCCGTCAGGCTCAGAATAAAATAAACTACCGAAAGAACACGTCGGAGCAAAAGCTTTGGCCAGAAACAAGTTGCGTCCTTTTTGCGTTTCACAGAGTCAATGATAGGATGACTTCAGCAATTAGCCGCATATTCGTACGCAGGCTAATGATTTGTAAAAATGGTTTTGCAACCGAACTCACGACCCTTACCGCTTTTCATTCACACGGACATCTACGAACTGTGTTAGCCGCCCTGCCCCACGAACTACTAAGTTTCTAAATGTGCATGGTTAGACAGTAAATGCCAGCTAAATGTAACCTAAAAGTGCATAAACCACGTAGAATCAGAAAGACCAAACCTGAATGATCAATGTTACTGTAAAACAGCGATGAAGTTCTACTGAAAAACGGACAAGTAAAGTTGCCAGTGATCAAGTATGCGTAAATCAGAACAACCCAGCTGTCATGAAAAACATACCTGGCTCACGAGCATGAACCGACGTAACATCCACGCAGTACAGATTACATAATCCGTCTGGAGAGGAACAGTCCACACCACAGTAGCCTCGTTCTTGCATTCGTAAGTAGAAATGTTGATTTTTTGGAACTGGACTTCCCGACTGGAGCAGACATCCCGCAGCAGGGTTATCAGCTCCTGGTGAACTGACTTCTCCTGTTCCAGACCACCGCACCACGAGTTCATCCATTGCAATTTCTTCCATTGTAGTTCCCCGAGACTCTGCCGAGAATGCTGTCGGTTGCTCTGAGAATATGATTCGCCCGTAATTGTCCACATGATAAGATGTATAATAATTACGACCTTGATCGTTGTTCCTATAAGTGCCCTCGGTGTAACTGCGGGTCACCAAAGTGAATGGTTCCGTTGCAGTAACTTCCATATCCAACGTTCCTCTTGAATAGGACGAGCTGTACTCAGTTTCCACACGCAAGCGAGCAATAACTGACATTCGACCAACACCTTCAATGTTGACCGCAAATTGCAGTTTGAATTCCTCTTGAAAAGCACTTCCTAAGGTGAACAAATTGTAGGTGCGGGCGCGACCAACATCTGGGTCACTGGAACAAGAGGTTGCAATGAGACCATCCAAAAGATGAAATATGGGCATTAGGAAACGTATTGAATGAAACTCGTGTAGATGAGGGTCGATACTGCGCAATCCACTGGAGCTGCGTGGATTTTTTCCAACCTGTATATCCAGATACACAGGTATTTCCTTCGGCGCTTCGGTTGGAATTAATTTCAATTTCAATGTACCTTTGAAGGCGTAATTGTGATCGTTTTCTACGGGAAGAAGAAAGTAGAAGGGAAACGAGATGAAACATATCAGGCTTGTTAAATCACACGATAGTACATCTATGAACCTACACCGATCTCCGGGATAACCAAGTATTTGCAACCCAATGGATTGAAAGTATATTTCGTACGCTTGAATCGACTAGCTCGTGGACTGTTTACACTTGAACAACGAAAATCAGTCATTTGCCAGACCATGTAAACGTTGCCTCCAAAAGGTTTCAGTTAATAAGCGGATGCAAATTAATTCTATCCCTGTAAGTTTTCGGTTTGATAGTACGATTTCCAAAGAAAAAAACGTTATGAGTAGAAGCATGCAAAACCTCAGTGACAATATTAATCATGATGGATGGTTTCGGCCATTCGTTTTCATATGGTTGTCCCAATGAACTGCTGGTAAACTCATCCATGTTGGATACGGATATTCTGTTCGACGAGGTCTGCCTTGATGAGTTCACATAAGCCTTGAGAAGCACTGAATCACACAAGTGAAATCCTGGTTATCGGTAAAGGTTCGCGCGTACTCAGCTGTTAGAAGAAGTATATCTAGGCAATTTATTGTGTCCACCACCAACTTGTCCAAAAGCCCAGTGCAGGAAGTATTGCACGATAAAAAAATTCCAAAGACAGATGTGTGTGATAGGAAAGCAGCTAACGAAAATCGCAAAGGGTTGATGTTGGTTGCTGGCTTTAAGGAGGCCACTGCCTTCCACTCCTAGAGTAAGCTCCGTCTGCATGAATATCAATGACTTTTGCTGCTGTGAGATCTGCCCAACCTCAAAACATGAGTATTTCGCTAAGTTTTCTAATAATCTAATCCTGACGTCACGAATGCACACCCATACGTAGCTGATTTTGGTGCACGAATCACTGGATTGTTAGAAAACATGTCTCTCTTTTCTCCAGCTTGTGTGTGTGAGAATTAGGTATAGTTCACGGATTCACCTCCACTATAGCTGGTTCAGGATAGCCCGCTGAAACAGCTGGGTCAGGTGATCAGGAGACGCATCTGATCCACTCAGGGGTATGATATGGACAAATGCTCAAGTTGTAATTGCTAATTGACGGCTGCGCCGTCTGACGGATGCGGGAAGAAAACAACAAAACCTGCTGAGGACTGATGAATACAGATATGACTGATTCATGGATGTGACCCAAAACAAAATGTATGAATCAGCAGTACATAACGGGTGAGGTCAAGGATGAACATTATTGGTGTGGCCACAAATCAGTCTATACGCTACAGATGATTTAGTGGAAGAATAAGTGAATGGTTGCACGAATATGAGCTCTATCCGCATTTGTCTATCGCAGTCGAACTAGTCTCACACAACATAAGTGAACACCGATTAAAGCAAAGGTAATAAGTGATGAACAATGTGAACAACAGCAATGAGCAACATAGGTGAACAATGAACTTCTCGCTGCAGATCAGCGCTCACAAATTCAGGCTGGCTTAGTGGAGACGCAGCTCATTCACTACTTGAATTGTAGATGAGTATGTCCCTATCTAAACTTATGCCGTAGTCTGCCAATCGAAACTTTATTCCTTCCTTTTTGGCCATCTTCTTAGTCTGATAGTACCAAAGAAGACCCTCCACAATTTTTCCCACTCAGCAAACTACGGTACCTATAATTCTGTGGAGGAAATCAATAATTCGTCAAATTTCGGTAGCCATATTCGGATGTTGGCTACTCCCACCAGTGATTGTTAATCAAAATTCGAATTTAGCAAACTGCATTTGAAGTTTTCTAGGGAGCTTAAAACGATGAGTCTGTTTATTGCTGGAGCATGCTGCGCCTCAACCAATAGTCCTGTCGTGGAATTACAGCCGACAAGTTTGGTTGAATCATGCTGCTTGCACACGACTGCAAGGCTAGTGGTTCGCTGTCGTGACTTGGCTGCCCAAGAACACCAACAGATGCGGTCAGCTGGGTTGTATCAGTTGTATCAGCTTGTATCAGTCTCATTTGGTCAGCCTTCACCAATCAGCATTCCGCTTGTACCAGTTTCGCTGGTCTGTCTATACCACATCCCTGAAGCGGTCGGACTGTACCACCCCGATCGTCTGACTCAGTTATTCCGGCGCTGGTCACGAGTTGCATTCGCCTGTCACACGCCTACAAACTCGCTTTGAGCGTGGTGGTGCGCACATGGTCACTGTCGTGACGCGTGGATTAGGCTACCGGATAGACGTGAGAATTAGATATGCGGTCCTGTAACATCGGACCAAACCGTGATTAACTGTCGACACGTTAGACTGGTTTAGGTAGACTAATCCTGAGTATACTCCTGTCTATCAAGCCAGTTAAGTCAACCTGTATGACACTGCAAACACACGTAGCCTCGAGTTCAGGCAACCAAGCCGAATACCATACACATAGCTACAGTAATATCCGAAGGCGATGACTCAACTCAGACGCCCCTTCCTTGCGACTGATCCGTCCAGAGATGTAACTGGTTGCGACGTCAGCTGGTTAGTGTAACTATAACGGGCAGACGACAAATCGGTTTAATCAAGCAGGGAGTCCGATCAATGTAGCAATGTTGACGCGGTCGCTCGTACTGGTTCAATTATTTGTTTGTCGTGCTTGCCTCCGGCTTCTCAGTTCAACATCGGGTTGCCACTTACATGCATTCGTTCAGCTGCTTCGAAGCTCCCCCTCCTTGTTAAGCTGCAGCACAGGAGCGTATCTGGATGTGGCTGACCGGCCAAATTACCTGCCAGTGGTTGTTCCAGTTCAGCATTCTCCTATGGATATCCTAGGCCATGCTACGTCCCCCGAGATATGCTGACTTGCCTGAGACCAGTGGTATCCGTTTGTCACTTTGTGACTGTATCCCTACAACCATATCGTGTGAGATGTGGCGTCATATCACAGATACAAGAAGGATATGTTTCAACAAGTCTCAATCGCTTAGCAAGGCTATATGGTGACTACAAAACCACAAACTTAATAATAAGCCCAGGAAGGTAATAGTTCTGCCATATCAGTCTCAGAAACTTTAAAGAATGACATTCATTAGTCATTGTTTCTAGCAGAGGGGACATTACTCCACTGACTATTTTATCCTGTTTTATCAGTTTGTTTTAAAAATGGCCGTCGACCAAATAAGATTTGTAGGATTATGTGGAGTAAACTTCACCCCATTGCTTCCCCATGTAGATGTGAGCACTCCAGCTGTTCCGTTCGTGGTTTGTGCCCATTCTCGTGCTACGTCGCCTTGATTCGCCGAAGCACCTCAACATATTAACTACCGGTTTTTTCAATTTAAAAACATTAAACCCTTCGAACATCAGGCCAATCGATCCAACCCATATGTATTCGTTGTAAGCTGCCTGGTGCTGTATAGGGTTGGTGCAAACGTTTAAAATGATTTATTTTTTATTTTTATTTATTGATAATAACATTTGCATCACTCAAGAGGAGCGCTCTGCAGGTAATCATCGTTCGAAACAAGACAGAAGGAGATAAAGGTAGCGCCTGGAATTTCGAAAATATGTAGTGGCAGGTCCGTTTCAGTCACAAAATGTGTTCAGTACTGAACAGCCTACGAGCAATCTGCTGTAGATCCCGGAGGATGGCGCTCCAGAGGCTATGCCCTGCTATTCAACCAGGTATCATTTTGATCAATGATCAATGTCATCCAAATTTGGTTTCACAGACATTCAAATGTGTATCCAACTGCAGTGTATGAATGATGGAAATTTGGGGGACAGCACCCTGTAGAGATTTTATCAACTTTTAAAATAATATCCGTCTGAGAAACGGGCATAAACGTGTTTGGATACCTTAGGCTTGCTAGACAGTTATTGGCAATTTCATCAGAGCGACACTACGACATTGTTTACAAAATCTGACACGGATAGATTTTTGTGGCTTGTTTATGAACGTCATCCCTCACCAAACGGTCGTTTTACAGCTCACAATGATGAATTCTAAAAGAATCAGGTTTTTCACCAGTTGTGAACATTAGTGTCCCTCGTTTACTCAACTATCACGGCGTGAAAGCGAAACTGTTGGGTGAAAATTCACCCCAATCATTTAGTCTAGGCAGACACGAATTGCAACTCTTTATTAAAAAAGGTTATAATAAAATGGATAACATATTGTATGAAGTTTACGTTCATTATAAATGAACGACATAATCAGTGAAATAAATCTATGTTTAACCGGAATTTAGAATACAGTAGTGAATACCTAAAGTTCTAAAGTAAGCATAAACACCTGAATTTAGATCAAGTCAACGCAGAAAATGAATAAAAAAATCACTTTTTCGTCTGAGGACTGGATAAACTAACTCCATGTTTCGTCGCTTTTAGATATTTTACAGAAAAAGGGTGAGTAATCCCCATAGGTCTACTTCGAACAATTATGAAGAGACCAGAATTATGCGGTCGGATAAGGTTTTTCTAGTGGCCAAGGTTTCAAATTCCCTACACGTAATGTTGACCATACACAAAAGAGTCGTAAGGTTCACAAGGATGTCTAACTTACAGGTGGCTGCGCGTGGCTTTTTAGTGAGTGCGCTTGGCTTCAGCAGCACGAGAATCAACGTGAATGAAGGAATAAAACCAGAACAGTCATGAGCTGCTTTGCAAAAGAATCAACGATTACAATTTATTTAGTTACCAAAGCAGTAACCTTAAGTCATGGTTAACTAACTTACCTTGGGAATAGCATTTATGATTTCCTGAGCCGTAGTATCCATCTCGGCAAACGCAACATGCCAGGCCTTGTACCCGGAAACATTCGGAATCGGTGACCTTACACTCTGCTGCAGCATCACATCGTTCATCATATGAAACGCGTGGTTCCAGTGATCTGGCCGCAACATACGGTTCCGTTGGTGTCTCAAACGGACGTGGCTCTGGCAATCCATCAGTCCTCATCTCCCAACCCGAAGATGCCTCTGATGGAGATTCCATGGACCCTTGTGTCACTAAGCCAAGTTCAGCATCTTGGGGAATGAAAGTTTTGGGCACAATTCCCGCTGTAAAAAAGAGTAATGTGTACATTGTTCAAGCACACTTCGGTGCCTTATACAGAGCAGATACACACAAGGCAAGCTGAGTTCCGACGCTGATGAGCAAACCTCCAGGTAGACCTAGTCAGCCGTGCGCGCTAAGCATCCGAATGTTGTAGTAAGTAAAAATATTTGTGGGTTCCACTGCTGAATTTAAAGCGTTTATAAATCCGGAAATATTATTCTGGAGAAAAAAACTATTCAAATAGGTTGAATATCGCACCAGCGGGTCCGAAACAGAAGGACTTAGATAGATAGCCAAGGGATCAACGAAAGACTACAAATTACCCTAGATTTACGTCTTTATTTCTGATGCAACAGGTGTATCAAGCACGCAATAGCGATCTGAGGACCCACACGTTTGCGCTTGCGATCACCCGGCAATGTCATTAGCGAACGATTAGTCCAGTCCGTCAAGACTTCACAAGCATGAGTGTGCCCCTCCTAATCTGCCCACTGATTTAATCAGAAGAGAAGAATATATTTTGCCGAGACACTGTGTTTGCAAAGTGTCTATTCTTTTATGGATTGTTGTGGTGACGAACCGCTAGGTGATCACCTCACAAACTCTTATAAATAACGACCATCCGTTTCATTTGATGAACACTGTTGTTGTACAGGAAGCTTGATGAATCTGGCCCCTATGAAAAACAAATTCCAATATTCTCAACTTCCTCCAATGAGTTCAGGAAAGTTTATCAAAGTTTTTGGTTTGCTATCAGTAAGGTGAATGGATATTTT
This sequence comes from Clonorchis sinensis, assembly GCA_003604175.2. Classification (NCBI taxonomy): domain Eukaryota; kingdom Metazoa; phylum Platyhelminthes; class Trematoda; order Opisthorchiida; family Opisthorchiidae; genus Clonorchis; species Clonorchis sinensis. The sequence continues at coordinate 17,849,788 of CM030369.1, read as the reverse complement.
ACCTGAACATGTGTTACTATGTAAACAGTGAGGACAGAAACCTAGATCAGTGGATGATACGCCAAATCACACGTGTGTGGGACATTTACTTCAAATCATTTCTTGATCGTAGCAAGCTGTTGGCGTCAAGTGAACGTTTTTGAGGTTCGCTCGTCAGCCGACTTGATCCACACACTGGAAGCTTGTGTAGCAATGGCTATGTAGGATCTTCACTTCAGAAGTTGTTAGACATTAGATAAATGTCAACTATTCTCAAACGCGTGCACTACAACATCCTGGAGTGAAAGTAAGAAAACAACCCAAAAGATTTCAAACGTGAGGTTGAAGGACATGCTGTCTATTCCACCATTTTGTTGACCAACTAAATACACGCCGTCTAACGATAACCGTCCATAAGTGGGTACTAGCTGTCGCTGACTGGGTATATCGGTGGGATTGCATACGTTGTGCAAATCGTAAAACGGCACCCTTTATCCAGGCCCCCTGTTCTGGGCCATACCTACAAACTACACAAAGCTACACACTGTTTGAAGTGCGCGGGCGTTGTCTGTGGTTAACCTATTTGGCCGCAAAAGCCCCAACGTTTAAGGTGCATCATCTAATGACACACGGAGGTGAAGATCAGTTGTGGTGTAAAAATGACTGTTCACTGTTCTCCGATCATTGTTACGTTTGGTGTCCTCGGACTCCTCTGGTTGTGCCAAGGCTGCAGCACGACCGTCTTTGCGCCTTCGATGACCCGGTTTATTTGAGCATTAGGATTGTTGTTTTTCCGGGTTAAGTCGGTTTGCAAAAATAACGGAAATTCGAGCGTCGTTTTCCAAAGTATCTGATTGTTACCAAAGCTTCTCCTCGGTAATAACTCATTTAATGGATGCACCAGCGCAAGGAATACCCTCTGTTATGTTTTTCCTGTTCCATCCAGGGGTCATGCACTCACTACTTGGAGCTATATTCCAGTCAGAACCTGTCAGAGAACAGAATACGCCCGGGGTAGTTAATCACCTAGCACGTGGCTGACCCAGCGTACATCGTGTAGTCGATTACGCGCATCAGCTGGATGACCAGTGAATTTGTTGTCAACTGCCATTCGGTGCACTTCAGTGCAGATAGTACAACGATATATTCGCAGTGTTTCGAAGGCCAAGACGAGGCCAAGGACAAATCAAACAACCCATTTTTGTCAACCCACGGTGACCAGGGTAGGGATAGGGAGAAGACAGAACATCCTGGCTTCCCAAAGGGGCCATTATGACCCCAGAGGTGCTTAAGTTGCACGTTGCCAGAACGAGCTTTAACGGTTCTAGCATTGTTTCGTCAGCAGTGCTGTTGCCCGACCTGATTCAACTAGTAGGACAGAAATCTGACCAATATTTCTAGTGGTTTCGATAGCATGACCAGCTTTGGTCATGAGACACCCGCCCACTCTTGCAATAGTAGTTTGTTCATTGCGGGCGTAAAGCACATATAAACGTTGTATGGCGATATTAGTTGGATTATTTAATGTTTTATTTTACTTCGATGGAATCTGAACCTCGAAAAGACGTTTCACGCCAGAAGTAGAAGGCAGCAAACCCTTCTGCGATGACTGGTTTCATTTGGAAATTGAAAAAAGTGACGAAAGGCAACCTTGATGGATACCGCAGACACTGATTCATTCAAAGTGCTGGAATACATGGACTGCAAAAGTATGACAAAAATGGTCGACACTTCTTTGAAGAATAGACATCGCTACAAAGCAACTTGGTCGATTGAGTAGATGACCGTTCCAGAACTAAGACGACAGTAGTTGTTGGCCTTCTGCGTGTGGTGGTGTTCATGAAGTTGTCGTAAGGCTAAGATGTGGTCAGTGCATCCACAACTCGAATGGAACACTGCTTCGTCTTCAAGGCTCTTCCTTTTACCAGTGCTAGTAAGCCGTTTAGGGTAATAAGTGTGAGCAACTGAGGGGCGATGCTGACTAAACTTCAGCTCTCTAGGCACCTGCTGCTGATAGACTTCTTTGACGACCGAATCTTGCAGGTGTTCAATAGGAAACGATCTTCACCTAGGTCACTGTGAAAGCAGCTGCAACACAGGCACGAACCAGGACATGAACAGACCGACGCGTGTCCCAAAAAGAGTGACAGTTGCTATGTGATAAGTCCGAGTGCTGCACCGGTTGAGAGTGAGAGGGGACCAGGTAATGCTTTACCCACGTTTGTGCTGAAAGTTTGTAAATGAAATGAACAGCTAATCATCACGCTTCTGAGAATGCGATCGCTTCTGAGAACACCGACTCCAGCTGTTCTACCGAGGTAGCTTTCATGCCTGACTCATCTTCCTAAACTGGCATTTAAATTGTTTGCTCAGAAGAAAATATATTTACGCACATCGTCATCGCAGGACTCTCAAAAATCCTACACAGACTATTTCTTTGACAGTGTTATCGGGTTTGAGATCTTTAGTTGTGGATTTTAACAGACCCGGCCAGTCTGTCTGCACACAGTCCACTATCCACAGGAATCCAGTCATACAGAGCGCCTGCAGCTCTCGTACTGAAAGCAATACCCACACTGCTGGGGCCACTGAGCACCGCTTCTAGATAGCCTGACACCCTTTCGGTAAACTGTGAAAAAACGGTAGATTTTCGGGCGTTGTTCAGATGCATTGCGCAGTAGTGCCATATGTGTGTGTTGCAAACACGGCACACAAACAGGCTGTCTGAGTGGGATGGGTAGTAATTACAGCTGCTCATAGTTCAAAAGGACTACCCGCTGCTCCTACACTCCTGAAGCAAAGAGTGCTCCAGTGCAGGGGGAAAGCAAGGTGTCCACAACTTTGATACTCCAGTTAAATGTTCTGACACTCAAGACAGTCGAGGAGGGTGGGGTTATGTGCCTAATCCTCACCCATGGCCGCTGAACAGCAAGGTAATCGGTATTAGAGTACTCTCGGAGACCCTAACAGTGATCTGCGGTTTAACAGTGTGATCTACTTAGATGCGAAAGCTTGCCTAGCCCGGGGCCGAAGACAACAAGGCATGAGCGCCTGGCTGCCAAAGTGGATGAGCACAACAGCATCAGAATGAGGTTTTAAAGCTGTTTTGGCCTTATTGCGTAATGTATCGGTGGTCAAGATCAATCAGTGCTTTGTAACACTGCTTCCGTTAGAATAGAGATGCTGTTTGCCTGGATGTAACACCCTGTAACTTTCGCATACCAATCGTAGGAGATAGTGGGGCTCCGACTCCGGAAAGCCTAGATCATGATTACTCGTATTACGAAGGCTTATTTTCCTCAGTCTGTACCCATTTGGCCTTTTTTTCATCATACTTTCACTTCAAGGAACAATTTTCCAGCCACATTAGTTCGTCGGATTATCGAAGCACCTAAGCGCATCAACCACATCACGTTGGCCGGAAAACACCCTCTAGGTGAGTTTTGCAAGTTAACGTTAAACACAGGAAATATATCAACTAGTGGTCACTAGCGCACGCTAGGCTTTTTCACAAGTTTGTAGAGCAAATAAATCTAGAAATCCGCTGACATACATTCCTCAACTCCGTTGTGGTGAAAACACTGGAGATGAGCATAAAACCAGGAGCACAAATATACTGCATCATAATCGCGTCCATAAAAGATGGTGTCTTAACAACCCAGTCCTCACCCTAGAATTCCGGACAGAGGGAGGAGACCATCCAAGTCTAATCTTGACCTCTGACTTCGAGAAAGTGCTCCATAGCGCGGAGTCTGTCCTAATGACAAATATGATGTTACTTCCTAGCAGGACAGCCTAGTTAACTTTTGTTTGTAGTTGTATGACGAGGTCGCATTGAGTGGAGTAAGCATAGGGTATTGAGTTAACCCCACCGATGGCAGCCAACTTCTACATGATGCTAAAATGCGTTTATTCCGCTGCCGTTCCCAGGTGTAGGTACCTTGTTCCTAACTATGTTGCGGAGGGACATAAGGTTGTTGGTAATAATTCCTTACCCCACCCTTTCTTCCCGCTTTTTAACAAGCATTCTTCCTTAGAGTTGTTTGGCTGATAACCACTGATGTCCATTGTTGGAACCGTGGTGTGTATCATGCTGATTCCCTTTTGTTTACCGTTAGCTTCTGTATCCGTCCTCAAGGATCCGCTCTTAAAGGTAATCTGTTGTCCTTGAGAAGAGTCTTCACATACATAGAGAATCATCGACTGTCTCCCAGTGCTCCGTATTTCGACCGATTACACGAATTTTCACGCAAACGATTAGGCTAGTTTTATCTCTGTCAGCTAGATCTTATTTGCGAAGGGCCTGAAAATTTGGTGAGGTATTATGACACCGAAAGATATGGTCCTGCTATAGCGAGGTACGCACTCATGTTACCGGTGGAAAACAATATTAATTACAACCTGAGACTGCACAATACTTGTGGATTGTGAACTACAGCCGACTTCAATAGAGTTCATCAGGGGCTTGCAGACACAAACTGTAGCTTTCCAAGCTCTTGGATTGGCAGTCAGGTACGGCCTCGAAAAAAGGATGACATATCCATATTACGACTGTTTCTATTCTGAGAGCGCCTACTCTTTCCATAAGGTTTGCACAATGGTTAGTAGAAACAATGAGGACTTCGTTCCTGACGTGTTTGAGATCACTGCTTGAATACGCAACCTCAGTTTTTCACGTGTACAACAAGTGAGTCAGGAGTCCTGGAGCAACTTCATTGATTGAACACTAAATCGACATCAATCCTCAGAAGCCGCATTGTAGAAGAGAGTTCCCCATAGAAGACTGTCCATCTAACCTCGCAGTGGATGACTGACAAGTTAAATCAAGAGATGGAGCTAGGTAGAATAAACGAACATTTGAAATAAAGATAGCTGCATCAAGGTGAATCAAATAACTGATCATTAAGCTGATGATTTGGGTAAGTATCTACTGGACTGTAAAGTAGTTAAATGCCAACGTATTTAAATTCTGATAAAAACACATTGTCCTGGGATACGTACGTTCCTCAGTGTTCATCCGATCTTCATCTCCGTCATAGACACCCATGGGAATTTCCGTTTCCTCGACGACCTCCGGCATAATGGGAACAGTCGGCCCGAATTCCGGAAGGACTGACGCCAAGTCTGCTTCAGTATTGTTGTCTGCCCGGTCGTTAATGTCAGCTGGCCAAATTGAATCGGTATTTGGTGGCCAATCGTCCTCCAGTCCATCATAATCGTAATAGTCATCTATTCCGTCTGGGAACCTATCAGTATCCCAAGCGGCTGTCACTTCCGTAAGTACGTCAGCTTCAGGTGACTTTGGCTGGTCATTTAAGTGCTCCGTTCCATCACCCATTATCGCTGCGTTCTTCAAAACCCCTGTACCATCGACACCTCTATGACAGGTTTGCTTCAGCTGCTTTGTAAATTCTGCGGCGATACTAGGAAAATAGTGAAGAGCTGCGTCGGTGTCTGTTTGTGTATCATGGAGTGGGAATATCCATTCACCAGGCACCGCAACATTGGATTCACTACAAAAGGAACAAAATAGAGCAATTATTTTTAATCGAGACATCTGACATTTACAAATGAGGACAATTCAAGGCACTTTAAAATAGTGCGAAAACTCACTCAGTCCACTTAAAAACTTCTACTGACTGACCACTCCGTGGAAGATGGAAGCCATTGGGATGTTTCATAAAAATACCTGCTTCTGGTGGTTTCGCGCTAGAGACTGTGATGTCTTTTTCAGGCCACTCGATTGAAATGTACTGGAGCACGGCGTATGATTTTGAGCCATCAGTGAGGATGAGTAGTGTGTAGGAGTTGGACTGTCAAAAGCAGAAGATGAAGATGAATAGAGCAAATAACTAGACCATCTGCAGCTCAAACAGACTCTAAAAGCGACATATACACTCAGTTGCAAATCAATCTGGTTTTCACGGGATACTCAAGGGAATCTCTCTTTTATGATGTTCTTCAACATAGGCCGCCTCATGTTTCAGTTGGTACGATATTCGAGATATCACAGTATATTTTCATAAAGGAAACTAGTCACAAAATTGATGATTGCTGGACAGCCCACAACCGGTTTCGCCCTTCTCGGGGCTCATCAGATAGAGCATCCTAAAAGAAGCCACGAACTGGAATGTGCCATGGATCGTAAATAAAATTAAATCCAACCTAGACCTTATTTTTTATTTCAAGGCACTACTAAATGATGGATAACAAGATACATTAAGTCGAACGTTCTACCGGCAGCTTCGCAATTTTTAGCGAGCTAAAAGTCCAGTTGAATAAGTGCAATTTCTGCCCTCATCCCTTGGTTCTTCAGTCACGGTGAAGTATGCGCAACCACACTGCCGACAAAAGTAGAGCGTGATAAGAAATTAAATAATGTGTGCACTCCAAAAAACCAAATCTTTTCAGCGACGTTGGGCTTGAAGCAAATTACTCCTTTCCTTCTCCTAGCTTTGTATTGCATTTCCCCTATGATGCGTACACCGTTGCCCGGGAAAGCTTGTGGGGTAAAAATAAAGCCGGAGTTTTGTTGCTTGTGAGTTATCCCATTTTTATTGGATGCAGATGAACACTCTTAGCAAAGTTCTCACATGATCCTGTTAGTTTTCCTATTGCTAAACTAGTCAGATTTCAGGAAATCACCAGCTTACCACAGCCTGAAAGAGGTTTTGGTTGAACCATGTTAAATACGAACGTATTGGTAGTGACATGTTGCACCGATTCTGGCTATTCTATATTGAAAGAAATAAATTCAGGTGCGCATTTGTTCAACAGGTAAAGCGACCCAGATTTTCAACAAATGGGTTGATTTGGTATGCCACCTGCGCTACCTGTGAAGCGAAGGACATAACCAATTGTATTCTGTCTGTGAAACCCTAAAAATCCATTTGTCTAAACGGAACATGACGAAAGATTTCACTGAAAAAATGGGGTGTAAGAATAGACGAAACACCTGGTTTATACTTTTTTTGCGCAAATTTGAATCGCGGTCAGTGCGCCTCCCTTCCCTACTGTCGAACGTGGGAAGTGCATATTCCATGGTAGTCTGCTGGACGACCCTAGCCAATAAACCCATCAGGTTTGCAAGCTACGGGGCACTGTCGAATATCTTGGGCGCCGGATACCAGCTTAACTGGCGCCGTAGGCTGGCGATCCATAAATTTTGGCCACTACCATAACTGTATAGATGAAGGCTTATCAACCTGCACCGGCAGGACAGTGTGTTATCGACCAAACTGTTCTGGCATAACGATTGTAGGAAAAATATTCGAACAGCTGCAAAATCCGTTGGTATCCAGCTGGCTCCATGACTTTTAGACATAACAATTCGCCATGGATCTGTGTATTTTCTCACTCTGGTGACATTCATAGGTTAGTAAGTGTTATAAACAAGTGGCCCGGATCTCAGTTTGGCACATTTTATGTATGCATACCAGCCGCTGTTCGGGTAGATGAGAGAATGAACACAGGCCTCTCACTTTTAACCGTGAGTAAAGAAATCCCCTTTATACATTTTAGATGTTCAACCAAATTAGAAAATTTACACAGGAATATTCCAACTCACAAGATAGAACTGCACATGATTTGGTGTACACATTCTGCTCTTATAAGACTCATTTCAAACGAGTAATCTATAAGAAATTACCATAATATTTGGCAATAAAACACCCAGTAAACATGACAATGTTCCATCTGTGTGGATCATTAGGTCTTGTAGCATTTTGGTTAGAGGAAGTTGGAGTTGGATAACTGAAGTGACAACCAAATTCTCTTGAGGAAACTCCTTAGTTATGGGGTAAAAAAGGTGACTGCTATGGGCTCAGGACTAGATGAATCCCCGGATATTTCAGTAGAAACGTTTGGGTAGTGAGAGTCATAACAAGATAAATTTAGAACAAAACAATTTGCTTCGGTAGAGCAGGAAATTTTCAACAACAGGAAATATCAGCGCTAGAATGATTGTATAGTTCGAAATAACCGCAAGATTTTGATGCAGAAAGATATGTCTCAATCTATGCGGGGCCGCGCTTTATCTATTTTCCGTTACTCTGTTTGCCCTGGTGTGCTTTTATCGTTGTGAACCAACATAATGCTATTTGGTTCACATCATTACGAAAGAACCTATTTAAGCGTTTTCAACGAATATGCAATATAAATTTTTCAGTCTCCATCCAGTTAACCAATATTTCGGCCTACACTGTTGGATGCGAGGGGAAGTAGAGGTCATTTACAAACTGACCAACATCTACAGTAAAACCGCAAAGCGACTCCTGAAAATTTATGGATTTTAGGTCAATGTAATGCGTAGAGTCTACTAAAAAATAATGAAATTCACGTGGAAGGTTGAGAGTTTGTCTCCATCGGTCTCCATCATTTCATATTACCACACCGATTGGCCTTTGTTTTGACAGCCAATGCACTCAGTAACAGATTGCTTGGTGTGAGATGTGTCGTACCTTTTCTGAGTGTATGTTACGTCCAATTGCTAAAGACTTACGCACACAAAATGACTTGCTACGGGACAGCATTTGGGTTATTTCTAATAGAACAAAACAATTCTTGTACAACAGCCATGCGCTAAACTAACATGGTGCCTTAGGAGAGGAGTAATATACCACAAACTGGAGAACATTCACCGAATTTCGCCTTATCTTGAACGAGCAATAACGTTAGAAATTTCTCCTCTGGATACCCCTAAGATGGATGAGCTGAAAGCTGCACTGGAAGGCCATGGTTTTGAATTTTTCTGAAGGCTTTGTGAGATATACACCAACTTTGATATCTATTATGGATAAAATAGATGCTCACTACTTCTCAGCATGGACCAACTTCACTTACCGGATGAAAATTTTAATTAGAATATAAAATGACTATTTTTTTATCAACAAAACACAGCGATAAGTAATGTAGCCAAAATTTGTGAGACGGGCACTTATCACTTGGACCTCTGAGAGTCCTGGAAAGGAAGTCTACGGTAATCCCCGCACCAAAAAATCATAGTAATAAACAACTGTCAAACTGAACCCGGTATTTTCAGATGCGTAAAAGCGAACCTAGACGGCATGTGTGGAGTAAGTTTACATCGGTTGGCCAGGCCTCCATGGGAGGAAAATAAAACAGTTCGGACCAATTTATTTACAAATTTATTTATTATTCATTATTTAATTATTTACAATTTACAATCTATTTGCAGTCTTCTTCTCATATGTGCTTGTGTTATTCGGGTATTTTGCTACAACTAAGTAAATACAGCACAGTTCCCAGACGGACTTCGTGTAAGATGTCGGTCCTTCCCATATGTAGGATAAAATAAGCCTCATTATTCACCGTTCCAAATTTAAGACCTTTACCAAACAGACCACGAGCCAAAAATCCGGATAATAGACAATAATTCCAACCATGTGAAAAACAATCCATCCACTGGAAGAGCAGTCCGTGCGTCATCTGTTGTCGAACTTCAGCTTCATATTCAGTACATTTTGCAGAAAAACTTTCGCCCTTTACTCTGCGTCGTCAGTGTGTACATGCCGTTGTCAATGAGGACGAAGCAAAACGGATAGTTCCCATTCCAGTGTGTAGCAAACACAACAGAATCAAAGTTGACCAAATAAAAAACAGCATGTCAGCTGAGCGCTACCCGTGACAAGCCCCAACACTGGGCACACAACTGTCACCGCTTTTGTGGTATGGGATTGAGCGGAGAAGGTGGAACTGTACAAACAACTGTCGAGGCGACCATGAATGACGAAGACAGGCGCAAGGGTTTCTGTCTTATCGTTAAGGGAGGCGGCTAGCATTTGATCAGTCTAACATAGCCTATCGTTTTGGCAGAGATCCGAACCCATATACATTTGCATCGTAATGAGGATTGCTTGCTACGCCGGAGATATAAACCCAGAGACCATTTATTCCATCCAAGTTAGATAAAATGAATCGGCAGATCTGTTTAATTTCTACTAAGAGATTTCGCTGTAAAATCTTTCTTTGCACCAAACTAGTTTGACTAATCATAAGGAGGTATATGCTGACCGGTCATTTTACAAAGAGCTGCGTTTTGTTTGATGTACTTTGTAATGAGATTCACGTCTTTCTTCAGCAGAGCTTGGGAAAGAAAGCCGTAAAATCAGACATCCTTTTGGAAATTTCGCAGACAAAGTGCGTCCAACCAATCTTCTTACTTGACTGTCTATCTATTTTTCCATTTGTCTAAGGCATCTATGAAATCAAGTGGAAATAGAAAATGGGTTAGTATGAGAAAGTGGAAGTTGTCTCAGTTACTCCTTTGTTGTTCTAGCTTCGCAAACGTGATCAGCTTAACGTCACATACAATCCCGATGAGGGACACTACTTCCGAGAACACTGATTTGCACAACAGGCCACTTTTTTGTTTGCAGATGGTAGAAGACTTCCATGGGGATGCGCAACCATCTTGTACACAAATCGGGCCTTATCATTTCCAAGAGAGTCATTATGCGATTGCCCCTAAATTTTCTCACTTATTCGCAAAAGTTAAACGTATAAAACCACCCACTCAAGCAATTTGAACCGCCGGCTATGCTGAATACGGTTCACTCTGCTTCAGCGCGTCTACTAGGCATTGTTAACCACTTGCCTTCACAGCTAAAATAGCCGGTGTTGGTCAAGCGGATAAAAATATTCAGTGAAATTCATGGAACAAAAGCCCCAAAATTCCAGTTATGGTACCGTAAGCACAGCTCTGACCGACAGCTATTCCTTGACCTCATCAGGCTACTCAACATGCTGTGCAGTTGGGGCGTCGAAATGTTCACATCAGTGCGTCCCACTTAGCTGAATACACGTCATCTGCGGTGACAGTGGCTGTGTCAATCTTTTTTTCATATGGCTGTTTGTTTCCACCAATACTTCAGCCATGTCCTCCACATATTTGTATGGATCATGTTACGCAACCTCGATATAGCATGATACTCATCGCGTAGGGACGTTGGAAAACTTCAGTGATTGACAGTCAGTGTCTTCGGGATGAAATGGGAACACCGGATCAGTAATGCTAAAATAAGTCGAAGACTTAGTTCGCCTACGATAGATGAACTGATCAACCTCCACTGGCAAAGCTGCCTTGGTCACTTGCTCCGCATGCCAGTCGATCGATTTTGCCGAAGAGCTCTTTGTGCATGACCACGCGAAGAGTGGAAACAAGTGAGCAAAGGCCAATATATGAGTTGTCAGAGAAGTATGAAAACAATTGCTAACAAACTCAGCTGCGCTGGTCACTTTCGCCTCCTTAGTTGGGGATCCCGAGACAGGAACTATCAATGGTTATAGACATTATCAGTCGCGAGCTCAGTGGCGTACATGTATCCAAGCTACTGCCTTAAATGTATAGCTTGCTCTCCCGAGCTCCGTTGGCACTCCTGCATCTTGTACATCATCCACCGCCTTCAATAGGTGGCGATCTACTCCTGCGTAGCAAAATCATTGGTGAAGGAAATTGTGGCACCTATATCCAATTTGGAGCATGAACGCTGTTTCACCCCAAAGCTAATTAAGATGATGAGGATTTGTCGTGTAAGGGGTCATTTTTTAATGTTCTTTTAGTAACCAGTGGATTTTGTTCTGTGTTCTCGCCAAGGACAGCCTTGAAACTGTTTGTTGAGTATTAGCTAAAAGTAGGCCGGCAATCTATTTTCGTTCCACCGTTGTACCACAGGACAACTATAGTTTACAGTAGTTTGCTTACGGTGATGGACTGTGCTGTGTTCTATCAAATTTTACTACCACATTCTACACGTTTGCATGATTCAGCTATAGTTCATCATCATACTGTGGAATATTTTGTAACCCATGCCGTTTTGTCATTTATATCGAATGCTTTCATTCGTAACTCAGCTGGAAATATATGGCTCCTTATTTTATTTGGCTTTATTATTTAGAGTTAAAGCAGCAATATTCTACAGCCAACACAAAGAATTTATCCAGGATATCCCTTTCAGGTTGGTTATAACATGCTGTTTTGACGGAAAAATTCTCCAAGGAATCCACTAAGATGAAAGCACCAGCAGATCGTTCAAGGTGGATTCTTAGGGATACAGCGTTATTGTGACTAACATCACGCTTCCGGCTAAACTACAAAAGAAGACAATTGACAGGATAAGTTTTAAGTTTTCCTGGATCATTTCTCCATTGGAAAATGTTAAATGTTTATCGAGAACTTTTATTCTTACCGTTTTTTTCTCCGATCGGTAAGATAATAATTCAGGCAGGTGTGCGGAATCAAAATGATACTGAAAAAACATCAGTATCTGCAGGTGGCTGTGCCTTTCAACATTTTGTTACGAGTACCAAAGCGATTAAAAACATCATGAGTTCAATTAAAGATGAACTGCGTAATGATCGAAAGATTATGCTATCTATTTTTACAAGAACGTAATCCACACAAGCACTCTTCAATCAAGTTTAACTTTAATTCCTGAAAAAAACATTTCACTTTTTTGCAAATGAAACGATTGGGATGTTTGCAGGTTGTTTTATAGCAGTGGGAAGTGTACACGAATGCTGTCAGGCCCTATTGAGAATCATTAAAACATAAAACATGAATCCTCATGAAAAGTTAAATCCAAAATCTTCCGAATAAAACGCAAATCAACTTGTTTTCAACGTCCTTTTACACATCAGTCTAATACATAAGAGGTTGCAGTTCATTTCCATGCACATTCTTTTTCTCAGTGTTAACTTCTCCCCGTTTCAACTCATTTTTGTTGAATAGCAATGCGCAATCGTGACAAAAACTCGATTGCTGTGGCTGAGTATTAACCCAACTAATAGGTTTACCAGCAGTGCTACTGTCAAACGTGCCCGTTCACATGTGAATTGAAGTTTGTTTGGTCAACCGCTGCATGTATAAGGTTTCCAACAATAACATTAAGCCAACATTGTGGTTTCTAGATTTGAGCCAACGTCCAACTGATCAAGATACCTACAAATCATGTGGATTCATTCTTTAGGCAAGTGACAAGAACTTGAAATTTTTACACTGAAATGCAAGAGCCTGTGGCAGCGAAATTGTAAACTACTCATTCAGCAAACGAGGTATCGCGATTCAGAATACCTCATTCGGTTTTATGTAGCCTGATATACGTCAGCCTTGGAGCTCGTTATTCAACATTATGCGGATGAAAGTTTAGTTTACTTCACAAACCAAGTAAAGTTAAACAGCTTTGTGGAGAGTTCGCTTAGTTCAGAGAATAGATGCACCCGAAAAGTTGGGTGTCAAATATACTCGAACGCAAATTGGTTACTGGTCTCATTCTTACTGGGAATCCTGAACAGTTCCTGGGGACTGGGGAATAATTCGCGCGACGAATGAACCTTCCGTCAGTGAAGGTGTTTCTCAGCCTCTCGTAGCTGAACATTTTAGTAAAAAAAAACTAATATCCGGGTTTACTTGTCCCCGAGGATTGGTGAGATGCTCGCTCTCGATGATGAAACGGCAGACGCAGAGTGCTCTCCGTTCTAGAGCGACTTCACTAACAGAAGCTATTTCAACCCAGAAATGTAAATAACACCACGGGAATAAGGGTTGATCCATAGTTGCCATGCCTCTGTGCAACAAGTGCTATATTAAAAAATCTGGCTTTTTTACCTGATACCTGGGAAGTTTAGTGGACGTCAAACTTGAAAACTTACAAAACTGCAGTTTGTTCACCAACTATTTTGCAAACATTCGTTGGCGTACAACAGGAGGGTGCATAGCGGGCAGACCGATGCTGCTTCGATGCTACCTTAGATGCAAAGCGCCCGCACACGCTTCTATTGGCTTTGGTTGGGAGTTCGGTTCAGAACATGATGGAATGTGATATGTGTGTGACAAAGACGAGGTACAAATGCATAAGCAAACACTAATCAACATTGGGTACGCTAACCTAATTAAACGCAAATTTATAAAACAACCTCGCAACCGAATTCGGTACAGTTAACTCATGTTAAGAATAATGTAATGAAGGTAATTACGAACACTCAGCTTATATCTACCCAGGTATCATCTACATACAAAAGGGAGGCTGCAACATACATATCAACTGCGGTTCACCAGACAAAAAAATTCGCTTTTGTTTCCGCACGTTCATTTAAAGAAAATGAAACTGCACCGGTGTAAACCATAAATAAACAGTGATGAGGTTTGCCGTTGCACCCACCGTTATGCACCTTTCATGTTTCCAGGTGTTGGTGTCGTCATAATATGCTGTACAATGCTGTACAATTCATACGGACATTTTTTAGGGTAATCGATGGAAGTTGTTTAGTTTCTTCGCGGTTACCATCAGTGCTTCTCGTTTTTTAAGGATGCGGAATCAACTTGCAACTGAACCCCATTTTCGTGGCATTGAGATTCCAACCAAAAGCACACCAGTTCCTAATGTTTACGCGATCGTAAAAAATCTTTCACCACGTGACAAACTATCAATTTTATATATTTTTCAACTTCAACACTCCTAAGATGGTGGTGTTATCCAGCTAGAATCAATGGGGAAAAAGTAATGTAATCGATTTTGACGGAGTAAAATCCGTTATAATTGATTTCTGCATGCTATGTCGGAAGGTTGTTCATCAAAGAAACTTTGAACAGCACTGTAAATTAATGGGAATATCAACACAGGTAAACACCGGCAAATGACTGCTGACATCACAACAAACTGTCATACAACCAAGAAGAATTAATGTGTCGTTAGGGAGTTGAAAATACGGAAGAACTGAGGACCTGGTAAAGAGAAGGATAACCCTGAAAAAGGTGTCCTCGTTTTGGAAGAAAAGGGATATAAAAAACCTTGCTGGACACCCTCCCAATGATGGACACAATCAGTAGGATTCCCAAACGTCATCTAACAACTTCAACCAACAAGAATCCAGCACACACTGACAGGAACTCCTTTGTCATGCAGTCCAATTAGAAAGTGGCAGCATGAATTAAATACCATTCCCCGCGCGGAGTCAAAACATTTGGAAGCAGGATCACATGAACTTACAAAAGGAAGATAATAAAACTCCGCAGCACCCGGTGTGATTTCGACCGCTTTTACTTCACACAACAACCGTTTGTCCCAATGCTTTTGCCACCGGGGTTTTGACTGTAAACCGTGCATTTTTGCTCGACTGCGATTGTGCATACTTAGGGTGCGTCTCAACCATCATAGTCCGAGAGTTACATCTGTTATTACGCTGAGTTTGCTTCCCCATCACGTACTAACTCACGCAAAACTTCGTTGGTACACACTTCAGCCAGCTGAGCCTGGCTGCGCTAAGAAGCGAGCGGTCATGAAAGGCTATGAATCATTTAGTGTCGTGAGATCGTAAGGAGAAACTTTGACACTGCGAAGAATGTTTTCAGTTTCTCTGCAGTTTCTCTCTCTCTTCAGCTTCAGTGAAATGCATTTTCCGCCACTAATGTTACTATTTGGCAAATGTCAATCGAGTTTTGATAACTCGCGTAATCAGTTCGTCCTGCACGTCAGAAAAGGTTGGTACAGTCAGTAAGACCAACAACCGCAGTGGCTTCACCGTCAAATTTTAAACTCGCGCAGCGGGTAAACCATCTTGGAGTAAGGCTTTGAAATCTAAAGGTGTAAAACAAACTGCGAGAAGGGGGTCTACTTTCTACATATTTACAGTATGTTGTACGGGCTGTTGCTTTTCGTATTACAAAGTGCTGTCTTTTGTATGATCCTAATTTTCCTTCAGATACCAGGTAGCTTTCTAGATTCTCTTACCTCTTAGTATGTGTATCCCACCACTGAATAAGTGGGAACAGTGAACACGAAATGGCAACAGGAGGCAGCTTTGATAAGCCTAGCTCATTTAGGGAAATCTTTTGGATGGCTCGCTGTAACATTTAATATGAAGAAAAGGCGCTAGAATACAAGGCACCTACCATACTGCCAAACTACAAGGGCGTCTTATTTGCAATCTTTGCAAATGTTATTTTGTCCGCACTATCAGAAACCTCCTTCAAGCCAAGGAGGTCATTGTTGGTCATTGACACTACCCAAGCACTTGGCGCATGATCAATGTTCCCGCCAGGTAGTCGAAATAACCTGTGTCCCTATCGAATTTTTTTCTCACGTTTTAGATTTACCGGTCACACTTTCAGGGAAGCTGGTATTTCTGTTGTGGTGGATCTGAGGCACATGCATCAGACCTCTGTAACTCATTCTTGTTTTCAATCTCAACGACTAATACAAGGAAGATCGGAGGGATTTACAAATGCTTTTGAATAATGCAAACGGAAACTTATATTATCTGGCCGCCTGTCGGCAGAATGACATCAACAATTAATGAACTGGTGGAAAGTCTAAACGGACCAATTTCATTGGATCAACTGAGTGACATAGGCACTTGTCAGAGAGGCAACTAAACTGTTGTTGAAGATATTCTACCTATCGATCTAAATGCCAGCGTTTATCAGTTATTAGATTTCCGCTATGTTGTTTGGTTACCTCATTAAAGGACAGTCCTCTGATGGCCCTTTTGCGGGTCAAATTTACAAGTATCTACGCACTCATAACTGCACCACGTCCTTCCACAGCACCTGGCTGTGCTTATGTAATCGGAGTTTGAGGTGACCTTCAGCTAATGATGAAACTATAATTTGCTCTCAGCTCGGTGGGACAGAGTGTATTGCATCAAGAAATGACTTCCCCTGTAACCGCTTCTGGTTACTCGATGGAAACACCAGAAGCCGAATTACAGGCAATTTGTATAGCCGTAATTGTCTTTTCAGTAACTACCAGTGTTCTCCAAGGAGGCCGATCACAGAGCATGACGTGTTGGTTTTTTATGGAACAGAGAGCGTTTATACTACAAAGTGGTTACCTGGCTCCCTAAGCTTATCAATTAACTTTAAGTAAAATCTGTGTCAAACGATAGCACATCGTAAATCATCCTGCGGCCGATAAGGCAAACTAGCGGATGTCAACGTGACATGAAGACACGTTTGATAGTGCATTTCATGGTCTTGTGTGAGCTGATAAAATGCCACAGCTCTCAAATATGGCTAGAATTGTTTGTTCAAAAGCATGATTACAAGACTGTGGTGGTTGGCTCAAGGATGTTAGGTGTTTTTGAGCTTTTAAAACGCAGTTCAGTGTATATGCTCTAATTCTCAGTCTAGATGGCAAAGAATATCCATTTTTGTCAAACCTCCATTTATGGACCGACCAAGCAGGAAAACCGGTGAAGCTTGCAACAACATAGCTAAGCGGGCTGCTGAGGTTTGCAGTCTCACCACTATAAGGTAAAGCATCGCACCAAGGACAAACAAAGTGAACTTAATTTGGCAGTAACTTTGTTGCATGAGGTGTTCTGTGTTCAGAGCTGTGGTATTCAAAACCAGGCGGTTGATATCGGCCAAGCCCGCAAAGCATTTTCTCATCAAGCAGTATCAAAACAAACTAATTAACCGGTTTGCAGTATAAAATTATCTTCTAACGGTCAAAATTTAACCAAATATATATAGAACGAGCATGATAAATGAAACTCTTGATTTACCATTGGCCCACATCTACACACTGTATGACAAAACTCCACTGAACAAATGGTGCTTGTTAACCTAAACTAACCTTTGAGTCACCGTAGATGCTATTGGTCATATTTTCCCAGAAAATCGCCGCAAGTGAGGTTGCCGTGAAGTTATTCTCGTCGGGATGGCCAACCGATATTAACCGTTGAACCCGTGCGAGTTGTATCGCATTGATACATCCCAGCTTGTCAGGTTTGGTGACATTGTACTCTCTAGAAATGGAGGAAATGCTTTCTACTTTTAATTTGGTATTATAACTCAAGAACGTGGCAGGGCAAAATAAGTGGCCATCCCGTGGGGATCGGTAACCATTCGAGTTTCATATATCACATGTCAAAAAAGAACCAGAAAATGGGTAAAAAAGAAGGGTTACGCAGGAAGCTGTCGCAACCGATCAATTGCAACTTTGATGACTTACTGTAACCGTTTCTTCTACTCTCCCGCCATAAAATTGGCACTCAGGAGGCTCAAAATTAACTTCACATACATTGGTGTAATAGCAGTGTTCGTGATGAAACTGAAAAACCCTACAGGAATTCACAACAGACTGGTTTCTGGCTCCTCTGCGGAAAGAGAGCTCGGAGCCTTCAAAATTCAGTCATTTTACTCAAATGAGGCTAGTTTGATTATCATCCAGCTGAGTAGGCAAGCGATTGCTGAATGACGAATCACAAAGATGGATCTAGAGTGTGGGCCAAGCCTATCTGACAGTTCCAAATAAAATAATACCAGTTCAAATCCCGTGCGCGTGCAGGTGTTTTTTCTACGTGGATGTGCCATACCTCAGTCGATTAGATCAATGGCACATTATAACACTAAAAATTTCGCGGTTGGTCGTATATTACGAATCGGTTTGTGGTTAAAAAGCGTCCTGTCTCGAGGTGCTGAGGCAGAATCGTGCCTTCTCTGGCAAGCGATCTTGTGTTCATTTTACACTTCAAATTTCCAAATGACATTTTTCGGCTCACGTCAAATAACGCATCCTCCAATGAAGAACTAAGAACATAAATAATGTCTGCGGTCGAAAGAAATGATCCGCTTACCACATCTAGTAACATTTATTTCCATTATCCGTCCCTCACTGATTCTCACTCTACGAATTCAAGGCGAGACCTTCAAAAGGTCAACACTGACAGTGGTAGGCCGTCTTTTCATAGGTGACAGCCCAAAACGTTTTGTTGTTTAAACTTGGAGACGGTTTGCGTGGATAGAAGAATATAAGATATTGATGTCCTTCAAACGCGACATTAATGAGTCGAACAACATCAGAGTATATTTCTCATTAAAGAACACTACCATATTCTGAACAGGCAAAATCGATGCGGGTTTGTGCGAGTGATCTGTGAGGTTTTTAAAATAATTTATCACATTCTTTAGAAGGACGTTTTGGGGTTATATACTTATGACTAATCCCAGAGGAAGCAAATCAGCTACACACACGAAAATCACATAAGCACTCAGAGGTCACGTTGTTCCTTAGTATTTTGTTCAGATTCACACCACTAGTTTGGACGGTCGTCCTCCAGTTCCGGCGTAATTATTCCGGTGAATCCACACCAAAGGGAAGCACTGGACTCGAGTTTCGCTCTTATTAGAGCTCATCAGCAGTGCATATCCAGTGGCCGTGCCGGGATTTGAACCCCGGACATCTGACATGCGAGGCGAGCGTCTTACCACTACTCCACCAACGCACGTTTGACGCATCTAAATTTTCACGTCTGAACAGGCAAAGGTGTTCACGCTTGAGCGATGTGATTGATGTGCGTGATTGGCATTGTTAGTTGCCATGTGCATCTAATTACATGAGTGATTACATCACGGAGTTTCTATATTACTTTGAACCCTCTGTTCACTCATAAAAGTCTTTCGCTATCAAGCCAAGCTTCTAAGAGCAGCTCACCATAAAGGCTTCACAATAAGCTTTCCAAAATCAGAGGAAGGTAGCGGTGTAAAACGAGTAGAAGATAAAAAGCAGTCGACACAATCAATCAATTCGCATAAAGTGCTGACGAGTAGTTTTTCCATTCATGCTGTATTTTTCAGTTTACTTAAAGGTGATCCACCTGCTTCGCCAGGTAAATATACGCTGGTCACTACGGTCGAAATATAATTAAATATAATTTTTCCAATCAGCAGAAAGCCGAGCAATGATAGTACGAAAACCACCACCAAACCCTCTTTAAGTTCGAAAAAATGTATTGATTAGTTTCAACAAGTTAAGCTACAAACGAACCGTCAGCGGCTCAGAAGAACTTACACAAGTGAAACTTTCAGCTGGGGATCCGTCACTCGAGCGTCCAACCAAAAGGTGATTACACAATGAAGAATGAGTGTCAGTATACCCTATCTAAATGTGTGTTAACCACGCAGGTGATCAGCTGCTACTGGGCGAACGGTTTAGCCTTCGACCACTGGTTGCGAGATATGGGTTTTGAAACTTGTTTGAGTTTCATAAGGTGCGTATCACTAACGGTTCCTATAAAGCTGGAGAATTCGCGGCTTTTCAGCATAGCAAGTCGGAATTCTCATTAAAGTTACAAACTTTCACCGCGCCACCGAAAGCCGTTTCAGAATTATCTGTGGATTTTCGGGCATGGTGCGACAATGCAACTGGGTGTGCTTGCGTTAAAGTGAAAAAAGGACTGCAGGAGCTTGAAAAAGTTTATGCAAACAGGTTCACAGGCAATAAACGTCCAGTTTTATTTTTAATCCTGCCAAATTTAGAGAAATTTCCATCCGCTTAGGAATAGTTAGGTATCATTTTATGAAATTATGGTAACTGCCTAATAGGAAATACTTTAAATTCTGAATATCAGTACCAAAAAATTCATGAAGTACAAATCAACGCAGCCACAAACAAATTGGTCTAACTTAGGTGAGCTTATAATAAAGGGCAGTTGACCTAAAATTATTCAGCAACCTCATTTCTCTATTCTTCACCACAAAGGACATTAATTTCTAAAGGTAAAACGGGTCTGAAAATCATCCAAATATATCGAAGAGAGAGTGTACTGTTAGCTATTTTAAACTGCTCCGGGGAATAAAAGCAAAATCGTCTGCAGTAATGGAGAAAGTAATCTTTCGCATTGTAGGCCTAATATGAGCGGTGAAATACAATTATTGTCTACGAGTTCTGAATCTTCTAGTACCCACCTAACGGTTACCATGCCAGAAGGGCCATCGTTCACGGAACTGAACGTGCTCAGGAATCGTTCATTCAGATCGTGTAAGCGTTGCCCGGATGACGCCGTTTGTTCTGGATAATTTGTTGATAAACTTTTCAATGCGTCGTCGTCCAGAGCCAGTAGACCATTTTTCATTACCTGAAAAGTCAAACGCAAATGAAATAAAACACCTAATTTTAGGAGGTTACAAATTTTACAATAGTAGGGAACCTCGTTCGGAATGCGTATTTTTGTGATGCAGTCAGGTGAGGCTATGAGTTATTTTGTTACTGAGTACCCTGTGCTAGTCTCAAGTATATCTACCCTTTTAAGTTCATGTGATTGATTCGGACAGTTCGACTTCCTTAAAAGAGATTTATTATGCTACAAAGGATGCGGTTTTTACTAGTTACCGGCTTGCAGAGACGGTGTTTTGTTAAACACGGATTTGACTATTTGACAAGGATGTCGTACCAACGTTGAGTGTGAACTACCATCAGCAACTCGCACACAAGTGTATCTGATAATAAGACAAAACTGGTAGGTTTGTAAGTATATATATGTATATATATATATATATATTTACAAGCGGTGATTTGCTCAAAAACGGAGGAGTGATTATTCACCAAAATTGATTCCCCAGGCTTTCACTCAATCGTTTTCGGGAAATATCAACTATTAGTTGAGGACAGATTTGACTTTTCCACCGATCATTGTGTCCAAAAAGTACAACCACTTACTGTACTTCTGACTATGTTTAATTCACTGCGCCCCGAAAATATCCGAGACTCAGTTTTTAACCACAGATATGCAGATTCAGCTCTCGTCTGGAATCCCAGAGAAGTGATTTTCACACTTAATTATTGGTTAATTATTAAGTAGCTTATTATATGGGCTGAGTGCTGTAATGATTTATCTTTGTATGGTGAGAACTAAGAAGATCTTTGAGTTGCTGGCACGTCCACGCTCACACGTATCTTTAACCCTCTTTAACTGTGTATACATAAAAATATTAACTAACAAAGTAAAAAAATACTTTGCGATAAATTCGACTGACATATTTTATAACCCGGTTTGAAAAATGGTTAGAATATTAATCAATAACGTGAATTTGGCAATATTCCTGTCATAGAGTGACAATTGCGTATTCCACTGGAACGCATCCTAGGCCCGGATGGCCCAGTGGTAGATACTGCGGGATTCCATTTCAAAATTCAAACTGCCTGCTGACCCATGCTTTGCAAATTGAGTAATCATGTTAGTTCATCTATCGTGGACCTAATTAAGATTCTTTGTATGGACAAATATATTCAGTTGCATACCAATTTAGTTTTGAGAGTGGACTCACCTGGAACCCAGTTGAATCCCTCGTTTATGATGTTCTTAACCGTCAAAACCATGTTGATAAGCAAATGAATGTATCCGTCAAATTCCGACCAACTTGGGTTCAGGGATAACACACAGCTGCCAAAAACTTGGAGACGTTACCTACCTGATTAGCCCTAGGAAGGACGAAACCGGCCGTGTGCTGGTGAGGAGTTTTCAGTCTATGCAATGTATCGGGATATCTCGAATATCGTACCAAATGAAACATGAGGCGACCGAATGCAGCAAATTCAGTGGCTTAAGAACACCATAAATGAGAGGTTTAGCTGGGTTCCTAGCGAGTCTCTCATCAAAACCAAACTGATGTGCAAATGAGTGTATTTGTCGAAATATTTTGTTTACCTCAACAAATTCCACTTTAAAGCCCTCCAAAGTGCCTGACTGATAGGAACTAAGTGACTGATTTCAGGATGGGCTTGCGCAAATTTATCTGTCAGGTTTGAATCTTTTCTAATTGGAAGCTTTTGTAACACGTACTCGGCACCGTGCTGCCATTCTAATTAACCAGTTCAAGATTTTCACCCACGTTAAAAAACCGGGGTGAAACTAGACGAGTGGTGCACCTCCGGTATAATGATTCCAGGTTGGGTGTATAGTTTGTAAAGTTGGTGTAAAGTGCACACTGCAATCTGGCGTTATATCGCGCTTAACATTTTATACCGCTAAGCCTTCACATTTTTTTTATTTTTGCAGCATCAACAAGTGATATGTTTAAAGGAGTCTCATTTGATAAATATGCAGATGCAATAAAAGGTAATAAAATCAGTTACTAAAAATAGCTCATTTGTGATAAGCCTGAGAAAAGTGCCGGAACATAGCATCCTCATAACACTCTAGGTTGGTGGTTCATAGATGTTAGTACAAAGTTTTATACATAATCAGGATGCGATACCACCCTCAACTACCTGCCACACTATTTATTTGGTTTGTAAAACTGCATCCAGACCGGAAGAAATGTAACTTCACTGAGGGCATTCTTAAAGTATCCCTCAAAGGATAAATAACTACTTTGCTTCCTTATACAAAACGAGGTTACCATTTCCACAACAAATACATCTCATTTCGTGCTTGTAAGTGATTTTTGTGTGTCTGACTCTGTAGTTAACTAGGGCAATAAAAAGGCTATTTGAAACCGATTGCTGTATATCACGGAATCAGGTCAAACGCAGGATGTTTAGGAACGTGATCTTCAACAATGGGGAACTCAGATTAGTTCTCGGGAAGTTATTCTTAAATCGGACCCCAAAAATTGCTTTTTTACATCATACTTGCCAAAAGCTCAAAAGCCGAGTTTGCGCAATAAGGTTTTAACATTCTTACTTCGGCATTATAATACGAAGCCTTTTAACATGTCATTTTTTTTATTCATGCTACAATTTTCACCAGCATCTTTTTCGTGAAAGTCCATATGAAGCTCTAATGTCAGGAGGCTTTTTTTCTGATAATTGCGAACTGCTAACTGAACAGATAGGGGGAACAGTAACCGCCTTGTTATTTTTTGGCAGGTAACCGGTAAATAAGCATATAAGTGGAAACATTTATTCACGGGGTTGGAACTTTTCGTTCGAACAATCTGTGGCACATTAGGTTGCGTACAAAAATAATAAACCAACGCATGTGGCGTTCTGAGAACTTGCTAGCAGCAGTGACATCAAGCATATTATAAGTTAGGTTCTTCCCTTGAATGTATGTATAGATATACTTGACAACTAGGCGAACAGAGTTTTATGTTGACTTGTCAGATGCTATGTCGAAAAGGAACAGTTAATTCCTCTTTGGGCGGATGGTTCACCCGATTTCAACCTCGCGTACGTTTTGTTATTTTACACCGGGATGGACAGTAAACGTAATTGCATTCCGCTCAGCCCATTACCAAAGAGGAAAACGATCGATAAAATAAATACAAACCAGATTTTTTGATGTGACTTACTATTTTGTAGCTAAAGCCGATCTATTTCCGTCAAAGTGCACAGAAAGGAAGCAAACCTTTTCTGGCACGTTTTGCTTTACAAAGGCGCAGAAAAATCAGCAGAGTTTAACCATGCGCGGAGTGCATGCAAAGTGAGTGTCGGCCAGCTTAAATGCGCAGGGCAAATCTGATTGGAGTTGTGTGATATAGGAAAATTTATTTTTTATAACAATACAAAACGTGGCCATCTGATTTATATAAGGTTCTAGGTGTCGACCAATTCATATGTGAATGAAACCAGGCGAGTCACTATGCTCTTCACGATCGTTTAGAATCCTGTATCACCAGGTTAATACATATCTTGAGATGCGTTCATAAACTTGCATTCACAAATCAAATTGATGGAATATTGAAAGACGTTCATTTACAGGGCAAATTCTACTGAGCGTTTCATCGTTTTTAACAAAGTCTTCCGCCAAACCTCTAGATAAAACTTTTGTACAGAGTTCCTACTCACAAATGATCTGTCTGTTTTGGGATGAGTAAAAACACATTCAGGCACATAATACTTACAATGTATTGTATTTAGACGTTACATTACACTGCAGGCTGATTTGTCCCTTACCAGACGATATTCCCGAGAGGAGATAAACCCTTAAAATTTCCACCTTATTTCGTATCTTGTTGTTTGCCTTTTGTTGCTGTATCTGAATATAAGAGACTAACCTTGTGATAGATTATGGTTTGTGACCTCTATAGAAACATTTTGCTAGAAATTCAAAGTTGTGTACCTACCGTACAGCAATTCACATATGATTTTTACAGACTGGATCGCATAATACCAAACCAGATTAAAGAGGTTCAGTACTTTTACCCCCAGTAGAAGACATCACTGTTTTTTGTCCTTAGTTTGTTTGAAAACTAATCAACGCAAGTGTATATCCATAATCATTCAGCTGTTATCCGTTTTTTTTCAGGTTTTACTGTTTTAATAGCCTAGATGAAACCGAAATACATGTACGGATTATCCCTGTGACTGAAACCAAATCATACCGTGAACAAATGAGAGGGATACTCTATTTGACTGAACGATTCTGCGTTTTTTCAGATGCTGCAACCTGTCGCATGCAATCAACATCCGAAATTCTCTAGGGAGAAAGAACCGAGAGGTAGTTCCTGTTGCCTAAATTTCACCGTTTTGTGGTGGGTTCCCGGTAAAATGGTGAATGAAGCAATGCAATAACGTAAAACAGCTCAATTCACCCGATCTGATTTTTTTGGTTTCTGGAAATTAAAACATGCGTTGCAAAGCGCTCACTTAACGTTTCGTCCCATGAATTAAACACAGCTTGTAGTGCACCTAACAAAGTTGGAAAAACCAACGCACGTTCATCACACGGACTTTGCTTTGAGTAGAAAAGCTTAGCGTCTTGGAGCCTTATAAATTCAAAGTTGTCAAGGTTGTGATTGTTTCTGGGAACATTTCATGGCAGAAATGACGATCGCGGAGAATTAATCGACGTGTAGAACGAACCCTTGTTTCTCAGGATAGTATAGTACGCAGTTACATATTTTTGGATAAATTAATGAAGTTATAAGTTGATGACGGTCCCAGAAACCGAGCTATAATGATTAGTTCAGATGCAAGTAGAAAACGCTATCCCCAGAGAAGCGACGGTGACGAATGAACTAGTCTGTGTCACTTGCGGAAGATGATTCACAGTGCCCCTCCCCAGTGACTATAGTTCATACAAATTTGAGTCTGTTACTTGAAAGGTCCATACAACATTACAGGATTAACACTTCGGCAGAGGTAGAGTGTTTGTACACACGACTGGCCTGCTTGCTCAGACAATTGCTTCACTAAAATGAACATATTTTATTTAAATTCTTTCAGATTTTCCGTTGAGCAGGTGGCTTTTCTGCTTTTGTTTTTCTCTATGTGACAATTTCAAAATCATAGTTTAACCGGGAAGGCTGCAGCTTCCTCTTTTTCACGTCACGCGTTCTTCTTGTAGTTGATCTTAAGTCAACTAGCCGAGCTGAGTTTAGAAAAGTTGCTGTTATCTGAAACTGAAGAGATATTGAATGCTGCAGTCAGATTGCTGGTGTGATTAACTCAAAAGGCTATCTGTACGGCAGCGAAACATCGATGTTGAACACTGATGTCGTGCTGTCGATGATGACGATGAAAGGCTATTTGGTTGTTAGGTTTCTAAAGTGGTTAAAATCGAAGCTCAGAAAGCATTTTTTGGTTAATAGAAGTTGGAATATAGCCCTGGCATGTAAAATGATGGGATGATGCTTTCTCGAAGGAGCATTATTTGTCTAGGAGTATATATCACGCTGACTAATGCACTCGAATCGTGATACTTGTAACTTTTCCAAACAACAGAGCCTACGCAAATCCTTGCAGTTTTATTTCTTTATAAAAAAGAATTCCATCTTGTTTGTCGTACTTGATCGGTAGTCAACAGTAGTACGATTAAGGAATTCGGGTACATCTTATGTCGTGTTGTGGGCTGGACCACAGGGGGGAGACATCAGTACAACCTGATGCAAATGTCTTGATTGGCCCACGCACTGCATTCAATAGAAACCTGGCAACGTGTGTATTATTAGATAGTTCATCTCAATTTGCAGAAGGGCTTCTGAAAAAACTATGCAAAGTTTAATCGGTCATTCATTCATTCAGTCTGAACCGCACGGAATGTTCACACATCCACCCAGCTAAAGTCACGTCACATTTTTACAGAAGCCGTATTTTTTTTACTTTCCTGTCTGCACTGAAGAACACGTGTACACTCATAAGATAACGCTAACTGGCAGCAGAAGTGAGGTAAATAAATGAAGCACATTGAAGGGCTTGAACTTCGGCGCAAATGCTTAGATCTCCGCACAAATTATTACTCTCACGCATAAAGACACTGACTGTTTTTGCAACGGTACTCCGACTTACAGCTTGCAGGCTTAAAGGTAAACACTGGAAGAGCTCAGTCGCAATTTATCGGGGAGGCAAAGGCATGGTGACAGTTAAAAACTGAGGAAAAATTCCTGGGTGATGTGGTCAAATGTATTGATCAAATACGTGCGTGCAGATAAGCAGGGAACACAGGCCTTGCGCTTGTTATCTACCTGTCATTTGTGTGTTAATGCAACACCGTTGGAGCTCAGAGATGATGCAGTCCAGTTTTCTTTTCACTTATAACTGACTGCTATAAAATGAGTGAATACTTAACAAATGCATGTACAGGGATCGATCCAGTGTCACTATTGAACACAGTCTATTAGTTTGTGTACACTTTGATGTCTGTAGGTGAGAAAAAATTCACGTGACCGTTTTCTCGAGGGTAGATTTCAAATCGGTCAGTACTAACGCACTCACGTACATGTTCAATTCAGATAAAGAGGTGCCGAGCTTCTCAATGTATGGATGTCAATAGTTTGTCTCCAAAGCGCATAAATTCACTCATTTTGACAAGTTAAACCGGAGGATTTTGTAAAGAAGTTGCCTCATTTTTGACACTAGCCTACTGCCTTTCGGAATTTGAAGTTTGGGGAAACATGGACAAGGGGCGTTTAATGACCGCGTCTGATGAATGTTCCGCATGTTGATCAAAGAAATTCAAAATCGTGGGTATTGTTTCCCTGGTTCCTGAATTCAATGTAAACCTCAAAGGACGAAACGAAATTGCTGTTTCTCTATGAAGTAATCTCTCAACTGGGTAATTTTAGAACTGGGCTAACCGTTTTCATTTATAGATACATACGCTATAATCTTCTTTATATACACGAAGGCAAGATATTTAATGTGCGTCACAGGGATATATCCTTCTTCCCATGATCGTCGGACGTGATCTGACGCCGTCAGCTGGTCCTAACACATATCGCAAGGACCATTCTACGTGTACTATTTCACGTCTATGGCATAGTACGTCTCTTTTCAAGTAGTGAGCAAACTTGGTCTTTATTAAGCAGTGCAAGTGAGCAATGAAAACTGCGTTCCCCCAACCGTGTGGGTACAGTTATAGGGTGAAATAATTTGATGCCAAACTTATCTGCATCGCAAGAAGCAGGATGCCTTCAAAGAGAGGTGTTTGCAAGAAAGGAGTGATCTAGTTACCCCAGCTAAAAGGTGTGCTCATGTTTGTGACATCCTAGAATCAAAACAAACTTCTGACATTTGAACTTTTGAACGTTACCATCCGAGCGTCAAAGTCATTTATCTCGTAAAATCAATGCACTAGTTAAATTTAGCATAAGACCCCAAAAATACAACTGCTTGTGACAGGAATCAACCAACTCTGGAAAGTAACAATGAGAGACATTTACACATGCCCGGAATTCCGCCATATTACAGTAGGGACATTTTTTCTGGTAAAGCACCGCAAATCAAGTACACGTTATCAAGGTTGAAAAACCGAACGTAACCGTACTAGAACCACTGTTACTCATGCAGTCTTGTGACACCGTAGATATCAGTATCACAACATTCAGTTAAAATTTAGGGCAAAGTGAGTACAACCCAATCGAAGGAAAATATCAGTGGAAAACGTGTTCTAGGACACGCCACTTTAAACACCTGATTACATTCAATATTTCAGAATACCTTCTGCGGGCTTGCGCACACGGCCTAATTGGGTTTCTTAGAAACTAATGATGAAACACACCGGTCAAGATAAAACGTGAGCAAACAGTAGACTGTCCGGAAAGATATCCACACAAAAAACAGCCTTAATGTAATCCCACTATTTGTTTGTGTCTAGCACGAACTTTCGTTTAGGTTGCCAAATATAGGCAGTTTTGTTCCACAAAGACATTCGTCTTATAGACACTAAATTGCTTCATGGTCTTGCCTTCTCCATGATGGCGGTAGTGAGTTTTTCCCACTGACTGAATTGGACAATCCGTTAGAAAATTTCCCCTTTAAAACAGCTGATGTCTACCTTACTTAGTAAAATACACTCATTTGCAAACAAATTTGGTTGTGCGAGAGACTCACCTTGAACCCAGCTGAATATCTCATTTGTGGGTATATATGTATAGCGGTCGCCATAGCGAAGGCATCACTGCAGACAGGTAAGTCATAGGATAGTTTTGCCTTACTAATGTTTCAAGGCATCACTGCAGACAGGTAAGCCATAGGATAGTTTTGCCTTACTAATGTTTTCCATAATGATATTATGATCAGTGATTTATAGTCAGCCTATTACTTTGAACCAAACATTTTACCAAACAAAATTTATTTTCGTGCATAGATAATTAACCTCTACCTCAGCCTATTACTCTGAACCAAATATTTTACCAAACAAAAGTTATTTTCGTGCATAGATAATTAACCTCTAATGCATCAGGCACAGTGGGATCAATGACCAAAAGTTTCTGAACAAGGTTTGACTTGATAACGTTTCAGCGTGGAATGAGTCATAGAATCCTAATTCAGTTTATGCTGCGAAAATTTAACATGTGGCTGAAATAAAGTATTGTATTCGGCGTTTTTGGAAATATACTGCATTGCGAACGTTCAAAAAAGTATCCAGGATATGCAGCCTTTTATATAAAGTCATCATATTTTGGAATCTATGCCTGTAAGACATCAAACATTTGTTTTTCAAACCGCTTTGATCTGTTTTTTTTTCAAATCCTTCAGGGAACGTTATTGTTAATCGAAAACCAACAGGTTGCACGGGGAGGACATTGGAATATGTTGTCAGAGATTTCTTCTTGGCAGTAAACTAACCAAAATCATAAATAATTTATAATCATAAATGAGAACTCCTCGTGTTCACTCCTAAGAAGGATAAATATGTAGACGTTATTTTAAGCAAACTCCTCAATGCAGTTATTGTTCTGTAAAAGGTTGGACAAAAGGTTGCATTTATACCCCGGTAGCCTCGATGAAATTTCAAGACCCTTATGAAAGAGATAACTCCAAGGAATGACCTTCTTGTTAGTCCTTCCATAGTTTTACTGCGAGGATAAAAGTGAAAGTTACGCTTACGTATCTTCATGTGGAAAAGGACTCGGTCATCAGGGGGACATTGCTTATAGTTTATGATAACCTGACAACAACGTAAGGTTGTTAAAAACATATTTGTCTGCGGAAAGGGGTACGTAGGTAAAATTACTTCCAAAAGAAGCTATTTCAAGTTTGAAACTTAACTCAGTAGTGAATGCCCTCTAGAAATCTACGCTTGTAAACAACATAGCTTTTCTTCCATCATCTGAAGTGGCCTATTATGGATGAGAGATTCTTTGTACGAGAACCTTACATTAAAAATGAGGAAATCCAACAAAAAGGTGATTGTTGTTTGGGATTAATTAGGGGCAGTGAATTTTGTTGCCAGTGTCCGAATCAAAGAATACCCATAAGACTTACCGTGAACTTCTCGATCACTTGTCCATAGATGTGAATGGGAGTGTGGAGCTGGAACACCAAGCCCTCTTGGCTGTTTGGTAATTGCATTTTCGCGATGGACAGATCTCCATCTTTGGAAGCCTCATTTTCGAAGGCAAAATTTTTATCAAAGCCTTCCACACAGTTTTGGCTGATAAGGAGGGAAACACAGAGGAACAAGAATCCACTGTACCGTATGCTTCGCATGGCGCACAGTGCCGAAGTATAGTTTTGTCCGAGGGTGGCACTAGCGGACTGCAAAAATTTTATATGCCTATTGCACCAGCTTTATGGATTTCAGTTTACCGTACGTGATGTTTGCGGTGTGATGCCAGGCTCCATCGTCATTGGTCGGTTTTGAATTGTGCCACCATACGGCTACCGCACAATGTGTTCTAGTGTGCGGTGGCCGACACAGGTCTAAAGACGGTATGAGGCATGGACGTAATATTTTAACATACATAGGCAAGAATATCACCAGAAAACTATGGTTAGAAAAGCGAGAAACATTTGACCTACCCTCCCATTAGTCGGTGCCTTTAGCAGTTTCCAGCCGCTGAACACCTTGTAATAAAAGATCAACATCAACATTCCACTCTTGAGAGGTAAGGACTTAATCTTCTGCAAATATGATTGCCATGCTCATTCGGACATCAGGGTATTTTATTTTTAGCGACACCGCTGTTTTTTCTTCATTCGTCATCGAAATGTCTCATCACGTAGCAACATATGTAAACATTAAGGAAACATAACGGTGTATATGTACGGCGACTGTAAAGTGACTGTACCAAGTCGAAGTATATTGTCTTATTGATCATCCGTGGTTCATGTAGCACGTATATGTATCTGATTCTGCGCCTGTTTCTAATGCGAGACAGCCGCCTCAGGCACACTCAGTGAAAGAGTATCACGAACGATAGATACAAGTTTGTTTCACTTCAGTAGATCGTCAACACTGATTCAGCTTGCAAATGCGTCCCCAGCATTGTGTTCGTTCAATTTGGTATTCAATTATTAAACAAGAATGATGAAAACACGGAATCAGGGCCCGCTTGAAGGGTCGCAAGAACGGGGGTATCCGTAATGGACTGTCCGATGATTTCATTAACTCAAAGGCACATGAACAGCTTCGTTGGAACTCTTTGAGAAGTACTTGCACATGCCAGTACCACAAGGATTCCAGTGTTAGTGAGTTATTCTGCAAGCCAAAAAGCTACGCTTGGTTCTAATCCGTTTACTCACCAAAAGATGAGGATACGCTTCATCCATTTAGTTTGTCCGTTCTAACAGCATGGCAGCAAATAGTCCTATAAATTGCTTTAGTTGACAGCATAAACGCAGCTTCAAGTGGTTTTGTATTAAAACATTACAAACCAAACGTGTGTTATTACGTCACAAGCATTTTTTTCGAAAAACAATGAAGCGTCAATGCAAAATTAAGCGCTGACGATCGCCGTGACTAACCTATCCATTTAATTCAACCGAAACAATAAACAATTGTCTTTTCGTATTATTTCATAGAAGCTATTTTCGGGATATTCCACCATACTTCATCTATCAAGACTTTATAAGTATATCCTGTGAAACAGTGTAAACTCTTCCCAGCCAGCTTGTGACTGCTCCGTTATCCTTCATAATGACGCGTCCATGAGCTTCGAAAAACGCTAACACCACCTTGGCCACTTTTTACTTGCCATTGGGTTTGGCTGCTTCCCAGCACTTCTAACTAGTCAACTTCTCTATCGTTTTTCGTAAAAAAGGATGTGGCATTTGTTTGAACGTTGTCCATATCCTCTGCTCAGTATACATCCTTTGCTTTATACAGTCGTATTTCTTTCAGTGAACCCCTGTCGCATCAATATCCCAGGGCCATTTATTGTGGGCAGTGTTGGAAACAACAAAGGAACTATGGGAAATAATTGGCCTTAGCATTGAACAGCGACGCAACGGGTAACCCTAAAATTTCGGTTGATTATGTGACCCGTATCGTCATTTACTTGAGCGGTGTACAGGTTTCCTCCTCTTCATTGTGCATTTGAATTTTTGGCAACAAACCCCGGAACAGATCTATCCGGGGGGGGAGGTAAGTTCGGAAAATATGTATACTTTGAGTTTATCAGGGCACGCTTACAGTCGCCGACTGAAATCGTAGCAGGTAAGGCAAGGTATCGTCAAGCTTTCAAGCGTTGTTATCATGCACACTTACCATTACGATAATTCGAGCTGAGATCTATCATTTTTGTTGCAAGCCCGATTCAGGTAGGAGGTCTTCGACATTAAGAGTATTTCCTTGGCTGTGGAGGATGCGCTAGAGAATTTGTTTGTAGGCTCCTGTGTTTCACAAAGATATGCCGTTATTTTATGTTGCATTACACGTTATACTATACTATTAGGCACAGCTGAAACTGCGCTGTTATGCAACCTCTCCACAGTAGATCTTGTTTCAGTAATGCTACGCAGAAAACCTAAGGTGTATGTTAGCTGTGAATAAGCTACCAACTTTGTTGGAAAAACTGTTTACTCGGACTTGCTGTTTTTGTTCTCAAAGCGAAAACAACACTATGAAACCCAAATGGGAATTTCGCCTGTGCTCTAAATCTTCAGAGCACTAGATGTTGAGAGATTTTTCACATTCCCCAATAAAAACCTCCTTCTCAGCATCAGGTACAGTTCAAAAGCTAAGCAGTCAGATACGAATATCCAAACTGAAAGATATTTCCTACAACCCAAGCCTGCTCTAAATGCCAGTCCTTTGAGAAAAATTCAGCTTTTATGGTGCTGTTTCCTTCAGGTGTTTGGCTCTGTGAAAAAGCCCATTACCAGTCTGTAATTGTACAATTTTCGCAACATATAGATTGCATGCACTATTTCAGGGATATTTACTGTACTAAATTACGAAATTCACTACCCCGTCGTAATCAAAACCAATTAATTAGGAATGTAAAAAATCCTAAGAATAGAGGATTCATTCAGCTTAGAATGCTTTAAACCGTTGAACATAACGAATCAAAGAGATTAATATCATTTATGCGTGTTGAACTGGATTACCATATTTTTGGCGAATATCTTATGCATACGTGACAACCAGGCACAGTGTTGCTAACTTGCGCCACCTAGTTTACAGTTGAAGTTAGCAGTTTGCCAAGGAAGCACCCATTGACAGGATGCACTAGTGTCTATGAGGTGTAAATCCGTTAGCATGCAGACGGCGAATAAGAAGTGTGGTTTATCATCAGTAGGGTTTACCTGAATCGAATATAATAGCTGGAATGGTATACAAGACTATATCTGCAGTATCTGTAAACAATTCCTCCAGTGTATGGTTGCGTCAACAGTTCGAAGCGTTACCAGGTGTCAAAAAGCGTTCTTTGGTTCTATGTGCACAGTATAAAAATAGTTGCATATAGTATAATATGGTATAATATGTAACATTAGATAAAATATAGAGCAATATAAAATACAATATAGTGTATAATATAATATAATATACAATGTACTATAATATGTATAATATAATGCGTGTTATACATTATGATATAACAACATAACAATATAAACAAAGAGTATAGTTGAGAAGAGTATAAAATAGCTAGGTTTTGGGGTTACAGAGTACATTTTCATTGGCTGGTGCCTTATTTTTCAATCAGGCACACCTTGAAGATTCGAAAGAACAAAATTTCATCCAGTAAATATTTAGAGTCAACAGCGAAATTGGCAGGTAATCAAGTAAAATTAAAATTTTTCTGGAAGTCATTTGGATGTGAATTTTAACAGGAAGGTTCATTTGAATCATGTTATTTCTAAGTAGGTTTAACTTCCATCCCAGACCTGTCCATAACAACAAATTTTCTCATTCTTATATCCAGTTTGCTAACTGGTAAAAAACACCTCCAGCAGCTGAACGCAGCTGCTGCAATCGAGTTCCTATATCGGGCAAATCAATAACCCTAAATGTATGCATCGTTCTCAGTCCCCGATGCCAAGCGTGCTAGTAAAAGCAACTCTTTTTTCGGAATCTCTTTCTTATGGTGCATGAATACAGGACATAATAATGAGCTATTCTTTTGTGGACATGAAACAGTTTTCCACTGGAGTTTAGTACTTGAAAATCGTTACATATAGGTAAATGGATAGCGGGTGCGGTACGAATACAATTCTGCTCTAGTAACATTCAGTCCCTGAAAAAACTGAGTGCTAAGTTTAGACGCCCAAGTACACAAAGGTACCTCTGAAAGTTCATCTGGCAAAACCCAAACAGAACTTTTGTTTATAATCCAAAAGCCTGGGCTACCAGGGATCAACTTATCAAAGGAGACGAGCGATTTGAAGGAGAGAAAAACAAACAAGTGCATCGTGTAGGTTACGACCGGGTGAGTTTTCTATGAAAGTCGAATTATGTCGCAAATTGCACACGACTGGATTTCAGGTATGGCGTAAAGTTAACCAAAAACTGGGGCGCTGTACTTACTTGATGAACCGCAAAATACAGCAAAACGAATTGTGGGTTATGGATGAGTATTGGCAACCTAATGGGTAGTGCGGAAGTTGTTACCTGTTATCAGACCTAGTCTGAGTTGCCGATACAACCTAGCATGACGTTCTAAAACTAGCATGGATTATCTGGTAGGTAGGCAGGTTTAACGACACTTTTCAGATAAAAAACGTGTTCACCATATTTGCAGCGTGTCTTGAATATGAAGGACTTCACACGTAGAATTGTCTATGCATCTTTCGTCCGAACTTTTGCGCAAAGATATTTAGAACGTCTATAGAATATCCAACCGGGAATTACATCCAACTCAAACTTTCAAGCTCCACAAACCAATTGGTGAAATCACGATCTGGTTATGGTCAGGATAAAACTGTCAAACAGCGAGTCCCTGCCTTTGATTCCGGTATGCTAATGTGATTTGCCCTAATACCGCGTAAAGACCTCATGTGGATGAAACTTTCAGGATAAAATCACAATTTGTTTACGATAACGTCCTTCAAATGATGCATGAAGAACAGTTGGTGAGTTCTGTGGAAATCATGATAAGGATTAAAGTAGAAGAACTCGGGATAATAAATCGAGTTCTTAAACGAATCTAGACATGAATCACCTGCATGTTCAAATAAACTCACGAGTTCATATGTCAAAAAGTTGTTGGAAAATGTTCGCAGGTCTGGTTGCCAAGCATTTAGTCGGATCAATTCACAGTCGAACGTAGCCTTCAGAATAGTTAATAGGCTGGCTTGGATTCAGAAGGCGCATAGATGCGCCATAGACGCAGCATTGTTGGCGACCTTTTTGCTTATCATGGGCATCCTTAGTTGCCTCCCCCTGGACATATGTTTAGCTTTGCAGCATTCTAAGTAAACGTACTAGTGGTGCACGTCCATGTTCGTTCTTTGTATTCTTGAAAATCTATCTAGTGCAGAGTGCTGGGCAGCGAAGTTAGAAATCAATATTAAAACACTTCATTTGTTTCTCCTTAGAACTAAAAACTTTGCGTGGATTCAGTCGCTGGATATCACATGGTATTGCATGTCAATTGTACTCCTCTGTTAGGAGCACATCAGTCGACTGATCGTAGATGCGCATTTCTTAGTGGATGAACGTTCTTGGAAACACTTGAGGTTTAGTACATACTCCAAGGAACCAAACAAGAGCGGTCGCTTTTCAGGAGTTGTTTCTCACGGACGTCTTCTCTCCACTGAATGTCGACCATGTTAATAAGATTAATGTATATAGATTTTGTGAGCTTAATGGTAAACATGTTCCGGGTCAGTTTTCGAACCGTGAAAGAAATATACCACTTAGAAAGGATGCTAAACAATTTTAATTTGTATACTGATAATTTTACTAATATTTGTTTTTCTGGGAGTGCCGACAAGGTTAGCATAAAACAACTATTCGAACACTCTTAAGGTCCACCAGTAGGGCTATATCTCACGCTTACTCGTGCACATGTGGCCATATAGTCAATGTGATGTTTTCATAATTTTTAAATGTTTTACTAACGGAAAAGATTATGTGGGTGGAACATTCCCGGTTTTCTTAAGTATTTAGTTTTTCACTAATACTATCAATGCTCCTGCGAGATTCCGACTTTTCTGCTTATTAGAAATCCGTTCAGACTAAGACAATAAATCCTTGCAGTTTTCCGTTTATCGATCTGTGCCAAAGCACATTGTCGGATGGCAGACGATACATCAAAAGTCTTGAATTGACCATGTGTGACATCCTGAATTTTATTGACTTGCTTTTGTCGTGCTTCTAGCAAAACAGGATTGAGAGCAAAAGCTTTGTTTGTGACCGAAACATAGGAATATAAATCATGCTTCCACTGATGGTTGTCCAAGTTGAAAGAACATTATCTGTTCCGACATGATGGGACGAGGCAGCTCCAGTGGATGCCCACAGTCCTAAATCAATAGCTTTTTTTGAGAAACTTTACAACATTTCGTTTATTCCCAATCTCTCTCTGCAACACTTAAAGATTAAAAACGAAATATCTTGGTAACTTTCAGAATGCTCAGACGTACCGGCTCTTTAAAATTACCGGTTGTATTTACCACATTGCGAGGTCTTGCAGAACAGGCAACATAATCTGATGGAAATGCTTCGCTTCTTCTGTTTTTTTTTGGCTTACATTTTAGATGACTGACCAGACCATAAGGCGGGCTTTAGCGAATGAAATTTGAGGTAAAAAAAACTCTATGACATTAAGTGCCTGGTGGGAAAAAACATGCTCATGTCATTGAACTGCGCAGTTTGTAAAACGTAATCAAGGAGTTCGAGGGACTGGTTCCAGTTTTCATCTAAAAAAGTTAGTCAGCTCCTGCTTGGGAATTCCAGCTCTGGATATCTGGTAGCTGGGATAAAAGTCCTTATCCTGGAGCAGCCAATTCTAGATGCACTGGGCTATCATGTTTGATCAGATAAACCTATTCGCAAACCAGTGATCTAACCGGCTTTCAGTCACCACTAACGATAAAAGCCTGACGTGCACAAAACAGAGTAGTTGTATTAAGATAGAAAAACGACGTTTTGGACAGAAGTTTTGTGAATACAAATTCAGCACATTCCATAGCCATCCATACCAAAATCACAGGTAGCCTAGCAGTTTCAAGGCATCAATTCGCTTACCTAAACGAGAGTTTCTGCCTTAAGGTCCAGTCGGTCTATTCGACCGGTAAAGTCACTGGGTTGACGTCTGAAGCTCTGTACAGATTAATCATTATTTGGCCACGGCTAAAGAGATGCAGGAAGTTGATAATCTAGTGCATGTGTCGACCAGAGATGCATACGACCCATCAGCCACCAGAACATTCACGAATAAAACTGAAAAAAATAATCCTGCATACAATAACTGGAGTACATTTTTAGATAGTTAAAGAATGCGCTTGTAAGTGTGTTGCTCAGTTACCTCGCAGTTTTATGAGTGTTTTAAAAAGTCCGCTAAACCCTGAGCCGCAGACCAGTAATCTCAATCGTTAAGTTTTCCAGTCGGTCGTCTTCTTCTATTGCAAGAGGTATTACTTCAAGGTAAATGTCCGAAGTGCACTGGAATGCAGAAATTTTTTTCTCTAAACTGCAGCCAGCCGACAGTCATTGATTGTTTGTCTTCTCCATCTTGAAAATAAATCGGGATATCGACATCGGAACATAACCGTCTCTGCTGCCCGGGTGGTTCACATCTACTAATCCGTTAGATATGGACCATCCGGAAGTTGTTTCCAGGCTGGCTATTCGTCTGAAATGGGTTTCAACAGTAATCTACTGGTGAAAAGGAAGAAGGCCTTCGCTGCGGAGTTGTTTATTAGAGAAACACCAACTTAACAGTTACATACTATTGGACAGGGGAGCAAAACTCTCACACGTATCTTGTTTATAAAACTGAATATCCATCTTCTCCTTGAACGCGTCTTCCTAAACTTTCCTGGATATTCATTGACTGTTACTCAAATGCAAGCAAATGCTACAAAGCGACTCGACAAAGTCCATAATAGATCTCACTTTTCAAGAGATGCGAAGCGGATTTATGAGAGGGCATACTACTCGTATGTCTCATCAGTAGAATCCACCGTTACACTGGTAGTACCAGGTTTTCGTTTCAGTTTACTTCCTCTTCCCGCAACACAGCGCAGTAAAATTTGGACCTGTCCATGCTTTTGCTTGATGACCCTTTCATGATGAATTGTCACTACAATTCCGAGAATATACACCAGCCATTTGATCAACAACCAATAAACTCACCCCAGCTACCAGTATTTCAACACATTACCAATATACGACCGCATAACATTTTATGCTGACCTCCGCGGTATAATCCTATTCTCTCAATCAAGATGAACATTAGAAATCCGCTAACTCTCCAAGCTTAAAACGTAATTTTAGGTACTTGTCTCTAGGATTTTAATGGCTAGTTTTGGTAAAACGCAAGACATTCGAATTCGTTTTGTTTTACACTAGCACACTAAAACCCAAGCACACAACTCGGCAGTGAATGCTACCACTTGACCCGTTTCACATAACACCTTAAATGAGCGATTCGCCACAGACAGTGCACCTGTGTTAAGCTACGTCGATCTTACTGTTCTCCATGCAGACACCTATGATTTTTGCACCTGAAATTGTACGTTTGCCCCTAACCTGCAGGGGGCAGACAAGATGCGATTCAAAGCAATCAAGTTTTTCTCTCCAGGTTTCTTTTAATTACTGTTTTGAGATTGACTTTTGACTATCACAGGTATTTTTGTTTAAAAAATTCGCTTACCAGACCCATGCGGAAGACATGTTTATTCAGAGGTATATTATTTCATCTAGACTGTGTGAAAAGCCGCATATCAGCACGGTAATGAAAAGATTTAAAATTATTTGGAAAATATTGTAAATGGAGCTAGTATGGGGATAGTGAAAACTTTAATTCAAGAACTTTGTGAGAAAAACATTTTACTTTGTATAATCCTCAGTTCATAAGAACTTGCGCCACTAAAAAGACCAGCAGAAAGATGGAGCTGCGTTATCGAATCATACTAAAAATTCGTGAACAGGGTTGGCCTACATAAATCCAAAAATCGTCCCTAAATTAAGATATTTCCGTTGAAATAAGGTTTCATGGACGAGACTTAAAAATATGACAATCTGCGGTACTGATAGAAACCAGTTTACATTCTATCAGCAATAGATTTAGAAAAGCAAACTGAGTGACACTTAAGGTAAAAGTGGTGTTTCGTTGCGGCTGTTTTTAAGTCCCCAGAACCTACCCAAATCGGTGGTCTCTCTCATCAAGATCACAGAGTCTAAACAAAAAAGTCCAGTGTGGATGAAAAATAATCATGCAGTTGTAACATCCTTCCGGTGCCTAACTGCCATGCCACCCGAAGGAAGCACGAGGGCTGGGATACTGCCATGTTGCCTAAGCCTAGACAGCGGAAGTCGAGAGACAGATGTCGAGTTCGAACCACGGACCTTCCGGTCAGTGAATTCGCGCACTAACCTTTGAGCCATCTTGCCTCCAGTATGGATGGAAGTAGAATGGAAGGCTTTTGGTTGTTCCTATGTGTAAAATTTGCTCGTAAAAGTTTATGAAATCAGATTAAGCTTTGGAAGTAAGAGGGCCCTGAGTAATGTAGCTATATTTCTACAGTATGCCGTGGATGATCGGGAAACTGAACACAACGAAGGTTGAAAGTAAATGTTCACTAAAGGAAGTAACTTTGTTCCTCTTTTTGGATGAAAAATTACCACACTCCTTAACACCTCTGAGCATCCACGGCACCGCGTGCCCCTGATACTATCAGACACATACGCCTAAGCAGTACCTAGTGTGCAACGTATTCACAGTGACAATGGATTCCTTAACTTTTCAAGTGCTTACGGTGGAGAGTTTAGAATTGCGGGTGTTTCAACAACCCTGGAATAAAATGTATCCACAAA
The DNA here is from genome assembly GCA_003604175.2 of Clonorchis sinensis. Lineage (NCBI taxonomy): Eukaryota > Metazoa > Platyhelminthes > Trematoda > Opisthorchiida > Opisthorchiidae > Clonorchis > Clonorchis sinensis. The sequence continues at coordinate 17,809,474 of CM030369.1, read as the reverse complement.
CTGGACTCCGGACGTTTAAAAGAAAAGTGACAAGCAATAGCTACGCTTTTGTTTACCATTACCTTTCTTATTACTAATTATTATTATTTGTTCAGCTGTAACACCTAGTTGCCGAAGAAAGCACGACAACTGAGTTACTGTCAGGTTGTCCAAACCGAAACTGGATCAGTCGAAATGAAGAGATTATGTGCAAACCATGGACATTTGAGCAACAAGTTTGCGTCCTACATTTTGAGCTATCTAAAGCCGTTACATATAATATGATCACAGTAGTTAACACTATCTAGCTATGGCATTGCTTCGAACATAAAAGTCGGTTGATCGAGTCAGCATTCTGGTCTACGTCCGCTGTCGTACATCATAAGGATACACAAAGTGGTAGATGGGCCTAGGCTTCGAAATGCACCAAACAGTTAAGCAGTTGTTTGTGGTATACAGGGAGACAACACATCCATTAAAAAGGAAAGGTTTAAACCAGTTAGGTGAATATCCTTCAAAAATCGGGCATTCAACAGACTCATTTCCACAATCGTTGAAGGATTCGTGTAGGGTGGAAGTTCAGTGACATCAGTAAATTATGAGGTCGAATACGAAATTAAGTTTTTGTACAAAACACTACAGGCATCTTTATGTTTGAAGCCATTCGTAGTTTACGCTTGAGACATTAGTAAACAACAAGACTGAACTGTCAGTTTGAAGCACACCACTGAACAAGTGTCAGAAAACGTGTGAACTGGCTTTTATGTATAAGCTTAAGTAAAGACGGCAAATGACAATCTTACTCTTTAGAAGTTTGGAGCATTTGCCTCCATGGAATACAGATGTGTATTCAAGAGTGTGGTCCAGACAATTTTCGTGCTAGAAGAAAAAAATTATGATATATTCAGAGGATTTAAATCCGGGTCCGATTTTGCAAGAAATCAGTAGATAATACAGGGATGTCTCCAGAAAGTTAGCCAGGCGAAGGAATTCGTCATTGTTGCAGTAAAGAAGAACGCTACTGTTAATTATAGCGTTTGAATAACACCCCAATTATTCGCGTACTGCGAGCAATGAGCAAATTATCAGCTGTTCAAAGGAGATGCAGAACACTTAGTTTAAGGGTGACGTCACAAAAAGTGAAGGCAACACACTTAGCTGCACAAAAACTTTCTGCAGAAGCGATGGAGGCGCGCATCCAAAACATCCAATATACTGCGTTTTTTTCCTACACTCAGATGAATAAAACGGGGAGTAAAGAACACTAGTACCTAGTTTTTTCCTCTCCGTAGAAATTAAGGAATGAATGGCCTTTCTTCTCTTGCATTAAAAACGACTTCAGTACGAACAGTCCTTTATTTTGATATTTATTTGCGAACAAACAACTTTCCTGAGGGACAAAATTGTTTATGTGAATAAACGTGCCGGCATTAGGAGAAATTTTCTTATATGGAGATATAAGTTCAGACAAGACAAAAAACTACTACGCTATCTTGTGCGACACAGGTGTATAGACGCGTCTGGCAGGCACAGCCAATGCGAAGGAGACACAACTTAACCCATACTGGCTATATCATCTTGACTGGTGCTTAAACGTTTGAACTCCAAGTGTCCCGCTGGGCAAACAGACCAATACCCAGAACAGACGAATTCTAGAGTGGACAAGAGTTTGGGCGTTACTAAACAGACGAGTGAATAATTCGAGCCCATTATGGTATTGTTCATGAACCTGCTCGCAAAGGTACAAAGGAAGAACATGAGCAGCTCTAAAGGCGAAAACAATGGGAAGTTCTTGAGGTCATTCAAAGTGTAAATTTGGTTAAACGTGACTAACAACATACAGTTAGGTCCGCAGGAGACTGGCATATTGCTTGGTGAGGAAAAGTTAACAATAGAATTTCAGGATTCAAACAACAGTTCAGCTGTCCTGCTTAGATGCAGTTTGACCAGACTAAGTGTGTGCTGTTACACAAGCGTCTAAGTATGTTGTGGGGATCAGGAAACTTAAAAAAACGCAGAGTAGTACTCCATTGGTACCTATTCTAATGGGTTTACCAGTAGTGCGAAAATCAAGTGAATCCATTTGGCTGACAAAACTGTTTGTGATACCACATGAGTAACGTTTGAGTTGCGGTCAAAAGTGATTTTGCAGAAACTCTCCTTATTTCAAAGTGGTTGATTGTGATAACAACCAGTGTGACCGCAAATAAAGTGAAAAGACCGCTCCGGACAACTAAAGATTGTGCAATGAAATAGATGAAGGTTCGGTTGAGGTTTGATGACGAATAAAAATAAATTGGAACCAGATAGTCAAATCTGGGGATGATAATAAAACGGTAACCTAGCCCAAAAGCCAGTGTTGTGGCATGAATTCTCCCACATATAAAAGTGATGTCAGCATTCAGTTTTCAGGGTATAACATCCGGAATTAATAAAACTGCTGTCTCTATCTTTTGGGGACTATAAGGCACTGTGTTACTGGTAGCTTAACATAGAGAATAAATTCAAGTAAGATTTATTGACATCTTTTAAGGAGACAGCCATTAAAACCCTACAACGGCAGGAAAACGAAACAAAAAATACGGGGTTCGCTGGGCGAGTTTCACAAAACGAAGAACAAAGAAGGCCAAAATATAAAAATACTACATCCGCGTCATTGTTATCCTGCTTATTCGTTACCACTCCAGCCAGCCATTTCGAAAATAACCACATTTCATATTTGACCTTACCTCGATGACTAACAGAAAGACTGCACTTTTGTGTTGTTCCTAGGGTAGAAACCCACCTGATTATTTATTAACACGATTCCCCACAATTATGCTTTCAAAACGGAATTGAAAAACTTCAGTACTTGATAGTTGTGTAGCACAAGATTTGATAGATTCGGAGGAGGGTTGATTCTACAACTATCGATTAGTACATGGTGTCACGCAGAAACCAGTGTCCTGAGTTTTTCAGAGGAATGACCGAACTTCAAATACAGCAATAAAAAATTAAACCACAAAAATATTGTGCCATATATTTGATATCAGACTCCTTCAGAAAAACAGCGCCGTGGACCTCCCTAAGATATTCAATAAATTCGGGCCAATCATCAGTAAAATTACTGTAGAGTAGTTCGCATTTGCACCTGAAGCTGCAGTTATTCAGAGATAACATTTACATTGGTGCAACCGAAAACTAACTAAAAAAAATTTCCGGTGACATCTTAATTCAGGTTGGATGGAAAGTAGCACTGCCAATATGACTAAATGCACCAACTGTTTCACAGTCAATTTTGTTTTATTGCGGACTCATAACAAATTCCACCCTCTTCAATAACAGCAAAGCAATTTAGGCAGCTCATCAACTTGTATTTTTCAACTTTTCGCAATATGATTATTACGACAGACGCGTTTTTCTCTCAATTCCCTCAATCCCCTACTGATCTGTTGAACACATTATGAGTGGTATCGGTTAACCCATCAGTGGTATTCTATTGCGCCTAACTAATTCAGACGTCAAACATTGTACCTTCGGCATGTCAGGGGGGGCAACAGCATCCATGTCATATTAGACAAAATTCGTAGATAGTACATTTGACTTTCAGCTGAACCATGTGTGAATAACTTTCAAATACCGAAAGTGTTTGCAGCCTGAATTAGGAGAATGAGACCATTCAAAGCATCAGAAATATTTTTCAACTGCGGATGATACTTTCTTTGGAACAACAACCTTAAGAAAATCCAGTAATAATTTTGTGTCCGGGGAGGGGTGCATTATAGTTTTCACAACATGCACACATCTAGGGTTGAAGAACGCATAAAATGAAAACAAATGACAAAACGTATAAACCCAGCGCTTGCAAAACTCCCTTAAATTTCCGTTTACTCCGATTAGTCCTACGATTAATTATCGCAGGCGGTCATAGCATGTGTTTTTCGCTCCAAATGGAATAAGGAAAGTCCCTTAATTGATGCCTGTTTTGCATGAGCCAGGTAAAAGCATTTCAAAAATACCGGGAAAGTCAGTGGAATTGGTTTGTTCGCAACTTTGCCTTTGGACCTATTAATGTGTACAGCTTTGTGATGCTAGAATCTTGTACAGGGCATGACCAACAAACACTGCGCATTTCACAAGTTAAAATCCTTGGGGAAAATGACAATACTAAAAACAGTTTGAATTACCACAACCATGCTTAAAGCAATCCAATCAAGAGTTTTTGAATGACACTGGTTTCATATGATGTACACAATGCACTCAAGAGGTTTGAAGGTACCTTGAGTGATAGGTAGGGAAATAATTGAAAGTTTGGCGTCTTTGTATTTGATCTTGACTGCTGTAGGTAAATGAATTGCTTGTTGCATTTTTTGGATTTCTTGTTAATAACAATGCTAACGAGATTACATGCACGTGAAAAGCCGAGTGTTTCGTTAATTGCTTGGGTATCCTTTTACACCAGTAGCGTGCAGGCAACCTGAAAGCGGCGGGTTCTATATGGATCTTGTTCTGTTTTCTCTAGACCGTCTAGGACGAATTCAGCTCCAGGTAACTACAACCGTCGTTGAATATTAAGTTGTTTAGGTGGTTTACTAGACAAGGTGGGATCTTCGACCAATCAGCTTCTGTCCTTGGTTGGATAGTTGCACAACTACTTAGTTGATAATTTACTGTCTATCCGCTCTCTTCATACAAGCCAGCTATTCACGGTGGAAAACCTTCTGTACGCCAATCACTTTTATACAGCTAGGGTATTGGGTTACGTCAATGAATTCTGCCTTCATTTTTACATCCAACTTTTTCAGCTTATGAATTCTCTGGGTGACATCTTATTGGCAATTACGTCTCATGGTGAACAAACAGGCAGCCAATAAATTTATAAATAAATAACTAATGCAGTTATGGCATAGTGACAACCACCGACTGAATGTTTATACAGCCAAATCACATTTATGTTGTGGCTTCTTGGTCTTGGAGTATTACGTGTATATAAGAATGAACGTGTATTTGACATGAAAGCGGAAAACAGACTTCGTTTTACCTGCATTAAAACAGCCCAAGCGCAAGAGTGTTGAAAACAACTATCGTTTGGTCAAATTCTTCGATGAATTTCACCGCATAGACGAATCCAAGACGTCCCGATAATTTTTGTTTGCCTATAGGTTTATCAGCATTTTGGATATGTGGTGAACGGCGGTGGTTACCTAGATGGATACGCAACCGATTCCCTTAAAATTAATCAGGGTGACACGTGCACTTTTTAAAACCAACTATATTTCGCGTTTACGTACGCTTATTGCACAATTTAGCTCATCCGTGTCAAGCATATTCTTCTCAGCAGCGATCAGTCTGCTTTGTCGGCCTCAAATTCCAAGTTGAAATTGAATGTTGTTTCTGATAAAGCTCAGAAAATACAACAGCAGGTTGGCAGCTGCTTCAACGCGACATCCGGTCCTTCACTGTGCCGTACACGCTCATATAGAATAGGAAAAATATTTATTCAGAATTCGCTGTGCTACATTCGTCTGAATGTGAAACACCGGACTGCTTGAGGGTGTCAACTTGTCGCTGATCCAAGGGGTTACAACCACCCAATCGATTTGCTTAGTGCGCTACACATAATAAAGCAACCTAAATACCGGTTGGCCGACATATGTAAACATGTGAAAAGGAAATAACATCTAACCGTGCACTGGCCACTGGTGGTTGTTAAACAGGCGTTCACCCTGGCACACAAGTACCGGTGAGCCCGTTCAGTGTAGGCATTCCGGCACTCAAGTATTTTTAACAGTTCGTCATTGTTTATTCTGTTCGACAACTGTGAACAAGCTGTGCGGACAAAGGGGTTGTTTAGACACTTGTCGTTGATAAAGTGCCTGTAATTTCTAACGTTAAGGTGGAGCGCAGCCTGGCACAAGTTCGAATTATTTGTACGGTTCCTTCTCTGGTCCTTGCACCTGATAAGCAGGAGCTAGAAGTGTAGGCAAGTCACGGCCATGTGCTTTCAAATGTAAAACGTTAAAATGTTAAAATTGGAGCTAACTACATTATCGGAGTACAAGTTGTAGTACTGGCCCGTGGAACCCTTACTTTACAATTTTCTCAGAAATTCAGCTTTCGGATACTTTCAAAACTATGCATCCTGCTACGTCGTTCACTAAACTGATGGCTGAACCGGTAAAGGTGTGTTTTGGCCTTCTAATCTTAGCTCGGCATAAACGATGCCCTTATCTTTGATGAAGATTCTCCACCGCAGTATAATGAACCTGTTTGAATACAGTTTTCAGAAGTAGATTTTTCCGTTAGCTAATGATTCATTAAACTAACTGGGTATTAAAGATGGATTAAAACAAATCTCAACTGAACCTCTTGTTCACGATATTTCTAACTAGAGTGCTGCACATAGGCCACCATTGGTTTTATTTTGGTACAGTATTCGATGTCTTGGTAGGTTTTCTTGAAAACTCACAACTCAGCTTGTTGAAAAGCCTTCCGTAGCCTTCGATAAGCTTTGCCATGCTTAAAGCTTATTAGGTAGACGCAATTTCTGAGCTTCTTCCAGTCTACTTGAACTCACATTGTATGCAGTTAGTGAAGTACAATCATATGGAGAATCTCGTAAGCAGGAAATTTAGTTTGGATTCATCTGGGTCTCCCGTGAAGGCCACAGTCACTTTAAAACGAGCGCACATCGTGAATCAAGCTAACAAAAACCCCGGCACTGCACTCATCTGGTGAGCCCGAAACTAAGCCAAAACTAATTACGCAAAGCTGGGTTCCGCTGTCTTCACAATGAATGACACTTCGGTGTGCAAATGTTCGACTATCAAAATGCTTACTACCATGTTTCAGAGAGATAAAAGAAGCACTATCAGTTTGGACCACGACACCTTTTTGTGTGGTAAACGAACTCGACAGTAAGCAGCAGATAAGCAGATATGAAGTGGTTTGAAGTCTAACTCACTGAGAAAATATATCAACCGGTAACAGCAGGAAGGTTTCCTCTGTAGACTCATTGGTCTTCCCCAGGAATCTTCTGAATACTGAGGCATGCAACTGGAGAAGTGTTCTAACTCTTCATCGATGAGCGGGCGACTTTACGAAACAGTAAACAACAGCGTCAAATTAGGTTTCTGCTCGAACTCATTGGTCGCCACATGCTTCACAGGAGTGATAATCAGACAGCCATGAATGAGTTTGCTCACGAGTTACCTGATTGCTGCAAAAAGAATGGAACACTCGTGTGACCAAGCTTTCCAGAATCCAGCCACAAACTGAGTAGAACTAAAAAGGCATTTTGGAAAAACTCATTTATTACCGTTACTCAGTAACAGTGTACACGGCATAAATGCTTAGTTAACACAGGGTATAAAGTTTTGCCGATGGCAAAACGTCACTATGAATAATCAAGGTTCCAAACCATACCTAATAGTGTCTTGCGTACTTCAGTTTGCATTCACAAAACAGTAAAGTGAACCTATGGTGTTTTACTGTTCAATAGGTAACCGATAATATGCTCAGCTGATATTAACTTGAAAATGATCGAGACAGGATATTTTATTGCACATTTTATCATGATTTTCAAGCCGTTTGGCAGTTAATTCAGGGGACACTCGTCCATTCTAAAACCATTTATGATATGGTTTTACACAGACCAAGCGAGTCATGACAGTGCTTTTTCGAAAAATTAGTTAGACACCACCACGGCAAGCACCAGCCTACATTTTAGATAGTTCACATGGTGACTTATGATTGGCTGTTCATTTGAACAAGCCCTTTCAATGAAATTGTGGTGCATAAACCAAAGAGTTACGATGCTCCGTGATTATTGTCCTGCTGAGAGAATTGGGGCCAACATAAATCCCTCGAATCCATTTGTTTCTCATTTCTAAATATGGTAGGCCCAATAAGACACTCGCAGTCCATTCTGATGTTACCTGAGCTCTCCAGGAATTTGCCCTTAAATGGAAACTCGTGTAAAAAGTGGTCTGGTTGTCATGCATAATAAATGTTCCCTATTTTTTACAAGTTAGCTGGCACGGCTTGAATGGTATATTTCCGTACCTTGGTTCGATGTTGATCTTCATAGTCAAGTATGTACCAACTCAACAGATCCCGTCACGTACATTCTCCGAGTAATTCGGAAACATTATCTAAATAAATCCTACAAAGCACTTCACACAGTATCACCTGAAAGCCTACTGTGTTAAATTACATAATTTCTGCAGTATTGTGCTGTATAAAGCTGATTTCTTCAGAAAAAATCAGCCTCTGTAGATTTCAGCCTTTAGCTTCTAGTTTATTTGATCGATTTATCCAGCTGGTAGAAACTAGTTATGTCCAAACGTCTGTTTTTATCAGCTGTTCACCTAAAAGTTACCTTGCTCACTGGGCTTGCCAGCGGGGTGTCCATGCGACACCCCTCAATGGTCAATGGGCACGGACCTGACCAACACATTCCTGCTCCTGCAAGTTGAGTTTTGTAAAATATGTAGCGAACTGTCCCTTAGAAAATTGTAGTGCACCCGCATTTTTCGCCAAACCCTATTGTCTTGCGGGCAAGTTTTTGAACGAAACGTTTTGGCTGAGAACCACAATCATCCACCTATCTGCTTTTGGGCACCCTGGTTGCATTCTAGCCCACATAAAACTATGATTCCTGCAACTAAAAGGTTTGTCGTCATATCGGCCGTCACGTGGTGCCATACAGCGGGAGAAATGAGGAAACGTGCCACTACTGACACCTCTCTTCTCTTTATTTCACTTTATTTCACTTCTCCTTCCCTTTCTTTCTTTCTTTCCTTCTCTTTCTCTTTTCTTGCTCCCCTTCTCCCACCCCATTTATAATACTGCCGTTGTAGGTGCATCCGTTAGGACTAAAATTCCCACCAGTTCTGCATCAGTCGCGGCCACGACACGTCCAACAGACTCAGGCATTTCGAACTTGATCCTCATGCCTCGGTGAACAGTCTGTCTGGCTGCTTTTAATGTTCGCACAACAGGTGACTCTGTCACTCGCTTAAAATCGATACGCGCAACGTACTAGACATGAATACAAGATCCAAACCCTATCATTGATGTACCTGTCTCAACAATTTGCACTCGCTTCCGGATGTGAAAGTCTGACAAATCAGAGTCCGTTACGACTGGCTAAGCAGAGTTAAGTCACCAAGCGGAAGGGTCCTTGTTTGGCTGGACACCCATTTGTCTCTCCAATGCTAGTAGAGAACACGAATGTTGGATCAAACCGTTTGAAGGGTAATACTCCTGGCCACCTGTTGCCACGTATTCCGTTTCTCTAGCTGAATTAGAATGTTGGATGGTGAACCTGGGACCCTTTGTCCCCTCCGAGGATTCTGACTGCATATCTTCTATTAAGCAGCACCGAGCCCATGTAGAGAAAGTACTCCTACTCACATTTTCCAAGGGTGGGACGAGGTCCTCAGTCAGTGCTCATCTGTTCTCTCAAAATCCATTTGGGTGGAAGAGACTGTCTCACATAAATTAAAGAGATCGATAATAGTGCCCGGTTTCAAGATACGGGATCGTAGTTCTCGTAGTCAGAGGACTCAGTCTGACTCTTGGCGTTACTCCTCATTTGTGGCCTTATGGTAGCCCGTAAAGGAATGACTCAAGAACAGCAAGTATGATTTCAGCCTGCTAGGGGTTGTTTTGGCCAGATATTCACATATTTGCATTTGACCGGGTCAATTCGTCCGTTCTCTTTAACACGCTTGTTCCGCAGGGAATTCATTAGAAGTTTCCAAATTAATATAGTTTCTTTATTCTCAGGAATGCAGACAAGTGCGATTATTCAAAAAGCTCTCCAGAAGCTCATCTGTACAAAGTGATGTCTAGCAGGAATACCAGTCCTTTTCGTTTCTATTCATTTTTATTATCCACAAAGCAATGAGACGAACACTAGAAGGCCGCTGATCTACATCAATGGCGTCGTTTTTAGCTTTCATCTACAGTACCTGGCTGAACGTTTGGAGACTTTCAAATAAATTATTTTCGCAAAACTGCAAAGCACCATTGGTTAGCTTGATGTTATGCTTTCAGTGATGATTGTATGTCCATTTATTCGTGCGCGACTTTGTTCCTTGAAGCTAAACAGTAGTACCGGGATCTTCATAAATTTGACTGTTGCACAGCGGTCTACTTCTGAAACCGTCATAACGGAGGATGGTCATCACAGGGAGACTGATAGTGTCCCTTTTATCTTAACTTTTTGCATCGTGTGGTTCAGAATTTTCTACTAAAGTAATATATTGGTGCCTCGTCTAATTTCGATTGTATTCATCGGAAATTCGGATAACTGGTGTAATCAGCTCTGTGTTTCTTGTAAAATGCCTACGCGATTTCCTAAATGTCGAACGTGTACCAATCAGAACAACTTTCTACTCTTACTTTAATTAGATTTTAAAAAAAACTTTCAGTTTTTTATATGGCACAGTCCGTAATTCAAACCGGTCCACTGTGTTCTCTGTTCATCCGGTGGGACCGATACCTTCACTTTTATGTGTCAAGACACAATCGAAACTTCTGATTGCTTTAGCCGGCTTTGTCGTGGACGGACAAATATTGTATCGTCTTCAATTCACTGAGATTCGGTTTCTTTTCTTTTGTCATAAAACAATATGTGAAACAATATGGTTCACTGTTGCCGGAACAGCTGACGATACATCTTATTGATTTGCCGTCGCCTACCATCCCAAGCCCACTGTTCCGCGGAACTCCCCATTAGGTCTTGTTACCTCAGACTGTAACTAATCAAAGCTGAGAAAATGAAATGAAATGAATGGGTAAATAACAAACGACGTATGTGGTGTTTTCATACGTCTTTGATACACCCGTAATCGTGATTAGATAAACGGATATTAGGTACACAACTACATCCGTCGTCCTTTGGATCGTACCGATAGCTCATCATTTGTGCTGAGTGAAGCCAGGATAGTGTTGTCTAACCTGATATTTCCGGGCTAACGGGAAGTCCATTGAGAATCACTATAAACTGCTGGTTTTGTCTAACCTGATATTTCCTGGCTTATGGGATGTCCATTGAGAATCACTATAAACTGCTGGTTTTGATGTTAATAAAGTTGAGTGGCCGTCTTTTTCCATGGGTTATGAGCTTGCAGTATATCTGCAAGACCTGCAGTAAAGTCAGTCAAACGGATGAACTCTAATTAATCGTCGCTAAGGGGTTATAAAATCGGCTGTTACTGGGTCCGTAGGAATAATCTGTCAGTGTAGTAACATTTCAGTTGAATCCGCAATTTCAACACAATTCGTGGTTATTAACGGAGTGATTGTTCTGAGGGAAGATCACGTTGGAAGTGGAAAGTGGTCACGTCTCATTAAGATCGATCAGCTTGTGGCCCAATTAACTCAACTGGCTGTCATAGCAAGCATGATTTTGTCCGGGGTAAGGGTAATCTGTGATGAAGACGTTCACCATACGTGTCAGCCTGGCTGAAATGTTACTCGCTTCTTATGTACGTGCGTCTGTTGTGTAAGTTGGAGGCTACCAAATTGTTCCATAGGGACGTCTAGTCCCCACAAAACAGTCTAGTCCCCGTGTTGATGGAAATATTTAGCCTCATAATTGTCTGGTTTTTGATGAACTGACTAACATCAACAGATTGCCTTCCTAAAGAAATCTCCAAATGCGTCCGTTTTATGGCTTACAATTTGCACTGGTGCATTCACAATGAAATTAACGGAATGATTGACCGATGTGTTTTACCAACAGACGGATTTTACTTTAGAAAAAGATGTGGGAAAGTGATGTTTTGGCAGAGTGACATTAAATTGTCCAACTCCCAGAAGCGCAGTGCATCATAAATTGCGTACATTAAATAGGAAACCTGCACACTACAAAATCTTTCCTGGGAAAGGAACCTAGACTGTCAGTAGGGACGTTTGCACTCTGTAATTTATTAGAGTAACTATCTCAGAGGTAAGTGTGGATTGCTTAAGGATGATATATTGGCGAGTAGGCGATATACACAACCAAGATATAAAGAACGGCTATTGATAATAATTTACGCGCTTCCTGTCCTCACGTGGTATTAAACCTCTCCATACACTTCAGGGAACATGGTGGCTCTTTTCATTGAATTTCAAATATTGAATTTGTCTTCGTTTTTAGTTGTTTTCGAGCTGCATGAGGCAGAAGCTTTACGAAATACGTGGTTTATAAGGTTTAGCAAAATCCCAGGCTCCCTGAAACCGGTTCTTTCATTCTTGAGTAGGCATAGTCCCCGAGTTTTCGTCAACCTTATGGTTTAATGTAACACCAAGCACTGTTCAACGAGTAGCATGCATATATTTGTAATCTATGTTAGTGTTGACTGAAGACCCAAACAGAATCCTACTTAACGGAGCTTCAACTGAGTTCCAGCTGAGTCCTCCGTTAACAGTAACTTTGTTTGCATATGAGTGCATTTCGACAAGAGATTGCTATATTCTTTTGGTTGAGATTCTGTGAAGTTCACACACCTGAGTTTGCTTGTTATTTAAACTATATCGTAGTTTCTTCCAGAGAATGCAAACGAAGAATGAAACATTCTATTGAATATTCATTTCTTATACATAGAAAATAATACTGCCTTCTCGATGGTGATTTGTCTGATAATCCCGAGGCCCAGTATAAGCTTATACAACCAAAAATGTGTCGCAATTTGACATTTCGTGGTAGAACCAATTTGTGAAGGCTTCTTGAGCAAAGCAAAATTCGGTTTTGGGACACTTTTAGTTTCCCATACCGTGAGTTTGCTCACAGAATACCTCCTGTCAAATTCCGCCCATTTCCCTGAATTGAACTAAGCGGTCAGAATAGAAACATAGTTGCAAAAGACTTATTTGGCTGCAGTATCCGCCTCCCGGCGTTAGTTTTCAACGTGTTTCCCTAACCCAGTTTATTGCTTGATGTTTTAACCTTTTGCATGCCCAATGGTTACATTCCTTCATATTAAAATAGACCGTTGAAAAACAATCACTTACCTTGGATGATCTCCACCCTGCATCCTACGGAAAATCCACAAGACGCAGAATTTTCTACTAGTCTGCCTTGAGGAAACTGACACTCAAGTTGCTTACCGGAATGAAGGATTTATCTCAGCAAGACGACGAATGAATCCTGGCCCGTAGTTGAAACACCGGCTAGTTAACGAGAGACTAAATGTCGTTCACACGTACACATGTAACATGGGCAACCGATGGTGAACAGATTCCTGTTCTTTAACTGACTGAAAAAAAATTTTTAAAAATATCCTGCTAAATGTATGATTTTAGGAAATGGCAACCATCAACGTATGCTGTGAAACAACTGTTGCAATGGTGGTTAGTGGGTGAATTTCCTATTGAATTACAGAGAACATGCAAAGCACAAATCGTCATCCATGTGATTGAAAGAGGATGTTCTGATACACGTTGCCTCAAATCCCTTACGTGGTTGGCCCTAACCCAAAGATTCAGTCAGCCACACGTGCTAAGCTGCTGATGGTTAACAAAAATCATCTGAATGGGAAACCTTATCCATGCTAAGACAGGGTTTTCACACAACACCGGGAATGTCGCATAGTCAAGTGTGAACCGGAGATATCAGACCCATATAGCAACTATGTCATGCCAATTCACCAGATATGCTTGCATATATTCTATTGATAGGTCCGGCTTGGACTTGATGCGAACACCTCTAGCTTGCCAAAAAATCTTTGTCTCGGAAAAAACACGAAAAAATTGGCTCTGACAAGATCTCACTCAGATCTGTGTAACAGTAATCCACATCTAAGCCTTTATGCAACCTAAGAGGCAGAAGCAAACTGTGGTTTAGTTTTCTTAGATATTTTAACCACTCAGCTTCTAGGCGTCAAATTGAAAAGTTCAGTCTATCAAAGGCCTGCATGAGTGGCACATCATTCACCCTTCTTCAGTTTTGCATCAGCTGACTATAAACTAGGTTCACCGAGTTCTGTGTGTGATCGTGTCGGACGGATATATTGCCAAGAATGTCTTAAAGAACCAGGTGCAAATGTGAAACTATTCCGCCAAACAATACGGAACCAGGAAATTTTCATTTACGCGCACAGTGACTGAAAAACGACCATCTAGCCTCAAGAAAACTGTTTTTTACATTTATCTTCCAAAGTGAACCAGTGAACGTGACTTACGCACCACCATAAACAGGGCATTTCCCAATGCACTATTTAGCCTATGACCATAAACTGGCCAGATCAGTTTCAGAAACACACCACACGATTGTCTAATAATTCACTTGCAGTTGTGATGGTACTGGCTTGCATAGTGGGAGCATGGGAAAGCGAATTTGTGAAAATCCGGAACTTGGGAATAACCCGGTAAATTCTCTGCAAGCTTGTCTTGCCTAGTGCATTGTACATTCCGGCTAATTTTCTCCTGGTTGATCAGAAAACGCTTATCGTAATCCTGTTGCATAACAATAATTCATACCTTTCGTATTTTGAAAAATTGCACCGATAAATCAGAACAGATCAAAACTGAATGCATAAAAGCGCCGGAGGTGCGTGTAAAGACTGTCCGGAATTTGCTGGAGATTCCGGTTGTACTGATTGGTTGACCGCTTTGATTCGGGATCACTAGTGCATATCCGAGTGCAATTACTTGTCTTTTGCACTAGCGCTACGGAGATAAAGAAGGAATGCGTCGATTTTTCAGAATTGCATTCATCATTTTCACGTGCAGTTTAAAAGCATGAGACTAAAGAAAGAGTGCGGTGCCATCCTTTCGCAAGCTTGTAGTCAGCTGATCATCTGCCATGAAATGGTGCGGCTTACTCAAACAGCTTTACGTTTGAAAACAGCTCCTTGCGATTTAAGCTTGGGTTCAAACCGACAACCAAGTTTTGCGTAACATTAGGGACTTTGTTTTGCTTCATTCGCTATTTTAACATCAAGAAAGGGTACTAGTTGCGTCCTTTGTGTGCACACTCAAACAGTTATGAGCTACTCTATACATTCACGTCTGCAGCAGTTGTAGCTTCTACGGTAATTTCATCTTGTTCACTGGATTGTACTTTGGCATCTGATGATGGATATACACTAAAATTCTTCAATGAAAGGTTTAACTGAAAGAATATTGGCACAGAAAAATGGCTGATTGACGTAAGGTACATTTAGGTTAAGAGGAAGCCAAAAAAAATAGACTGTGCGTTCCAGCAATATGACCTTATCCTGTCACCACATTCCGCATGTGATGGAGTCCTAGTTTCCAGCTGTTCCCAAATAAGTGATGCGCCCTGGTCCAGCACGAAATCTACACACCAGGAAATCTTTTTCTGTGCTCTCGAGGGGTGAAGTGTTGCAAATGTAATAACCGTTTGATTTTTACAGACTTTAACTATAGCGAATTGAAAAGTGTGTGGTGGTGAAATCAGCTACTGAGTCCAGCGTAATTCCCTGCGCGCTGCTTTCAAATTTGTCCTGGTTTCTGGAGTTCAGCCATCGAATTGTTAATCATCCCTGACCATGCAAGCCCACCCGGTGATGCCGAGCGTCGCACCTCAAGCATGCGTTGCAAGATGACATGCTGACTGATGTGATACTACCCACACAGTAAGCAGTAAAATTCACATAAATACTCCGGTGAATACGTATCTATGTTGATCTGCTGAAATAGTTGTATTCAAAAAGGTTGTCCAAAATTCAACCGCAAATTTCGATGTTCCTGTCTGACAAACAGACTCACTAGTAACCTCAACGACTTCGACAGCAACACGTTGTTTGTTCGAAAAGCAGCTGATGCTCTTTGGAGCAGAAAACAAAACCTCAGAAACATGAGACTGCCGCCAAATGTCATCTATATTGTAACATGGGAAGTAATAGAAAAGCAAAGTTAAAAACAACATGACAGTGCCATTTTCGTGTCTTTCACTTTGAAAGAACCTTGTTTTTGCACATGTTTCAATCTTTCTACACTGAAAGTATCTAACAACAGCGGGGAGAAATACATTCTCCATTGGTTATTGTGAGTTTGGTCCCAAATTAGTCCTTCAAAGGCAACTTTTTTACTTCATAAGGTGATGCCAGCGAGATTAGCCAAAATCACATCATATTTTAAGAAGTATTCAAGGAGTGCGTTTATGCTGGTGTTCAACTCTCACGCAAATGTGAATGATTCTTCTCCAGATAATATATACTCAAAGCTTCAGGAGACAACTGGTTTTATTTTCAGGACCAACAAAATGGGAACACTTCTCAGTCGCAGCTGTTTCACCTTTTTTGCCACAGTCAAACTATAGAACTGGTAAAGTCTTAGTGGAAAAAGCTCATCTCTACCACGTTGGGGGCGGGTCATTAAACTGAAAACAGTCTTCTCAAACAAACCGTAGCCCATAGGAAAACTTTAGGGTATATATGTGAAATTGCTTTTTTGTAAAAGATATTGTCTAGAGCTTTATATATATTATCTGCGGTCACCCACTGCACCAAAAAAACACGGAGTTTATTCGTTTTTCATCGATGACCACACAAAAAGATCCAAAGAGTAGCTAAGCACTTAGATTTATATGGAAAAAGAATTCAACTCGTAGAAGTCTGTAATTATCTGCAAACTATGAGAAAAAGCAAAAAGAATCCAACTCGTAGAAGCCTGTAATTATCTGCAAACTATGAGAAAAAGTATAATGAAATAAAACCAAGCGTCAGACGATTCAAGCTTTGGAAGACTCCAATCGACGAATAACAATAACTGTCTTCCTCACATCTGGGTGATTCTATTCTCTTATGAACAATAAAAGCTCTCCCTAGAGGAAATCCGCTTGTCTGACTAAGAACTATTGCAATAACAAGACAATTGGTGACAGCTGCTACTTACATCTCGGCACAAGAAAAACGTAAAAACTATTCCAGATTTTCTACTATAAAGACTGTCCTTTAGCTTGATTTATACTGACACAAGAAAAACGTAAAAATTATTCCAGATTTTCTACTACAAAGACTGTCCTTTAGCTTGATTTATACTGCCTGTGTTTAAGATATTCTACCTCATTTACTGTGGCGACTTTTAAGATGGCGTAATCTTCTTACTTCTCCAATGAGAATCATATTGGGGGGTGTTATTATGCCTTCCAATCCGTTCACTCTTGCTGGAGTCCCCTGGTGAACGACAAGAAAGCTAGAACATGAATATTTACTAGGTAATACTCTGACAAATCAAACGTGAATGAATACAATATAGTGGCAACCCTCCCGGCAAGAAGAATAACTGCACAAAAGAGACTAACCAGAGTGTTTATGGAGGGTCAAACTTAAAGCTTAAACAGTTTTCAGAGCTTAATACAGTTACTGAACCACTAAAAGACTGAGTAAGTATCACAGGTTTTGTGGTATGCCAAGTTGTCTTTTAGAACGGCCACTAACTGTTTTCCATTTTGTTAAAGAGAACCAAAACTCCTCATCAAGGAGCATCACTAAGGGGATTCCCAAGTTTAATTTTTTATATTTTGACGGACTTTGAGTTATTTTTCTCAATTTAACCCTCCGATAATGACGCAGGGTGTGCGGTATTTGTACCTAACTCTACTCTTTCCTAGATTCTTGTGTGTATTTAGCAGCCCATACTGCAGGCAAGCTTATGCTGGAGTCGATGGGCCTTACAATACGGCTTTGGTCCGCACAGTCTATAACGCGTACATAGTCCAGAGTAGATCAACTGTTGATCATTATGTCACCAGGTGCGCTAGATCCCCTACAGTGTTGATAAAAACCTAGTTTGCCACAGAAGACATAATTCTGGGAATTCCTTTTGCCTTTAGACTTCTAGGAGTACCCTGTACACAGATTCCACACTAAACATTTTAGCGATAATCTAGAATGAGTCTTCCTGACTAATAATTCAACCTTAATGAGGTTAACAGCGAGAAAATAATACGCTTGTTCCGTCACAGAACGGCGTGACTAAAGGCTAGTCTAGTACGGGCCTCATCATAGATTTTTCATCATCACTGGTCAAAAAGCAATCTTTGTTCGGTCTTTTGTTGCATGTGTAGTATACGGTGTCTACCAGCTTGATTGCTTTATATGTAAGTATTGGTGATGTACAACCTTGCTTACTGGGCTTCGGCTCATGAGCTTTGTTTCTGTTTTCCCTTCAGAGAAATTCTCGTGAACACCTGCCTTCGGGGAATCACTGTCCCCTGGTGCTTCCATAGCGTGCATACACGTGCTCAAGCAATCGTTGCTTGTGGAATAAACTATACCCGATGTTACGATCCAGTGTAACCAAACGTCATCTTTGTAGGCCTTACAAAGTGGCATACGCCATTTTTAAAGTGATATATCCTCTAGTATAAATCTATTCATAATCATTTCACACCTAAACGTTGACACAATTACGTTGCTGACATTATCGGATGGTGCCTCTACGGCTGTGCTTATCATAAGTTTCTGGCTTCAATGTGATTATTGTGAGTGATAAATTGGTCTTCATAAGGCCTATAAATTGAATTAACACTTGCCTGGCATGAACGTGTCAGAGTTGGGGCTACATTCAAAGTGACGTGATTTATTCGATTGATGAAGGAGGGTCACAGCAGACCGCTCGAAAGATCTATTTATCACGATTTCTTAAACCTTCATAGTGATTCAATAAGGAGAACGTACACTACTGAATGTCAAGATGCTAGATGGTGCCACCGCACTATGTGATTAAACCAGTTGATGTATAAATACACTGTATCGACGCAACCATATCAGCTAAACCACAGTTTATGTTTAGAGCTGTGCTGTATCGACGCAATTATATTAGCTAAACCACAGTTTATGTTTAGAGCTGTGTAGTTGGTCCAAACTACAGTGCTTTTTACCCACGCCCTATATGATAAGAAATGGCAGTCAGGGTGACCGTACCATATTTGTTTTTTAGGACAGTGGTTTCACCGAGACCTTATTTTTAATCCGACTGAAATAGTTTGCCTTCTCACAAGTTCGTTTAAGAGGTGGGAGATTTGTAAAGTGTTAAAGCACATGAGGGCTTCCGTTGTTGTCTCCTCATCTGTTTTTACCATAATCATCATCATCATCGACAGCATGACATCAGTGTTCAACACCGATGCTTCACTGCCGTATCTGTCCTTATCTATAGTTCTCCAAGTGGACGCCGTTTGCCGTTGTTTTCGGAGGGGAAAACGACCATGCGCGTGTTGTGAACGCATGCCGCGGTTTAATTATTTAACCAGCAAAAGTCGAATTCATAGGAAACCCAAATCCAGGTTGATGACGATTTGTATCTCGGAGACGTCATTCGTTGTACAGTCTCTGAAATGAAACCGGCGATGAAAAGTTTGACCCTGTCAAGCAGGTATTGTCACAAGAAAAACCGTCATGGAAATGGACTTTTATAAGCGTGGATCATTGGTTTGGTTCTCTTCAGGAATGTTTAGTTTTAGGTAATAACACACTAATCTCCCACCATGAGTGGTCTGGTTAGGGGACAAACGATAAATCTACTCACGGAGCACAGTAGTAAACTGTCCTTCTAGCACTGTACCACTCGTAATAGATAGCTATTGGATGAAATTAACCAATGGACCCTTGGGATAAGTCGAAGCTGCCTATTATACACGTGAAAATCTTTAGCTGGAAATCTCTGCTGACGCTAAGATGACGATAAACCGAACCAAAATGGATTCAACTCTCAGAGGGAATTGGGAGTGTATGTTTGCGAAACAACTTGTTGAGACAGGAATCTACTCGTTTCTATCAACTGAGAAGCAGCTGAGTGTATTTATCATGTATATTTATTTAGTTATCTGTATTTTATTTTATTTTTCTTGCTCATTATCTTGTGTATCACCTTGGCTAAACAGTTCTACCATTTTGATCAGCTGATTCCGCTTAGATCACATAAGAAATGGGTCGGAATGTTGAATCGCCTATTTTTTGGAACCTATAACTATTGACTCTTCGAATTCTCATCATGTGATGTGCTAAGTAGGCCAATTCGCAGACACGTTTGAAGTTTACTACACGAGCCCAGTCTGTCCTCGAGTCAGTTTGGCTCAAAACGTAACGGAGATTTTCGTTTCCCATGAATATATCCATGATTTTCACCAAAAGTCAATTTCCATTCCTTAGGATAGCTACCTTTTGAGAACAACGCTATCTCATAAATACAAAGGCTACTACATTCCAACACTCTAACCCGAACACCTGACTGCATCCAAAACATGTAGACGTTGATTAAGATGAGGCCGAAATTTGGTGGAACGTTTGTTCAAATGTGACGGCTTTCCGTACTTCATATTTACTGTGGTATATATCGCGTTCGCTGGCTTGGAAAATTCCGAACATATTGCCAGAGTTCAAATTCATGGCGGCATCAATGTAACCTTAGTATGGCATATCGGGTGCATCTCACAAAGTGTCCTGGAACGATGTCCTCTATGGCGGTTGCATGACGATACTTGGCGCTATGAGGAAACCCATCTAATACCAAAGGATTTGTTTGCATCTTTTGACAGGCTAGTAAAGCTGTAGTAAGGTGCATCGAACGTGTTGACGCAAATCTTGACCGATTAAGTTGTCGTCTGCGATGAGCGAACGACTGAAGGAAACGGCATGAAACACGCTAAAGCGATGAATTCATTTTGATAATGGTCTCGAATTATCGAATATGTTACAAAAATGTATGGAAAATTACCTGCATGATTTTTCCTGACTTGTTCCCTTTGTTCTTCGCCACGGTTGTGTCGGCTCTTAAAAGAAGACTTTCTGTTTGTAAGAATTACTTGATAATGACCATCGTCCTCTGAATTAGCCTGATAAAAGTGTTTCGAAACTTTTGCATTTAATAACCTGATCAATTACAGATGCGTTCCACGTACCCAGTAAATTGACAAAGTATCACACATGGTGTTTTTGGTTGACTGCGCTAGAGAACAGCGTGTACCATCGATCGAGATCGGTCAGGCCTAGAAATCGCCCATGCCAGATGAAGAGAGCTTTGATTAATGCTCCGGGTGAATGCCACTTGCTCAGCTTAGCAATGGAAGTGTGAATGTCAATTTGTCTTCTGGGAGTTTTGCAGACCCGGGTCATTCTTTTACACATAGAAAGTTGGTATGATTCCGAGCTGGTTCCTAACAAAGATATTTTCCATATGTTGAGGAAGGAAACTTCCTGACTGGGATATGCGCACTGTTTGAAGATTAGAATCACCATCCCAGACGGGAAAACAATATGGTAATCTCCGATGAAAAATAAAATCTTAAAAACAATTCGCACACAATTTGCTGAGAAACGCAAATATTTTCGACAATTTTACGTACTATCTTTGTCATTTTATCTGTTACATTATTTCACTTGTTTTCTGCGTCACAATTGATGTTCCAAACTGTTGTCCATGCTAACTGACCTATCATGATTTGTGCTGTTGCGGCGGGCTGAATACAGAAATCTCATTTCAGTTCTGGGGGACAATGCATTAACCTGGATGTACTCCCCCTGTCATCAATAGAAAGCTGAATGGACCACTCCTAAAAGATATCTTTGGCAAGCCACTGAGTTTTGCGAGGAAACGGTAAAAGAGGACTTGTGGGTAATAATGCCACTGCGAAATGTTTGAGAGTACTGAAATAAGTAAATCTTAACAGTCCCATTGGCAAATATAACACGGAAGCTGCCCGGAATGTTTATCACTTGCCCACAAAAATTAACACAAACTACGATAGTGGCGTAAATCGTCCGTTGTACTTAGTCTGTTTAGGAATTCCAGTTCCTACTGGGAACTCGAAATCCAACGACATTTCCTTGGCAAGATCTTTTAAGCTTGTAATGAATCATTTCAACGGATGCCTAAATCCACGTGAAAACAGGAAAAGAACAAGGTGAATGGCTGTACTGGATGGGTGCATCAATTGTTTTAATACATGTCTTCTAAATAATCCGTTCACATTTCATTCTGATGCATACATGCTAATTCTCACTGTAAACTTCGTCACCAAAAACGCTTTGTATTTAATGACCAAATGCGTCCTGATCTGCATTCAGGAGCACCAGCCTTGAGCTCTTCAGATCACCTGTTAAGTTGGAAATCCAACAACACTGGGTTTGTTAACGTAGACCAACCAACACTACAGGGACGGAAGGCAAAACTGTGCGATATTTTTTCGTCTAAATTGCTGCCTATTACGATACTTGGTAGACAAAACCCTTCACAATGTTGGCGTAGCCAACCCGTGTACTGTGAAGCAAAACCTAAGTCCGTTTTGGACGTCAGTCAGTGAAGAACTCTGTGACGGGTCCAACGCCGCAGCACTTCACAGAATCAAACAGTTCCTTATGTAATAAACGTTCGACGGAACTATAAAAGCTGGCCAATCTGATTGGTTTACTAATAACACGTGGGATCTTGGTGCAGTAAATCGTTTCAGTGAGCAAACTATCCGAATGTAGCATTGGAACCACCAGGGTAGGATGTGGAGATACACAGCGAACGATTCCCCCGGTGTAAGGTTGCTGTCTAGCGTGGTGAAATACAATTCAAAATACCCACTCGTGACTGTCTGATATAGCCTCGATAACCAATCCAGACATGTGTGTTTTGTCCAGTAGGTTCAGAGCAAAACCAGCACATGCATTTTCGAAGTTACTGCGGGGAGTTAAAAGTATGATCAAAATATAAATGCGGTGAGCAAATGGGAGAATAGAATAGTTGAACTTGCTGGTATCCTGATATGCAACCAGGTTCTTCGGGTAGAACTTTGCTTTTCTGGTACCACTAATCTAATTGGACTCTGATGATATTCCTTTGAAGTTAACCAAATAAAATTCCAATTAAGGAACTTATGGATAAATATTCTTCCTAGTTGTGTGCTATTTTTTAGGGAGATCACTTTAATTTAAAAGATAATGGCGCGTTTAAACAGGTTCTGTTTTATTTAGGTTATTATAAAAAGGACCAGGTAGAAGGCTTCCCGTCCTTCGACACAGTCCATCCTTCAACCAGTTTCACTTTACCGCTATTCTAATGTTGAGTCATTTAACCAAATGTTTGTACACAAAACCGATGTTTTGAAAATTAGACAGCTCGTCGGTCAAGGACGGGAAAGCTACCTATTTTGGCGTTACATGTTCATTGACAGCAGACGCGCATCAGTGTTTTGGATTTTGCCTCTCCTCTAGGACGTGATGCTCTCATAAGTAGTATAACAACTTCCTAAACAATTCGTAAGTCCTCCTACAGCAACCGTGATCGTTTTTGAGGTTACTGCCCCTGGAAAGAGGACATGACACGGGAAAAAACTATAAGAGACAAAGTCAAAGTATTCAGGCTTGTAAAAGCCGGTCTCTAACCGGGCTGATGTCATTTAGGTGAATCAATTCAGTAAGGTAAAGCGAACTTGGAACAAACTTATTTTTGGTAAACTTTGTTTAACTCTACCCAGAGCCCCTCAGTAACCACCGAATACAGTTACTGATCTTGAAATTGCGAATACACCGAGAAAAAATATTACACTGGAGCAGTAATTGACAGCAATTAGTTCGTAACTGTTTTGACATTTGCTCATTTTGCGTGTGATGTCTTTGAGTTCCCAAATCTAACAAAATCACAAGTGCCAGCTGCGGATTTATGTGCAAGCAACTGGCTGCAACTGATTACAACTAGCTGTCAACCGAAAAAATAATTGCTCAGGAGGAAAATGCACTTATATTCACAAGTACCCAAAGGTTTTGTGACATAAAAACTTTTCAGTTGAGCTATGCATTCTTTGCCTTGCAAGTGTATCAGCCTGGTTTTTATTAGCTGCCAGGTACATCAACAACACATGGACGAACGCAGAGAGTTTACGGTTGACCAGATAGGCTATCTTATATCATAAAAAAACTACCTCCGTCTATTTAATATCGAACCAAGTGTGACTTGTTGAGCTCCTTATGAAAACTATTTAAATACAATGTTCTTATTTGAGCTCCTGATAATGCTATCCAAATTAACAAATAATTGTTCAAATTCATATACATTTATTTTGGTGTGTAAGGAAACAATATTTCTGACAAGTCCCTGAGGCGATAAGGGCCATCCGTTTAGACCAGTTCTTCATCAGTGTGAACCGCGTCAGTGCCGACTGCTGCATTCGCATTGTCTCCCGGGTACTCGTTAATTCAACCTGAACTACCGCGATTCACAGTGTTTGGCAAAACCATGCCATATTGGTTAATAATAATAATGGTTCAGCCGTAACACCCTTTCGGTGCCTAGCTGCCATGCCACTCGTAGGAAGCACGAGGGCTGGGATACTGCCAGGTTGCCCAAGCCTAGACAGGAGAAGTCGAGAGGCAGAGGTCAGGTTCGAACCACGAATCTTCCGGTCAGTAAATTTGTGCTCTAACCACCTGGGCCACCTAGCCGTATCGGTTAAGTGAAGACAAGCCCCGAGTGTTGCCTACCGTAATTTGTCGGCCTGATTATTTCTCACTCACGTTGACAGTCATTACATCCTCTATTGCCCTACCAACCGTGAGAATAAGCTTCCCATTTCTCCTTGCCCAAGGTTTCCCCTCATGTTGTTATTGAGCACTGAGCTGAAAACTTTACGCTGGCCACACCATCACATGTTTTTGTGCGTTAAAGTTTTGGGACCAAACTAAATTCAATTCATTATAGTAAATCTCTACTTGGGCACAGGAAATAACTTTTCTGATGCACAGCTTGCTCTAATTTATCGAGGGATCGGCCGACAGGTGTTTGTGCGTTTGTCGGTGTGCGTGCGTGATTTGTAATACGCCCACGCACACACCTGCGTTTTATTTTTCGTGTTATTCAAGTCGGACGAGACGGAATATGAAACGGAACAAGAGATCGTTAGTAAATGGGTGATTGTTCGGTTTTTTGGTTTATCCAATTCGTGTGTGGGCTCCGGCTGTTCGCCCAGTTGTGGTAGGATTTCACAGAGCGTATGTTGCAAACTTTTTCGCCTGCCAAAAGTTTCACAGAGAGGCTTCTTACCTAATGGATCAGAGACTGTGGAGCAAATTATGCTTTCTACAGGGATATAGCACCATTTTAACACTGTCTTGGTTCGAACTGATTACGCTGTAATCCACAATGAGTACTAATTGATATAAACGCCTGAACATCTGTTTACATTTGCACATCAAATGTGTTCCACATACCCAGAAGCATAAACCTTTAAAAGACTTAAATAAAGTAATAAATTCGAAAACAGAAACTTTGCAGGACGAATTCCACAACATGGCCGTTGGAATTACTGGTTCACACGTCTCTGACATCATAGGTAAAACAGACCTACTCATCCCGAGGAGTTGACCCCTCCAAGTAACCAGTGGTTTTTTAGGAACCACTTGGTAAAGTAACCCAAGAATTTTGTATCGTAATTAGACCTACTCCATGTTTGTTCGTCAATGTTCTCCTGTGGTGACTCGTCATTCCCACACATGAAATGAACATTCCTGACAGACTAAAAATAACTTGTATCTACGAAACATAGTTGGTTCTTTGGTAAAGCAAGTTACGGTTACTTTTGAGGTAGTTTGTCGTGAGTATTATCCACCCGGTGAGTGCTACATGACGGTTCGCGTGTCGGAGTGGTTACAGATTTCTCTTTTACTCACAACATCATGCTGACAGTCACCATAAGGACTATGAACAGAAATGATCTCTTGGTTCAGCCGGATGTTGTTGCGGTCTAAATGCACGATTGCTAACGAAGTGACACAACACATTTTGCCACGTCTAGATGGCGGGTTTTAATTAGGACTAAGCATATAGTGTATTCGGTCAGGGCAGACAAGGACAGACATAAAACTTATTTGCTTGTTGAAGAGAGAGTCAGAAACTTTGGATCGGGATAGATGAATGATAAGAAATACAAGGCACCTAACATCTCCGCAACCGTAGCAGTCCGATCGGTAAATGTTACAGTCAGGAATGAAAAGGTGAGTGCCGGGAACTTCATGGGTATAATGACATGATCCAAATGGAAGGGAAATGTCGGGATGGTGATGCAGAATGGCGTCAAGTAAGGAATGTGTCTCATTTACCTTTGATAGTGCAATTGGTAAGAACGAAGCGGGACGGACAGGCAGATCACTTTGGGCTACATGACTAGGGCGGGAAATTGGACGGGGTGGTGAACTAGGTGTTTTGCGCGTAAAGTTCATGATTGAACGTGAGGCTTTTGGCCTTGATATGCATCCCAAGATAAACGGTTTAATTGAGAATAAAAAGTAGTCGTATAACAGATGTTCTGACAAATTTTTCAAGCGCACCTTAGCTGCTAGTTTTTTTTGGAGAAGTGAGGATCCACAGTCTTGCTTTGATGCAGAGACTATTTGGCATGAAGACAGCTTGATACTGTAGAGATAGAAGTCTTCGTCGCGTTACAGCCCAGAGTTTTCAGTTCTTTCGAACACCTACGTGGCTTATTCAGAGATTTGGCTGGTAAATTATTGTCGGTAGGTGGTTTGGTTGTCAGATAAATGACCTGAAGTGTGCCTGTGTGACGGGTGCTAGACAGATCTATGTGGTAAGCAATAACGAGAGGTTCCCATAATGGTAAAACTTGCTGCCTTCGTTACTAAATATCTGAATGGCTACTTCCATAATTAGGCTCGGCTGAAGTACTAACATTTTGACGTCAGGAGCGTATGGAATAAGGACAAGGACGCGTTCACGACACCAAGGAGTTTAGATAAGATTACTGGTATAAGTCGAATGATTTTTCTGGAGAGGACAACACCGTCATAGAATGCTGATATGATTGGTGAACTGGATGCGATGCCGGGTTAGCAAGGGAGTTGATTACTCTGATATGTTATACTCGTCGTTAACGGTAGCACAAAACAAAAGTCCTCACCAGCCTGGATCAGTTACCGTGTGAGATACAACGCTATCTTCCTCCTCGATTCTTGCAACTTATGTTTACAGTCCGCTAACCGGTGACGAGTTGCAAGCCGGGATCTCTTTTTACTAATGACGTCGAGTCCACGGATGTTAGTAAAGGCCAACAGAGGCTAGCTCATAAGGCTAGGTTGTTTGCTGCAGCATGCTGCAGGTATGCTGAATGCCACTGATAACAGCCGTTGCTTTCTCCAGTGTTGCAAGCTGAAAGCAAGCGCGATAGGATGACGAAAGCCGCTTTTCATAAGGTTTGTTCTAGTCTCATGTGGTGCTGAGCCCCGACAGTTGGAGAACATATCTGAGTCCAGTCCAATGCTTCCCCCTTTGATGTAGACTCACCAAGCTGATTGCATCAGAACCGGAGGACGGCTGCTGAAACGCGAGTAACGTGAAAGCGAGCGTATCTGAAGCATCAGACTAACTGATGTGTCAAAGTCAGGTGGTATGTAGGTGAATGGAGAGTTCAGGAGATTTAATCGCGCTTAGGTATAACCATGCAACGCAAATGTTTGCTAGTCTGACGGCTTGAAGTAAAGGAATCCGATGGAGAAAATATGCAACTGCACATATGGAGGAGAGATCTTTTGGAGTCCTGTTCGAGTAGTATTTTTATCAAAGGAATAGTTCAATGAATCTTAAGATTCACTCTAGCTTATTTTCATTTTTGTAGGCGATAATACTACCTTTTTCCATGGTGTACGGTCAGCAGCTGTTCATTTGCGAGCTTGAAAAATCCTTTTCTGTCAACCGATAGCTAAAATTTGAGCGTCAACAAGCCCTCACCTACGTTTTCCAAAAAAAGTCTACATCCATTGTCCCGAAAGTTGCGAACTAGAACGGGATATTATTGCATCTTTGGATTTTCTAGAAACGGTTTACTACTACTCTAGAACGCTTACTGAACCCATTTAAGTTGTGTATCCTTGAAGGAATTTTTCAGGCCTTCCTTCGAAGTAGATGACTGCCTGCACGTGCTCTGGCCTTGCCATCAATGGCTCCTTGTGCGTCTTCCAAATATTCAAACCATATGCCCCCGCCTTCATTACATCTCGGCCAAATCGATCGATCCCTGTAGTTCCTTCACTCACTCTCCAACAATAAACTATTGCTGAGCATAACAGGTGCCATAAGTGACCTACAATGAGATGGGTTGTTTCGCCTTATGGCCAAACTTCTAAATTGACTAGAGTCACGTGGCGATGTTGAAACTGCTATGAGTCATAAACACCGTGTTAAATCTATAGACCTTCATCGCAAGTAGGGTCGATGCCCATAATTAGAGTGAAGCAATACTGGCCGCTATCTAGTGGTATGGTCAAGACATAACATAGCAAACTGTAGCATTTAGCATACACATTGAAACAGAAAGAATTGGGCAAACTTTTTAAAATCTCGGCTATTGGTTCCCTAGCAATTTGTGGGGTAATCCAACTCAAATATTCGTACCATACGAGTCGTGCGCACCAATTATATCAGCTACCACGTCCAATAGGCATCTGTCTACCCCATCTTCCCAACCCATCGGTGAAGGAAACTGTGACAGCTAGAATCACTGTACGCGGTTGTTACAGCTGGTGTCCATATTAGTCATGGGTGAGTCGTAGGTAAATCGGAAGAGTCTAGCCACGCAGATTAGATTTGAACTGGATAATCAACAAGAGCCGGGTCTGTTTTTAATCTGACTGGTAACCAGTAGGCAACAGTGCACATGAATCTTTGCTAGAGATGCACTCAACTATCGTCTGTATACATTTGGTCGAGGACAACAACATTAACTGTTGGGCAGGTTCTGTCATTGGCCACAATTTGAGTAAAATCCCGTGGTTTTCACATACTCACTCAAATACGACATCAGGCCACCGAAGCATGCTAAGTGGGCGACATAACTATACCACCATCGTAGCATACGTCTGTCATCGGGTAACCTGTTTAGCCGGTGGTCAAATTCAAAACGTTTTCAAGGTAAATAAGCCCGATTCAGACTCTCCATGAATCAACTATGAGGCCCTCGTAAACAGGAAATACAAACCTGAAGTCCGTTGTCAGGCACATTTTGGCGTATTTTTTCATGTGCAGATTCAACTGCTTGCCAACTAGTACATCCGGTTGAGGCGAACAGCTGATAAACGGAGCATTATCTGGCAGGAATTTCATTCATCACCCAAGGCATTACTGCTCATCAGTCAAGCAGTTCCTGAATATTTTCTCAAGTTTGTCAATCCTGTCTATAAATACCGAGGAGAATTTGCAATTCTAAATGATACCTTTTATAGTTTAAAGGGAAGTCAACCAATACTGAATAGGCATGAGCTAGTGCGTAGATATTTTACTCGTTTTGGAACCATCAACAATACGAAACACGCGGATTTCAAGTGAGCAAACTTACACAGAGAAATTCAAGTCCTTCAGAATTCAACGAGTAACACTAGACCAGACCATTTGCCGTTTTCTTGAGGTATGGTACGACATACAGTCTACCACACTTAGCTGACTGGCACACTTCAAGTCCTATTTCACAGGTTGTGTGTTCAACTACTCGACGAGATCTATGTCAGTCAGACGAGAATAAAGCATCGTGCTTCTTACGTTTTCAGCAATACGAAATTAATTTATCTTGATGAATCAAGGAGCAAGTTGATTGCACACTGTGCCAGCTGAGCAATAAAACCTCTTGAACATCAACCTGGTGAAAGGGAGAAGTTTTTCGCTGCGGAGTTCTCTATTTGAGAACACCAACCTAACAGTTACAGACTATTGAACAGGGGAGCAAAAGTCTCATATGCATCTCGTTTACAAAACTGAATATCCAGCTTCCCCTTGAACGCGTCTTCCTGAACGTTTCTGGATATTCATTGTCTGTTACTCAAATGCAGGCAAATGCTACAAAGAGACTCCACCAATTCCGTAACAGATCTCACTTTTCAAGAGACGCAAAGCGGATTTACGAGAAGACGTACTACTCACATGCCTCATCAGTAATATCCACCGTTACACTGGTAGCCTCGGGTACAGGAGGAGGAACGCGCATGAACAGAAACTTTCATAACACGTACATTCAACGCGGGCCATCGTACCTCTAATAAAAGAAACATGTCATTGAGGTTACAGGTTCCAGATCTCATCGACAGAGGACAAGTATTCAAATTTGCATAGAAGTACCGTCTATCTCATTAGGTGCATTTTTCTTGCAAAACCACTTCAAAATTCCTTGTGAATTGCTTCCCACTGTCAGCAGGTACCTCGAGTAAATGTAATGGTTTTCCAGTTCACTTTATTTGTCCACATTCCAGTCATCTTTGTTTGCTCCACCCGGTTTACAAGATTGTTCAAGATTGTCCTCCGACAACACCAAACTAAAAATAACGTTTCTGACAAAATCTAATTTCTCATTGCTGAAAGTGACTTATTTGAGCTCCGCGTGGCACCGCTAATGCAAAATCACTACTTTTGCCTCTCAACCTGGCCAGTCAAACCCGGTGTCTGATTACCATCAAGTTTCCTACGATGACTGAACTATGGTATATGGTAACAACCGATGATTAGTGAAATACACTAATTTGCATACCAGTTTGGAGTTGACGGGAGACTCACCTGGAAACCAGCTGAATCTCTTGTCTCTAATTTTTTTAAGTAGTGCATTACGTCCATTCGATGTGTTGCGAGTTCTCAAATATCGTGCCAACTGAAACATGATGTGGCCTGGTGCAGCATATTCAGTTGCTTAAAATCAACATGAACAAGAGATTCAGCTGGGTTCCAGGTGAGTCTCCCGTCAACTCCAAACTGGTATGCAAATTAGTGTATTTCACTAATCATCGGTTGTTACCATATACCATAGTTCAGTCATCGTAGGAAACTTGATGGTAATCAGACACCGGGTTTGACTGGCCAGGTTGAGAGGCATAAGCAGTGATTTTGCATTAGCGGTGCCACGCGGAGCTCAAATAAGTCACTTTCAGCAATGAGAAATTAGATTTTGTCAGAAACGTTATTTTTAGTTTGGTGTTGTCGGAGGACAATCTTGAACAATCTTGTAAACCGGGTGGAGCAAACAAAGATGACTGGAATGTGGACAAATAAAGTGAACTGGAAAACCATTACATTTACTCGAGGTACCTGCTGACAGTGGGAAGCAATTCACAAGGAATTTTGAAGTGGTTTTGCAAGAAAAATGCACCTAATGAGATAGACGGTACTTCTATGCAAATTTGAATACTTGTCCTCTGTCGATGAGATCTGGAACCTGTAACCTCAATGACATGTTTCTTTTATTAGAGGTACGATGGCCCGCGTTGAATGTACGTGTTATGAAAGTTTCTGTTCATGCGCGTTCCTCCTCCTGTACCCGAGGCTACCAGTGTAACGGTGGATATTACTGATGAGGCATGTGAGTAGTACGTCTTCTCGTAAATCCGCTTTGCGTCTCT
Source organism: Clonorchis sinensis (assembly GCA_003604175.2). NCBI lineage: Eukaryota > Metazoa > Platyhelminthes > Trematoda > Opisthorchiida > Opisthorchiidae > Clonorchis > Clonorchis sinensis. The sequence goes on along the minus strand of CM030369.1, from coordinate 17,778,185 downwards.
TGAAAAGTGAGATCTGTTACGGAATTGGTGGAGTCTCTTTGTAGCATTTGCCTGCATTTGAGTAACAGTATAACCCTAAATTACCGAGTATAGTATGTTGTAAGAAATATACGCTCATAAAAAAGCATGTCAGGGATGGCTGAAATGCACGAACAGGGTGTGAAAATGTCAGTTTTCGTTCCGCTCACTCCGAAGGCAACAAACGGAATACAACAGACATTCAGTTAAGTGGAACGTGCCAGAAAAAGTGGGTGACTGCAAAGGTCAGATGCACAACAAATGCTGGCAATTAACACTTGCCCAACAAATCAAACCTGACAGCCATACCGATGGCGTCGACATCAAGAGAGAATGCGGTTTCAACGGCGCAATTAACTGTGCCTCAAGTGGTTGGATGTACCCGTCATGGAAGTCATGAGAAAAACGAAGGCAACGAACAAAGGTTGTTTTCTGTGGTTGTTCCTCTTGGCTAATACATCGCGCATTTATATGGTATCCAAAATCGTGTAAAATAGTTAAAATCGGGGCACATACACTTTAGCGAAATAAGAATCGAAGGAATGGTGGTCGATGGATCACTGGATCGCGTAGATGACGTCAACATCAGACAGGCTTGTGGGACCGGATTTTTCGCAGGCCAGTTCAAGTACAAACATCGCACCAGTTTATTTTGGACACAAAGTTTTGGGTCCAGCAGTCGGAACATTGTTTAGGTTTGGGTTTTACGGACTACATAATCTTGAGTACGAACCGTTCAGAATATCCGTTCTGAAGGACTGTGCGTTCCAAGAACTTTAGTTCCTCCTGTAAACAGTCGAAGGAGAATATATGTATTGCTCGCTCATTCAAACATCCAATTAAGTTACGTTTTTGTTGCACAGGAACGAAGCTATCGAAGTGAATGTACTGACTTTTCTACCTCTGCTCTCCGTGAACTTCATGCCTTATGGTCCCTTCAGTCTTTTTTTAATACTGACATCGAGGAATATTTAACTGTCCGTTCTGTTCTGACTAGACACTAAGCTTGAATGGACTGAATAGAAACCGCTTAGCACTTCTGTTGTGCTGATTTTTTTGTCGAAAACTACGAACGTGTCATCCAACTAGCGACAGTACGATGTGAGCCGTTCAATGAGTGTGTTTAATTGTGAGTCTCGATTTTGGCCATGAAAAATCTGTCACTACGCGATCTAGAGGAGACCCCATCTCGTCCATGTCCTTCTGCGGATAAACTTGATTGTTGCGAGTGAACTGAACACTGCAGTTGCAGAGTAACAATGCGAATATCTTTACCGTTGAACTCAGTCGATTCGCAAACCTAGTATACTGTCCAATGAGTGGCACTTTAGTAAACGATGGCTCGACGTCCAGGAAGAACATATAGTATTTACCAACCTAAGATCTTTAATCTGATTGACGAAATCAAAACTGTCCCTTAGGCTCTTCTCCTGATCAGTTCTAACAGACTGACAAACCATTTAGCCAAGGCATAATAAGGCGAATCAAAGATATCGAGGATGGGCCTGAGAGTTAGGCCAGGTTTAGGCAATTTCGGGAGACCCGTAAGCCGAAGAATTGTTGTGTCAGTATGGCGAATATACTCAAAAGTAGTGGTATCGATATTTCCTGATTTTTTAAGACGTAATATTTTGGACACCGCTTTCATCTGCGTCTTGTCTTTTTTGGATTCCATTTTCCTAAATTTGGATCCATCTAAGAGGATGGTATTCATCTTGTCAATGTAGTCAGATTTACCTGTCAAAACATTTCCTGCGCCTATATTTGGCTTGGACAGTAAGACTTTTTCATTGTGTTGTAAACGTTCCAGAGCCTCGAAATGTTTCTTTGTTAAAAGTCAATTAGGCCTGGGTTTGTAACCGACTTGTTGGTAACATGAATTGGCTAACGTCGATTTCAGTTGTTCTACACTCAGTTCAGAGGAAGTTAGTAGCACGGATAGCTGATCACATAGATTTTCAAATCAGAATTCAGGCTTGGGCTGGCTGTTCTTTCGACTAAGACAACAAAATTTTTGGGCCTAGTGATCACGCCTCCAAATCGTTAGTGTCCACCTTTAGCGAAGAAAAATTGTGCAATTACCTTTCTGGATTATTCGGAAACTTCGTGTATGGTGTCACTGGATTGAGCTGGCCGACGAGCTTCTTCTCTCTGGCGTCCCTCCGTTTGGCAATAATTAGTCGAACGTATGCGTCAAAGTCTAAGGGATCGGATGTCGATAGCCTTTCTATTGCGCCTGCAAATTGGGCTTGGTTGCGCTCTAGTTCATAGGTGTTCTCTCGGATCGCGTCACACTCATCGCGTGCGTGGCGGCTCAGTGCAGTACAAGCTGGATGGATTCGGTTTCCGCGTAGTATTCGCGAATAATTCATTGAAAACTGGTTCTGCTTCATACATTGATTGAAGACACGTAGCTCTGTTCTGGCTTCCACAAGTCTTTGGATTGTCTCAAGTGGTGTAATGTACCCGTGAACGTCCAAGAAAAGAAAGAAAGTAGCGAAAAAAAGTTGGTTTCCGTGGTTTTCCGGTCAGATTCTACCTCTAGCGATATGCCGGTTCGCACGGACTGATTTGTCAGCAGACGAATCCTCTATGCTCTTCATAAACACTCCCACTACTGTTACGTCGCTGGATATCAAGCAACTATTTAAGCCGACTGCTGGTTCTAAAGCATCAGGATTCCTTTTAACAAACTAAAGGTTTCCGACTCCAGGACTCAAGGTGAAACCAGTATCCTGATTATTTGCCCTTCTGTAATTTCACTATTCGCTGAGATGTTCCCGTTTGGATTTTGAGAAACTTGGTGATGAACACGAAACCTCATCGCTAAATTGTCACTCCTCAGCATATCTAGCGTAGAACTTCATGAAACAGGTTGTGGATCTTGGGTGGCTTTCTGTTGACAGCTGACTACGGGCAGTCAAACCAGCAGGGTTTTTCAGAAGCTGCTAAGAGTCGCCTCGTACCTTTCTCATCATCCTTGTGTGTACTCATTGACCGCAACAGTGACACTGCCAAAGACACGTTTTTGACAGAGAAGTTCCTAGAATTCTCCGGGTGGAGAAGTACACACACGTCACTACTCTGGATGTTGACCTGAAGACCCAATTGGGAGCAGTCGATCTGCAATAAGGCCGTATCGGCGGAAAATTAGGTGTGGATGTTTACAAAGTTAACAACAACTCTGCGCTGATCACTATCTGTTCATCTGTGGTGCAAATTTTCAGCACAAACGTGAGCACAATGTTGCCTGTTGCCCCGATAACCGTAACCACCTCGGAACACAGACTGACCAAATAACCTCCCGAGTACAAAGGCGAAAACCATGCACCAGTGGACACTGACCGTCTGCAAGACTCAAGGATTTCTATCACCAGCAGCTGTCTAAACAACCTGGAACCCGGTTGGCCAAATGAAGACCGGTCTGAAGTCCGAAATACAGTAAATTCGGCGTCTGACCAGAGGCGTTCCAAAAGAGAGCTTCGATCCAACTCAAGGTGAATCTCAGAGCATTCTATACCCCTGACTGAGGCAAAGGAGGCACACCCAGCGATTCAGCAAGTGTATACAAATGGAGAAATCTGACAACATTGATCACTGATTATATACGCTCACTAGATGCAGCATGTATATAACGAAGTTAGCACAAACAGTATTAGCACTTTTGTCATAAATTCCTAGTCATCCAATATAACCAACGATTTTTCGCTGTCTTAAGAAAGTAAACAGGTGCTGCTCTTCTGTGCACGAGAGATAAATACTGTATATTTATGGAATCTTGAGGCAATAGTTCCCAGTAAACAAAGGAAACAGTTAGCACAAAATTGCTGAAGCTTGTGTAAGCTTCCGCCACCACAGTAGACTACCCACAGGTATCATTTAAAAGATTTACATGAAGCAGCCAAGTCCTACAGAAGGTGATGTATGTATGGGATTACCGATGAAACTAAGAGCAGAGTCTGGGGAACTGCAGAGCTTGCTCCAAAAAAGCATGTTTTACAGTCAGTAACAGTTGCCCTGAAGAGGTGAGTAACTTAACTAGTCTTTTCCGTAAAATTAAAATGCACATTCCTCCCAGGCTTTAGTTTAAGATAAGACCGTTTGCAGCATGCAGACTGGAGACAAACCTAGCCTACCAGGTTCTACGAAAAAGTGGGCACTCAGTGTATTCCTGTGACAAAAGAACTTTATGCGAAATAGGGAGAACCAGGCGCTGAAATGGTGCGCACTCTGAAAAAGGGGTTAATTTATTTGGGCCGTTCCAGATCTCCGGTTGCTATTATGCCAATTTTGCCAATGTGTGTTTTTATTAAACAAGCTGCCATCCATTAAGTCACGACTGTTCACGGAAGCCTTCACAAAGAGCCAACGTTAGGAATAAGTGAATGCTTTATTTTCTCCTGAAAATTTCCATCCTTTCCTATAAAGTTTGGGCAACTAGGACGGGATCACTGTAAGGTCAGCGGTAAACGTCAAATTATTTTATTTTCTAGTTTTAGTTTCTCAGTTATATGAATAAGAATATGCTCGTATTTTAGGAGTGCAATTGGTTTCAGTGTAATTTCGGTTGGGATGACACTGGATTCTCAGCAGGAGCATTTAGATACGTATGAGAACCAGGGACACATACGTAGGACACAGTGCTTTCATCCACTGTTTGAGATAACCAGCAAAACTGTTCAGACATTTAAGTAATCTGTGAATTATTATTTATTGTTTCCATGGTAAGTATTTGTGTTACGAATTTGATTTTTCGTTTAGCTTGTCTGACTTAGTCTGTGGTGAACTAAGAACCCATTCCGCAACACAAGGATCGACTTACTTCCCGAAAATTCCTAATTTTATTTTATTATTTATTATTATTTATTTACTATTTATTATTGCCTTTACAATCCCCTCCTATGAGGACACCACCACAGCAGCAGCTCAGGTAGGCAACGATTTTTGGTGTGGCTACCCTGACCATGGAACACCTACCGAATGAGCCCAAACATTCTATTACACTGCGGAGGTTTCATGGGACATTATCATATTAAGTGAGTTCAGTGCATGCTGTCCTTTGCAAACATGAACACGTATACCCAGTTTATCATAAATGCCCTTATTCTTGTTCTATACTAAGTTTTCAAGACATGGGTACCGTGATGAGCGAATTATTCAATCTTGCAAGCAGTAAGGCAGTGCATTCTGAAACACTCGGGTCCTGATGTTAAACAGGGGAGGAGGTTAATCCAACTACCAGCCGACGCACCGAAGGAGAGAAGTGGCAATTGTTTTCGAACTCACTGGTAAGGAAATGCCATTTACGAAACAGAGGAAAACAAACAAGAATTCTGCGAAATGAATTGGGGTGTAAAATGACGAGAAGTGTCCGACAACGAGGTGACCATGAAGCAACAACAGGAGATTTCAACCAGATACACAACAATTTAGGAAGACACCTGTCACTGTACATCAATCTGTTGGTTGTTCTCCATGTTAATACTGTATTTCTCTCGGTTGTTGGTTTCCACCTCATGCTGCAATTTTGGATAAACAGTCCATCAGAATGCACTGATGATTGGACGACTGTATCTCTGGAAAAACGTTCCTGTATTGAAAACAACTTGTCAACAACGAATAAATAATAGGATATATTAATGGAACTCTTTGCTCCACCTAAAGTAAGTGAAGTAATTCAGACCCATGTAAAATACCTATGCATGGAAGAACCCTTATTAGTTACCTAAAGCCTGCCTAAGCTCTACTAGTCCAAGATTCACATTTTACCGGTGATTCGGCGATATGTCTTACTAAACCTATTATTGCATTGAAATTCATTTGTAACCACTGCGCGAAAACTTCAGTACGACCAAGAGTGAGTATCTTAGAAAAGGTTTAAGCCACCCCTGGTATCCATTGTCATGCTATAGAGATGCAGACTTGGATGAGGAAATTCCGTTCATTTCGTTCTCAGGATTGGGCTTAGCCCTCTAACTGACAGAGTTTCACGACAGTAAGTTAGATGATATTTTGCCCATCCACAGTGTTCTCAAGTCCCTTAAGTAACAAGCAATTTTCATAGTTCATAAGCTGCCCGCTTCCGAGGCAATCAAGTGACAGGGACATAACATGACAATACGATAGTATTCTCGTCGAGTCAACATAAGTATTAACTCAGGCAGACCATTTGCCTTATAAAAGGGTGAAAAGTGACCAGCTGTTGCGATTGGAACAGCACTCTGATTTCTTCCTGTCTGAAGCTCAAAACTAGGAATAAGCTAGTTCCGTCATCGTGGTGGACTGCGATTCGGGAACCAAACATCCACTTTAGCTTCCAAAACAGCACAGAAGACATATTCCATGAACGCAGGTCAACATTCGGTCATCAGCAGAGGATTTTTAACAGTTGGTTGCAACTGGTTGCAAAAAAACGTCTAGATGTCGTATTGCTACTGGATTTCCTTGAGAAAAGTCCCAAACTCAGCCCTCGTTAGAGGTGCCTAGGTGGACAGCCCACTAGCAACTGAGGGAGGACTTACCCCACGAGTGGCCCGAATAAACCACTATGGGTTTTAAAAACTCTAGCTGCTTCTTTGAAAACCGCAGCAACAATCACTGAATCTAGGGTAATATATGAACCTATTTTTTGTCCCCCTGGTGATTCTCCTGCATTAAAAACTTCGGAGCGACGCAAAAGTGCAAAAATGACCAGAATTCTTCGCTTAAATCCTTGACCACTAGGCTGTGCGACCAGGAATTACAAAGTCAGTCCACAGCCATGCCACCTTTCAAATACACCCATAAATAGCATTTATGTAATCATGAGGAAAAAGTTCAGTGAAGATGGTATTGCACCGGACATTTCCAGGACATCAGCTATACGCAGTTTGCTTCGGAACACGAACTAAGAAGAAGTGACGTGTTAAAATTATGGAGTCTGTACAAAAGAGAAAAAAAAGAGTAGCCTACCACGGCATATGTGCATTTGGCTTGGATGAATAGTGCACTTCTACCCTTCTGCTCTCCCACCTTCCCACCCGACAGTGTCTTCCTACCAGACCAAAGGAAGATAGGCTTCCTCTAAGACGAGGACGTAGAAGTAAATGCAGGTTACGCCATAGCTAAACAAAGTCTAGTCAAGCTCAACTTGCTGACTTTAGCATCCTAATAACATATACGTGTATTTGGAGGCAGCGGAAACGCTCGACATCCTCAAATCAATGGACACGACTATTTTGTCCTCTACTTCGGGCTGAAAAATCCCAACCACTTTTAGAGCTGACCAAAAACAATTCCTCATCCCCAAAAACGAAAACAACTTAATTTTGATCGCCTGTGCATTTAAACGGTCAACTTCTAAATTAACAGTGCGGCAGTAGCTCGTTTTGAATCAGGGCATGCACAACACCGACGGTGTGGACTTTGTCTGCCGAAGACCGCAGGATTTTGCATTGCTTTCATAGAATGCAGTTATACAGTAGTGTCCTTAGCAAATGGAATAGAACCAGACTGTACTTACCAGTCAGCAGGTATCGTATTAGATATAGCTTTTAACTTATTAATAAAGCACAAATGTATTGACAATTTAACCAGTGGAAACTAGAATTCGCGACCATTCGATTTAGGTAAGTGTGATCCGATGACCCCGGTGATAAATTAAACTCATAGCATGTCGAGAATAACCCGTTTCTGGTATTATTCCGGTAATGCGCCATATAAAAACACCGTACTTTACTCAACATCATTGATTTTAACCAAAAACTATCAAAAACGAACCAAATAGGCTTATGTGGACAGTGCGGCAGTGCATCAGCTCTCGCCCGGGAGACCTGAGTTTTTATTCTCTGAATCAGCACCACCAAGACGGTAATTTATACAGTTTACGAAATGTACAACCTGCCTTCAGGTGGTGTATAGGTTGATATAGAGTGCAAGTGGTTCTTCATGTCCGATCAATACCAAGATTGCGCGCATTATTGATTTTTGTACTTGATTCTCCAGTACTTCTCCCAGGTGAACTTTAGATGGGACCTTCTTTTGTGTAACGCGCAAGAAGTGTTTTAAAACATGTGTGAATCAGTACAGTCAAACATTTTTTCCAAAGAATGGTTAATTGTTTTTCGGCCCTACTACAATCAATGCAGACACTCGTACAAATCACACCAAAACGAGGACCAGTCTGGCTTGAATGCAGCAGCAGCAGGTCGTCATCATTTAGTCACTTCGTTGTCCGGAAAGCGAGAATCGACACCTGTTCATGAACAACACGCTCACAATTCTAACACCACGATAGATAGAAGGCAACTTTTCACTCCATCACAGTCGGTGGGCATCAGCTGGGGCATTCGCGGCCGGAGGGAGAAACAGTTACTGGTTGCAGTACACCTGTGCAAATATATGACGACACCACACCGCAAAGAGGACATCTTCCACAACACAGCCAGGCTTAAAAAGCCGCAGGTGCATGCGTAATGTAATTGTATTTCAAGGATTACGGAATGTTATAACTAGTCTTTCTGAATCGGGGCCATTTTAAAATGCGTTTGTTTTTATGTGTTGTCATCTTTAAACCGGAGGAAATTCTCAAATCAGTGTTTGAAAACCATTAAATTTCGTCATCCTTAGGCAGTTGCACCTGATTAACACCCCTTTATGCAATAAACGATGTACACCAGTCCGAGCCTTGTGGTGAACTGTTTGTACAATCATTCATTAGACGAAACGGCGTACGTGATGATGAGTAATAATGCGTTTGGAAATCGTCCTCAGTAAATCAGCTGCTGTCAAACTTGTGGAAAGGGCCACAATACTTCGAGGAATGCATCGAGTTTGGGGACTGTCAAAAATATATACGGAACGACAGCGCACAAAGCTCGTCCAGTGAAGCAATACACTCGTAATAAGTTGCATACACCATTCGTATAGGGCCCCGAGAACCAAAGTCCAGCCAAACAAATGCCGCAACTTACACACAGGCTTACCAGTGTTGAGCATCACGATCAAGTGAAAACTAACTTTTCGCAAAACAAGCAAGAACGGAACTATCGAAAAATAAAGAGAAACCCATCAGCTGCACACAACCGCTCCACCAACCACATTCCTGGAAGCATGGAGTACTATTTTCAATGGATTTTAATGTAACTTTGAAAAAATTCTGCTGAAGGTTAAAACTCTGTGTTTTATTTGCGATGTCGCAAAACTGATAGATATAGGATGATAGATGCATAGATGGATATGGATACAGGTGGGTAGATAGATAGACTGATTGACTGATTGATCAATTGACTGAGTGATTGACTGAGTGAGTGAGTGAATGATTGATTGATTGATTGATTGATTGATTGATTGATTGATTGATTGATTGATTGATTGATTGATTGATTGATTGATTGATTGATTGATTGATTGATTGATTGATTGATTGATTGATTGATTGATTGATTGATTGATTGATTGATTGATAAATAGATAGATAGATAGACAAACATGGCTGAAAATCTACGTAATCTCATTGTTGGTTTGTCCTCACTTATACCAGCTAACCCAGATCGATTTCTGTTTGCTTTGATCGGTCATGGTTTTTAATGCATGAGTGCTAAGCTGGTGCATGTGATGCTTTTTTAAATCTGACAGAACTTCTCAGCGAAGCTGGGAAATTATTGTTGAACAAGAATAACCAACCGAAAACAAAGACATCAGTCAAAATTCCTAGCGAAAACCAGAATGCTAAACACAGATTACTAAGAAGTAATAGCTAAACTTTGCGGCACAGTTGACAAACAATGAGGTATACACTTTCACTGTACTGTATGACCAACCAAGCCTAGATACACTTCAACCCCGGAACTCCACTTTCCCTCAAAGGAAACTGTCTGCTCGAGAGTTCCGCTCCGCGCTATTCATTAGAGATGTATTTACTGACTGAATTAAAACTGGTGCAATTTTCGATCTCACGAGCAAATGAAAAGGATTTCTTTGAGCTCCCAACTTGGTACTTGGTGGACACGTTGCCCGTCTTGCTCATACGGAGAACGAAGTACGTGAGGTGTTATATTCTCATGCCATCCGACTACAAAGAACTCTGATGCACCCTCTAACAACTGACACAGACGAATTTGCTTTGAACGCACATCATACACTCAGAGTCGGTGGATATCATTAGTGGTTCGTAACTCAAAAATATGGCTCTTCAGCCTGCTGAATAAATCAAACGATCACACAATTTTCAAAGGCATGCTAACAGTTGTCTCATATTTTAATCCCTTTGGCAAACTTCCTCGGCTGTATCTCGAATACCTTGAGTTCACACAAAATTTATGCTGGAGTTTAACCATCAAGGTACGATAGCCTAACTAGTACCATGAAACTGTTCGTTTTAGGCGTATGACGTACCAGCACTTCTCATGATGGAAAAACAGCGATCTTATTAGGATGATCACTCAAAACAACTGGACTTCAAACGATTCAGTTCGATTTGACTACAGGATGTCTCGATCTGCCGAGAAAGCGGAAGTTGAGGCATTTGAAATATGGCTATGTGACCTAACATTCAGGGTTCGTTCGAAACTGGTCATCTGATTCATCTTAGATGACCAGCCATCCAACCAGATGTCCGCTCCGACCAATTGTCTGAGCTGCTGTCTGCTTTTAATCATCTAAGCACTACTTCGTCTGCTTACTCTCCACCTACGCACTGACCTGAAAACAAACCCCGGGGGAGCTTAGTGCTCTTCATCCCGTCCTCCTCACTAATTAATTGAATTATCCGTTGAACAGTGTTCGTTGTCTGGAAAGATCTCTGTAGGATGAGCAACAGATTTCTATGTCGGTTTACTTTCCTTATTTAGATACTTACGACAGTTTGAACATTCAGCCTACGATGACGTAGTAGCTACAATATCGTATCATTATATCGATCACCTGACACAAGAGACAGTGCTAGCACGTATGGTTGTTGATTTTCTCGCTGAGTTGACAATGCCAGGTACAACTTTTCAACATCATAAGCCGGCGCTGTGTAGCTGAGAGTGGTGCCCCCTCATTGGTTGCAACCAACTAAACAAACTCAGTGAGTAGAACAATGACCATAATAGTCATCCACAAAAACCACCTAAGTCATCTCAAAAAATTTGACGAATCCTCATGAAGTCCACTAAGGCAAGACCGGCCGAAAACAACTAACTCAGTGCGAAGGGACGTTATAGAGTGCGGTGTAACTGGACACTGGTTTGTGCTTCAATACTGATGGTGTTGAAGTTGATGGTGCTTCTAGTCTAGCTTTATGAAGTGAACTTTGCAGTTGACCCGTGCTGATTCGATGTGGCCATCAGTTATTTTTCACATGGAAATCTATCCCATGAAAGTAGTAAAGGAATTTTCAAAGAAACAGTCATCGTAGAACATTATGCTGCGCGGGTTCACAATAACGTGTGTCGGACAATCTGCTTATCCAACTTCGTTAAAGTACGTTGAGGAAAAGCCTAATCCGTGAGACAGCTCTTGCCACGACAGTAGCCTATGGTGTTCGTCAGATGAGGAAAATAGTGTGAACGTGTCCTTAAGGGTTGTCAAGTATTTCTATTATACTCAAGCTTTCGATAGTGCGAGTATATATATATATGGATTCATGATATCCTTGCATAAAAAATCACAATCGTGATTCGTTTCCAGTCGAAAAGAGTGAAGAAAGTTCGTGGCTACTCCTATATCATCTACGTGTGGATTTTAGTAATGGAGGAATCCTAATATCAACACTCTCTGTTAAGGTTCACTCAACTACTTCTGCGAAAGCTAAATCAGACAAGCGGGAAAGTGGTTGATCGTCTACAGTCCCAAAACTTATGTGTCGTTTGTAGGAAGTCTCGCTCCCAAGTCCTACAAATTGGTAAAGTCGTGTCCCTAGCCGAAGGCCCTCAGTCATGAGCCGTCCCCAGTTAACAATGTGAATAAGACAGCAGAAAACGCCCCATGATCCGTCACTTAGTCTCCATTAGTTTGCTTCCAAAACGGTCAGAAAATACAGCATGAAGAGAGCGAAACACGTCGGTTTATGCCCTGAAAGTATGGCCATCATTAAATGGCATGTAACGGATAGTCGTAGTGGTCGGTTTATACAACACTCATCAGTAGATGGAGCAGAAACCGTTTTGAAATGTTACGTCGCACGTTTTGCTTTGCCGGAAGAACAATGATTAGTGTATTGCCCAGTAATCCTTATATGGAACAAAAAACTCGGATGTAGCAAAACTGGTCCTCGTGAGACAGTGATTTATATTCGGAGAAGCCAGAAAGAACTGGACTGCCGTGGCTGGTTGACCTCTCCTGCATTGGTCTCATGAGAGATTGCAGTCCAGATGTATGCGATAGATGTGCGGTAGCTCGCCAGTAATGGGTTCACACGTACAGGTTTATCATGGATACTAAAAAATTGAAACGACAATGCCGGCGCTGATCTTGCTAACTCTGACTATGACTCCGAAGATGATGACGATGGAGAACCAAACGATTTGCAGTCATCATTCAGTGCAGGGTATACCTACTTTATGTGACCTGGGGCTGCCAGATGACTGCGATTTTTCCGGACGTCCATCACACCTAGTTTGTCCTTGTTATGCCAACAAATTCGGTATCCCCAGAAAAATAATCTAAATTATGGCAACTAATACTCAAACACAGAGCCAACAGCAGAAAACTTCACCTCTCACGGGTTTCTCACAAACATACAGTCTCATTAGAGTGTAACTCACTACAAGGCCAGTGCAAACACAAAAACATCCCTGGGGAATTATCTGTAGGACATTGTTTCGTCACGTGACCTTAATCCTTATCAGTCAAAGAAATGTAGCATAAATGAACTTAAAGTCTATGCAATTCAACTAAAGCGAGATATTTCATAATGTGTCCATAAGAAGTGCTTCAGACGACTTGACATGGACGGAAACAGGTGATGAAGCTCCTGCTATTCTCGGCCTTTACAAGCATATTATCTCCCTAGGGAAATATTTTGGTGTCTCGTGGAGTTTCCCCATTAGATTATTGTATATAAGCGGTGTGTTCATTCTCGGTTTGCCCTGGTAGAAAAGGAAGAAGAGAATTGATTACTAGCCCCAAAGAAATAGTAAGAATTAAATGTTTTCCAAAGACTTTGTCACTTTGAGCCTTACGGCAATCTAAGACAAACTTGTGGGCGCATTCAATGTTCGTATGGGGGTGATTCTGGCGATGTTCTATGGGCATACATTTCCAATAATATTTCACTGGCTTGCACAAATACAGAGGCAATAGTTTGGTAACTGCTTGTTACGTCAAACCAGACCTAAAGCTGCTGCTAGTCGAGCTTGAGTTTGAAACTTCGTCGATCGAGGTAGGTCCATGCCAAGAGGGCCAAATAAAGGCAACCAGACAAACGGTAGCGGACTCTTGTACTAGGATTAGTTCTAAACACCAGTGAATCTGGTGGTAAAGTTGTGCTGGCGCTGTGATAAGAGTGTGAGAACTATAAACTGCTGTCATCAGGCGCACAGCATTTTTGTGTTTACGGGAGCAACAATGATTCCCTCCTCTATGGGAAACATGTTATAACAGACCGACACTAAAACCACTGTCTTTTGGGTCAGCACACAATATAAGTCACTAGTTCCACTCAGAAAAGTAAACCACATCATTTCGCATGTGCCGCAGACTATCAAAAAATTGGACACATCTAATTACACCTTAAAAGTGAAGATTTTCCTGGACAAAGGTGGAAGAGGCAAGCTCATGGGAAAGAAATCAAAACCCCATTGAACTTCATACATTTTAATTGGCTTACTGAAGGAAGCTATCTGATTTGGATTTGGTTATACTTTCCACTGAAGTGGGACAACGTAAGGCTGATGTGAACATAAAGGTGGGTTCAAGACTGTAGATCAATTGGGTCAAAGAATAACAAATGAATCAAGCTGCATAAATTCCACTATCATGACCATCCTACTAAGACCGTCAAAGGTGAGGTTTGTCACATATAACAGCAACTGTATCTCCACAATGAAGTGGTAAAAAGAAAAGAATAACTTATATGAGAAGTAGCCGAGTTGATTAAGTTTACATCCTCCGGTTACCATCTTTTCGAATCAGGTGATTTAAACTCTTCAATTCGCAGGGATTCGGAAACCTGAAAAAAGTTACTGGGACCATGTGAAATCGAACCAATGAACGATGATGGTAGAAGAAGGCCTACGAAACATCCAGCAGAAAGCGAGTGGTGCAGTGTGGAGCGGTCACTACTTGTAGGTGGACCCACCCATTCTCCATAGAGTGGCCTCAACTACATGAACTTTCGCAACAAGCAGACGCAAATAACCTGGTAAGACCGGCCTTGTGGCTCACCACTCGAACCCATCTGTCTATCTGTTAAACGTGAATAACTGAAGTCAGGTTAGGAGTTCCCCTTTTCTAATCTGTGCTTGCTTTAACTCTTGTCATCTGAATGATGGCATTATCCATATGGTTAACCACATAGTGAATGGAATTTGTACTAAGTGGCGGTCGTTGGATAAAATTGTGTAGTGGAGGTAGGTTATGGTACGTCGACAATGTCTTCGTTCAGAGTAACGCACCAGTGGAGTTTAACTGCCGTGCAACCATGAGAACGTTTAGTAAAGAGAAAAAAGATAGAAGTTTGGGAACCTATTACAAGCAGCATTAGGCCCCTATGGAAAACGATCAAAAACATTATGAATACAACCTCGAGCAGCAATAAAATAAACATATCTGAGCATCCAGTTGAGTTGACACATCACCAATGGGACAGACATAACGGCCTTTGCGAAAAGTGTCCGAGATGAGCTGACCATACAATGACAAAGTTTAGCTAGACAATACGACTAAGAAGCAAGACTATTAGATGAAGACGTCCATGGACAGAAGACGATAGCAGCTCCTGTGTAAGCTTGGTCATACAATTGGACAGATGCATATCGTTACCTAATTTATCCTCTCCAGACAATGTTGTCAATAGTTTCGCTTAGATGTTTTGAATTCCAAAATTCACTGAGGTGCTCTGACCTTACGAATGCTGAACTTCCGGTCTCCGTATGCTGGATACCACTACAGCTGCAACCACTGTATTCCAGACACAACTTGGATTCCATCAAAGATCGTGGTCTTGCACCGACCTCTGTAATGTTTATGTTCTTCGTTCACAATCATCAACACCCACAATGTCGATTAGTGTTCTTTTGTACACCGGATACTAAATGGTTGCCAATTCGACGAAGGGTTAACCCCTCCAAATTCTTACACTGCTTGTAAGCAGTTCGCTAAGTATAACACTTATGCTTTATTGTTTATGTTATCCACACGAGCCAACTGGGTGCAAATATGACACGTGGTGTGATTTTTCGGATGTTGTGTGAACCCTAGACAGTCCAATACATACAGGCTACTGGTGGGGGTAGAAGAGGTCAGCAGTGAAAGTCAAAGTTTATTTGCATAGTGACCTTAGACTCAACATACACTAGGCTCAGTACTACGGATTTCCTGGTGTTAGGTGGCTGTTTGAATCCAGCAGAGTTTCGAGAATGGGCGTGATAGCCCGAGTCACCTTACTCTTGAGAAGACACGTTCGACGAGGAGTTTGCTTTGCAGCCCAAACGCTAGATTGAAAATTCTTCTTAGGAACGTAACAGTCGTCAATACGTTTTGGCGCATTTTGTAACATTCGCCAAAATTCGTTATTGTTCCGAGAATTTACAAATGATCCTATAGTTGTTCCTTATATCAAGGGTTCCTAAGTAGAATCTGGGGATTACCAAGCCCAGAGCTTGAAACGTTCCAAAAGGTCTACCGCAAGGAGTATTGAGTGTTAAGAGAGCTTAAATGGCTGTTTGCCATTAATCATATTCCTAGCAATCTCCAAAACACGACAAAACCAAGCGAAAACTAAATAAAGTGGTAAATTTCCTACCCACTACTTAGGCTGGAACAGGGAGCTTTGAAATTATACATAACGCAGCCGACTCCTACTACAGTTATCAGGTGACAGGTCCAGATCTTGACAAAGTGCCTTACCGAACTGACCACTTCTGCTTTTTATTTACCCCTTCAACTTCAAAAGCATATTCTCTGAAGCACACGGTCACTGTTATGGAGAAAGAATATGTCACTTTGAGGCTGGAAGCAAACTGACAACTTTGTCTTGTTTGCACTGAGTGTCTCAAGGAGAGACCATGCTTGGTAGGCCTCTTATTTGGCCTCTCCAGAAGAGGACAACTTTAAGATTAAGTTCCCTACTCCATAAGTGAATTATCATATTGATACTTTAAAGAGATGTTACTATGTATTAAGAGCGAGGTCTCTGATCAAGGTCCCAGATCAGTGTATAAATTTGCAAAAAGCAGAACAGTAACTGAGGATGTTTTTGTGACTGTTTTTCACGGTACTCTCCAACCGTATTTGGTCCCAGGAAGAATGTCCGTTGTCCCGAGGCTGCTTAAGGGTCGTTTCGCTGCACTATGATCACAAGAAACAGCCAACTGGTTAGTACGTGGATAGGTGGTTCTAAGATCAATGTTCCGCTTTCGCTCCGTTATGGCAAAATAAAACCGGAGAGTATTCTTCAGATTTTTCGCAAGTCATAATAAAAACCCTTGATCAAGTGCCACCCTAGCAACAGCCGATAAACTCACCTGATTTAACAATATATAGATAGATTGTCAGAACAACAATCCTGCCATATTTTTCGAAATATAGGTAGCTCGGGTGTGTTTACTGGTGGCTGATCAGATCGCAGTTGATCTGTTCGCCGAGCTTGGAAATTGGCTTGCCCCACTTGGCTTGGCACCCACTCAACTGCGCACTGACGATGTCTCCTCGGCTAGGGGCGAAACGTTTGCAAGCGAACAGATCAACTGTCATCTGATCAACCACCAATCCTGCCATAAAATTGCCTCGATAGCTCAAACAAACATTAGTCGTAATCCACGCAAGCACTTTTCAACTCTGGTTTGTGGAGTGTTTGGCTTTGTGAACAATAGTGAGAATCGATCCTTACACTAGTTAAATATCTTTTACTACTTATGGAATAAAGTAAACTCAGCAACTTGTATTGAAACAACAGCTTTTTCGGAGAATTCAGCTGTTGAGAACGTGTTTCTTGGAATCATTCAAAACCGTCATCTCAATATCAATAATCGTATTAACAGACTGTTCTTTGCAACTTGGCTGCCCCCGAAAATGTCTTGGTCACAAATGGAGGAACTCAGGGGTTTAGATTCAGAAGCCTGGACAAGTCTGACGTTAATTTGAAATGTGTTTGGATTACCCTTTGAGTTCTTGGCCTGGTGCAAAATGGGTTATCCTGGCCGAAGCATACCTCTACTGTACAACCCCAAAGTAACCTGCGTTTTTTCGTTTCCTTAAGCTATTATACATGAAATCATCAGAATTATCAGCCTATTTAACTTACTTGGAAGGAGACCAAAGCACGCTGTCTTGCAGAAACTTTGCGAGGGTATTGAAGCTTTCCTACGTTACATACACGGGCACACAACGCTCTTCCCGTTCACATGGCTGATTAACTTCTTTGCCTGCGATATTGACCGGAGCACACGAAGTCTTCTCTGACCATGAGACCATCCATGCTGTGCATCATGGAGCTCACTTTTGTGCTGCCCGTATGTTCCAGCATTTTCTATGCTTTTCTCATATCCTTGTTGATAATAGGAACAGAATTTGAAATTTCAAGCCAAATTTTATCGTGTAAGGGGACTCGGTCTCAACCCAAATCTGAAAAGGACTGTACGGCAGTTTTTTCCTTACTGGGAGTTGTTAGCACTGGGTACCAACCTACCGGCTGATAGTTAAAGACTAAGGCGTTCGGTTACAACTGGCTGACTGGCAGAGTGATTAAATCTCATCTAGACAGGACTCAAATTACTGATAAGGATAAAGCAGTGATGCTTCTCGGCTTTTCAGTACGCACTAAATTCACTTACAGTTTGGAATCTCGACAGAAATTTCTTAATGATTTCAACCTAATTCAGTGTGCATTTTTCCAACCTTTTTTCGGAAAACAGTTCCACTGAAAGTGGGTACATGCTATTGATATACTGCTTAACTGAGGAGCTTGATATGTTGCCATCTAATGCCGTCTGGTTTCTGACGGTCTTTGTAAACAGCAAACACCGCTAGCGATCCCATCACAAAATCTAAACACCTGTCGAACACTGTAAACAGATGAGATAAATCACCAGCAAATGCTGTCTCACGTCATAATTTCATGTGGCTTGCTTTTTGTAACTTTTTGGAGACTGGTTCCGAACTGAAACCGTTTATCCAATTCCACTAGCTGAAACGTTTATTGGCTTTTGTCATTTCCACTCTCCCATTGTGTGCTTATTCTCGCAGTGTATTAAAAACAAGTTACAGTTAGTCCGCTCAGAGCATCATTAATATGCACGTCGATATGCGTGAGGAATTCAAATTACTGAAGATAAAAGAGGATGACAAACACTGCCTTCTGATGTTATAGTAAAGGAGCATATCGGATTGAGATTTATTTTTGGTGGTCCCTGTAACCATTTGCGCTACGTCTCGTTTCTGCGCACAAAACGACCTGACAACACCTATTCTACTTCAGTAGTATAGCTCGCAATGCGTAAGTGGTGCTCCATCAGCTAAGGAGACGGTCAGAACTCATCTTTTACAGATTTAATTATTTAAGTCGTGGTCTTTTCGACTCTAACAGGCGGACAGAATCTGGTTCAATCTCTTGTTTTTTCCGCTAGATTGCTGTTTCCTTCATTCTACCGCTCTTGCGAAAACACTGTACGAGAGGACGCTTTTCAGATGTCACGACCTCACCCATTTTACCTTTTCAAGCTGAAGTTGTTTATGACAGTCCGAAAATTGTTAGTTTTTCATGAGAGCAAAAATAACAGCCAATGAAACTTGACTCCCCCTCCCGAAAGTACACTTTGAAGGTTGTGTGATGTACTGCCTGCGTCTAGTTACATCACTCCTGCGTTATCTCACATTTGTTGACTATCTCAGACAGGCGGCATGCCACATGAGTTCAAAAAGAGGACCGCGCAATTTCACTTCTCTCTGTATCATGCAGCAAACCTTGGAATTTGGAAGTCAATAATCTGATAATTCAGTAACAACTTGGCGAGAAACGAGTCAGCGGAGATGTTTGCACTAACGTCGACACAAACTCTTTGGATGGTTTTTTCGGAATTGTGAAGTTCCTAAGCCTCATCATGTGTTGTTGAAGTACAACATTCAAAGCAGGCCAAAAGTGGCTATGGCATCTGTCGACCAACCACTGTAAGTCCTACTATCATCCTACTATCAGTAATTATGTGAAAGTTCCACTGTAAGGCAATTGCACCTGTCATTCCTGAATGTATGGGAAACTATGCCTGCAGATAGCCAGGGTGACGATTGCATTATATTTTCCAACAAACTTTAAGTACTCTTCTATTCCCGTTCCTTCGTTACATTTTTCTTTTGAAAAAAACTTTCACATTACTCATCAGATTCACCTACCATGCCCCCATGAAAGAGGTTGGAAGAGAGTATTTCACGCTTTCTGACATTAATCAGTTGATATAAGACGGGGCAGTCGTACAAAATTTCTGTCGAAAATTCATGAAACATTACTTCAAGAACTATTCGGTAACCAAGCAAAAAAATAATGGTTGATGAAAATGTGATTTCTCATGACTGAGAGTTAATCAGGCAACGAATGATCAGAACTGTTAATTTGTCAGTAGCTGGTTAGAATAAATCGCAAAAATGAACCTAAATTCCAATTCGTTCCCTTGGTATTTAGACAGTGGAAGGCTTCTGGTTGCAGCTGTCTGGTCGCAGCTGTGAGCCGGTGAACAGTTACTTGTCAAGCACAGCATTTAGACAATTAATTTTACGTAGACGAGAGGCACAGTGTGTACATCCTGAATAGGAACCCGAGCACAACAGCCTGCCTAACATGCAACTTCTGAAGGACGAAATCGACAAAACCTCAGGAAGTTCGGCTATCGAGTGTAACCATCCAAATATGGTGTTAAACCATGAATACTGATTCATTGACCATACTATGAATCGACAGTAATCGGTAGCTAGTTAGTAGAACCCGTGAGTATGATCTTCAATAAAGAAATCGACGGAACCAGTCGGAGAGTCGAGAAGTGAATCCAGGCTGTGACCGCGCGACATTAAACACCCCACTTAGATGTATGTAGAAGAAACACAATGAAAATACTGCCTTATGTCTGACCAATAGTAGTCACTGGCTACCGCGTGCAGTCCCATTACGACCAGCAGTTGGCTTTTCCACACCACAGGAGTGTAAATACTTTATTTTACCGACAGTGAATAATAACGCAGATATCCATTGCTCACAACCACGCCCCTAACGGCAGACTATTGAACAATAAAGTGTGTCGCAAGCTTGGCAGTCTAGTGTGTTACCGCGTGTGGATATGCTGTGTATCAATGTCCGCTCTCCTGCACAATTGCACCAAATGTCCTTGGCTTCTACCCCACTTGGCACCGAATACAAACAAGTGGGCAGAGAAATATATCAGAGACCATTTAGTCTCTTATCAGTGTCGTTTACCATAATTAGGTTGTGGTCAGATTCTTACAATGAATATGTGAGAAGTTCAGAGTTCTACTTGCACCGACTCAAAGGACACTCAAAGGGGATAGAAATGATCAGCAAATTACCGGCGGCGAACTGAACTGAGTAGAGTTCAGGAAACCGTTTCATTGAGGACTTATTTCAGGACTAACCAGCTGGACAGTGACCTCGTGTAGTTTTTCTGTTCATTTTTTCAACTTTGTTCCTGGCCTATTGTTTCGAAAATTGTTTGTCCGCTGTAGGATATTTCCTTTCAAAAAACGAACAAATTGGAACAATGTAGATATACGATGGTAATGATGGTTTAGGGATTCTTTTACAGGTTTACTCCTGGGTGCGATCGCACAGTACCGTCGTGGTGCACATTTGGAATTTTAGGGGAATTTAAATTCCTAACTTTAGATCATAATGTTACCAGGACTCGGCCACTTATTATCCGTCAAGCTGATGAGCTTCTATAACCAACCAACCTTAGAATAGGTCTTATCATTGTACTACATTTAGCTGGAGACCTGAGCAGAAGAGTATCACGTAGGACGGTGAGACAACGTTAAAGGGGACATTTTGTGGCTACTTTTAAATTATCAGTAGCGTGTAATAAAACTTAAAACACACCTGGTCGAAGAGCGCAAGCTGTAGTCAACTGCGGAAACCGATGAAGCGACTTGTAAGGTGCTGCATGCGGCCCAAGTTACCATTAGAAACAGAAAGTGGACTTTCGTGTTTTCAATAAGACAACAGCCTCTAATCATCAACTATTGAATTGGGGCAAATCTGGCCATGTTCATTGGCTCAGAGATGCGTTGGATAAGAAGACAGACTGAGGTTTGCCTCCGAAGCTATTTAGCATATGAAATAATGCATGTATTACCGACTGGCTCAATCAGACCTGAGAACGCCGTCGACACGTGACTACATAGGTGCATGCGGAACGGTATTTGTCATAGCTATGTAAGTATGAAAAGTGACACTACCAAAAGATCCCGGTAATTTTATTGCATACAATTAAGCCTATAAAATATCAAGGCCAGAAAAGCATTACAAGCCAAATATGGATATTTTGGTATTTCAGGCAGAAATTGCTTCTCCAAAATTCACACACTGTGTCCCCAGATGAAAAAAGATTTTCGGTCCACCCTGGGTGTGATCACTTCCAACGGGTGATGTCTTGTATTCAATCTTTTGGTATCATAAGTAAGTTGTTTATTCCAACGCTATTCAGATAAAGAGGTGTTTTGTTTGTGATATGTCTTCCTGTGAATGTATTAGGCCTTTTTTTCACTAGGTAACCACCTTTCCCCTCTGTTTCCAATTTGTGACGAAATACTGCTTACTGGTGTATGACACTTAAGAACCGGTACTTGCACTGGTGTATTGCAGATTGTTGACAAGCATTCATTAAAAGCCTCAGTTATTACATAAGTATTCCACGGTACTGGACTATAACCCAACTGTTGATGTAACGAGTCCAGGGTTGAAGAAATAAGACTGAAAAGGCTGAACTCAAGCTAGGATTGAGGGAGAGCTCAACCCGAATGTATGGTAAGCATACGTGTTTAGATATATTCGTAATGCACTACTCATAAGGTTGCTGAAAATTCTTCGACCGGTTTCGCGCTTTTTGGGGTTCATCAGGTAGGCGCAGCCCTTGAGTTTCTTCAAGCTTATGTTCTGCTTGGAACCAAATTGTACGAACTTAGCGAAGTACACTCATTTGCAAACAAATTTGGTTTTGCGAGGGACTCACCCGGAACCCAGCTGATTCTCTCGTTTGTGATGTTTCCATGAAACTGGATGTGTTGCACCAGGCCGCCTCATGTTCCAGTTGCTACGATATTCGAGATATCGCGATACATGTATATTCGTAATGCACTACTCATAAGGGTGCTGATATGATTTTTGGATTTTTCTGCCGGTTTAACTGGGTTTGGGATAGTACAAAAGCTGCTGGTGCATGATTTTACGTTCATAATTTTCGCTTGCTAAAATTACTGTCCGAAACCGGTGACATTTTCCGTACGTTCCCAAAAAGATGTCAGGAATAGAGTTGTTCCTCAAATTAAAAAAATGTATGAACTCTCTTGAGGGATTGGCGACCTAACCTCTTCAGAGAAAGGGATCGTATAGTGTCTGGCGGGGAACTTTTGTTGCTGACCGGAGTAACACTTCTGCAAGGGGTCTCTCTTAGAGGTCACTGAATTTGGTCTTTTGAGTTTTGAGTCCAAAAAATTATAAGGTATGCGCACTGAAGCGCTTTGCAATAATTAAAGTCTCGATTTTTTCACCCGTAAACATGCAAATAGATTTTTTCCACCTATCCCTCTGGTAACGAAAATGCCGCCCCGGGAACCAAAAGAAGCTCTGCTTCTAACCCCAGTAAATATCTAACTCGACCTCTACTCCGGAGTGGCAAAAAGACAAATTCTCTACAACTGCATACGGACTGCCAGTTTCTCTGACATTAAACCACAGTTCTGACTATCACACCACACATATCAGTGTCAAGCTTGTTCAGGTCTGAACGGCAGCAAGCTTTGAGTCGCACTCAGATAGTTCTAGTCATCCTGAAGGAAGGGAATATCCTACTTGCGTTCTATTAGTACTTGAGTGACCAAACAACCCACGGCCTTTTTATTCTTGGCCTCGAGTGGTATCCGTTTCAAGCTAAGGTGCACTCAACGTCCTTAATCACTCATCTACCTGTCATTCTTGTACGCAAACGTATGAAATTAGTACGAATGAGTGGTAGTGAAAATATAATGCCGCATAAAAGCATGGGGTAAGGATTACACAAAAAAATTCAGCCACTTCGAGACTTACGCGATCCAACTCTTACCTGCTTTAAATGAAGTCCACAGAGTCAAGTCAACGGCGGAGGAATACATTTGGTTATCTATCGAGTGACGAATCCAAGAAAATTATACGATCTGTTAAATGAAAGAGCCATTGGTTTTCCGCCGTTTGAAAGTGAAAACCTTTCGAGGATAGACACTATCGAGAACAGCCTTCCCGGTCTTCCATGTGAGTAACCGTTTTGGAGTGATGTCTCTACAGAAGTACTATTCAAGATAAACAAATGATGTCGATCATGTGCTGTCTCCATGGCATTTTCTTCGGGTAATAAGCGCTTGTCTCTTAGGGTGATATAGCAGTGTTAATATAACCATGGCACGGCGAAGAAAGCAATCAGGTGCCTTTTCTGAAGCGTGTTTTCAAAAATATAACTATAGCTAAACAAAGACTTGTAAAGTTCCAAGAGACAGAAGGGTAGTGCTTTAGGCAGCAGTACCACATCCCTCAAAAACCCTGAAAAGACTAGGATTGTTTATGCGTTGTGATCACTGCTCATTACGCTAGAGAGTGGGAGTCAAGCCACCACATATTACTGACATCATAGCACCAGTGGTCTACGGTAGTGATCTGTGTTCAGGGGCTCGCGACTGGAATTTCCTCCGACTTCATTATTTTCCAACGACGCGGTAGCATCTGTAGCGATCAATTCCTTGTTCCTTTAACCAGTCTCGCTTAATTTGTCCAGTACATTCGTGGTCACTAGATCACGCGACTCCTTTGCTCCGCAAATGGACAAATCACATGACAAAACCCTGTCCCGCTCACAACCTCAGCCGAAAACAAGTACACTACAATTTCCCATCCATTTTGGTTTACGTGACCACTACCTGCATCACGCGCCACGCTTACGAACTTCAACCACATGAGGTCAAGTTGTATTCACGTTAGCGCAATCATCAAACACGAATGGACACCCCTCTCCTCACACTGCACACACTAAATGAGCATTCAACTCGGCCCAAACTCTCACATACTCGCGCGCGCGCAGGCTTCAAGGAGTCCACCAAGCTCTTCAAGTCCACGGACAATCATGGAACACGTGTAGCAGCTATACTGGAGAGAAAGCACTCTCCCGCTCTCCGGACCTTTACCCAGAAACTCTCACAACTTAACCAAAAACGATAAGTCACTGTTTGACTTATTTCATTGTTAGTACTGTGTATACTTTATCATGCTGCAACTGGCAACTGTAACCTAATATCTACCAGAGTGAAAACTTTACTGGCGCACATACCTTCTGAGATATACTATGGCTATCATCAGCTGTGCGCTAAAACATCCACTGGCTATCGTTAACAGCTCTGAAGCAATTGAAATTTTTTGCGTCTAACCTTTTCAAGTGAGCTGAAAATTTGCTTTGTAAGACTGAGGTGACAACCTTAAGGCCCCAGTCGATACAGCCGAAACAACAGTTGTACAGCCGAGCTATCATTAAGCAACCTCGATCATGAGTCCTTCGGATTACTCTTTGCATAAAACAGATCAGATAAACTGATCAGAATTGAGCCCATTTGTCAAGTACACTGATCATTGGGGGAAATTTGCACGGACTGTGAACAATGAGGCCAAATTTGGCTTCCAAACACACTAGCCTGACATGGCCAATAATAAAAAAAACCGCGATATCATGCGGTATGAAAAATGGTTCCGGATAAGGTCAAAATGTTTTGTGAAACTAAGTACTTTTCCCACCGTTCACACGGTGAAGTCTCGAGGTTCCATGAACGAGATGATCCCTTCAGGTAGGAGGTTCCTGTTCGCACTTCAATAACCACTGCATTTAAACTTGAAACCGCTGCATCTACTCCAAGGCAGGAAACGAACAAATGAACGAGGAATGGACAGAAAATAAGAATGAATCTCATAAGTTTATCATCCAACTCAACAGTCATTCTGGAGTTCTCTGTTTGCTACGCTTGGCCCCTAGCTGGATCTAGCCCAAGCGTTTGTTCAGTCGGGCTGAATCATGAAACCTGGGTGACGTCGTCGATGTATGCGGTTTTGCCGGTGACCGAAGCGACACTGCAGACTAGCAAGCGAGAATCACTGGTATTCAGCCCCGGACGTCTCATGCGCTGGCACTGAAATCGGTCACTGCTTTAGTTCAGGGAGTGTCCTGAACTTCTTTGGTTTTAAGTATGGAGTCGATGTTCTTATCAAGCTTTACGTGCTTGCGCCCTTGAACTTAACCGTTCGGGAAGAGAATCCTGTACACTCTGACTTTACCTGTTTACCCTGTTTACGAAACGCTGTGAGAATGGTTCCTTGAGTCTCAATGCGATGGAAGACCCTGCAGCGAAAATGACTGTTTCTACAAGAGACCTTTGTAAGGAAGGTCCTTCCAAAGAAAGGACTTTATATACCAAATCATCAGCTTGGTTCCTACTTGTGATTATCCCCGGTTACAGCTTTTGAACATAACTGGCTCCACTGTGTACGATAAGGTTGACGTCTCAACAACCTGAATTACGAGCTGGAAACCGTGGGCAGTTCGAAAGCTTCTCCTTGGCTGAAAGTCTTTGGTTGCCGCACAAATATTCTCTTTACATGCTTTTAGAAAAGGCAACTCTGAAACACAGCGCTTTGCCTAAGTAATGTTCAAGTTTATCTCCATTTTGGACTGCTTACTCCTTTTGTCCACCATAAACCTAGAAACCTGGGAAAATGTTTTAACTAATCCGGCTACCTTAATCATCCAGCAACCTCATCATTCTTAAGGAATTTTCGAACACAAACCGCTTGCGGAAAGTACACAGACGTATATCTATATACCAGTGTCATCTATGTGAAAACTAACAAGTAGAAGGCTGACCTGGATGGCAAAGTAAGGAACAATAGGGGCTTTACTTGAAAAGAACGGTACACGAAAGAGGACAAAGAATGCATTCCCATCTTTCAATGAAGTTCTCTACCAGGAACCTGAGGACACTTTCAGTGAAAGCTGGTAACAGGATAGTGCAACGTGTGAGGACAAGTTCTACTTTGACAAACTTCCAGCAAAAGTGGCGGGTGGAATACATGGAATAACATATAAAGCAGTGAAGGGCGTGAAATTTCGGACAGCCGAATTAGCCGTGTTTCTTGAAGGATGTGATCTCATGAAAAAACCTAATTTAGAGAAGTCGAAGATCTTGTCAACAATATCATGTCACACCGAGTCAGAAGACGTCATAACGCGGTGTTTTCCACAGTTTGTTTGGGTTCATGCACAACCAATGATAAAAGGCGGGCTGACGATCGGTGAAATAGCATCAGTAAGGTCATCAGTTCAGAGCATGGTCGTTGGTTTGTTCGCTGAGCTGGACAATTTGATTGCAAACGTTTCATCACCAATCGAGGTGACATCATCAGTGCGTTGGTAGGGAGCGTGGTGGAGCGTAGCGAGGGATTATTGGTTGTTCGTTGAGTAGTGTTGCGTGCGTGTTAATATACATGCTATTAGCCGGGGTTGACCTTCGGTCACGATTGGTTGTTCGGTCGGTCGGTTCCATTGGTTGTTCTGTTATCCCGTGTCCTGATTAATCGATGACCACGTGAGTTGTGGGCCTGGCCTCCCGTGCCCTCGTGTTCTGATCGATGCTGGGGTGACCTCTGTCGTTGACCTCTCTGGGTTCCGGCTTGTGATCTTTGTTGATCCGACTCCCAGCAGTTCCTTGCTTCTTGGTTTGTGAATCCGATATTTGGCTCCTCTCGAGTATTCCGGTGGAGAAGTTGGTCCTTTGCACGTAGTGGTGCGTAAATTGGGTCCAGTTCAATGCATCGGTTGATCGAATCAGCCGTGGAGTACCATGCCTCCAGAAATTCCCTTCCGTGCTTCGTGTCTCCGTATGCCAAAATTTTCACGTTTTCCATATTGAACTTGTGGCCTTCTTGGTCTTCGTGTATGGATATCAAGGATAGGGGGTCATGTCTCCTGACGGCCGCGTTGTATTCCTTCATTCGTGTGCATAATTTCCTCCCAGTTTGTCCAACGTAGAATTTGTTGCAGTTGTTGCAGTTGATTTCGTATACGACATTATTCCTCTTGGTTTTGTCTTGGCTGCCCTTCGGTCTGGAGTTCAGTGCATTTAGAATGGATTTGGCTGTGGTCCGATAACGCAAGTCCAACAACACATAGGTTCAATGTTCTGCTTAAGAAAACGGATATCCAAGAATGTATACAATCCTCTGCCTACGTCAGCGTTGTCCGTAAATTTTGTCAGATTGAATGCGAAGTACCAGGGAGGATGTGTAGAAGGTGAAAAGTACTAGTCACCAAGCAGTTTCCTAAGGCAAGCCTTGGGATGAGTATGCTCACAAGAACCATACCTTAGCATAATAAGACCAAATGAAAAACTTCAATCACAAAATCAATAATTTCTGTCTTTTTTCATCTGCATATTAGATGAAAGGTTTGGTGTTTCTTCATGGAAAGGTATGATATATCTTACGGGAACATTGACCTTTCACACAGAGGTTTTCCATTCGAGTGGGTACCAGTCATGGCGAAGACGCAGTTATTTATTTGAAATTTTGATGCATGACATGCCTCCCTCTTGTCATCCTCGTAATCGATAGCAAAACATCAGTGTTCAAATAAGGACGCTTCGCTTTTGTACAACCATAATTTATATGAAAATCTCATTGCGGAGAAAGGGAGAAAGGTGACATCACCTACATATCCAAACACTCAATCGGACATCCTAGGTATAACTTTATACCAAGAAGGCCGCTGACATCAACTGGCAACCGTATTTTCCAGCTTCTCTAAATAAGCACAGTGGGATCACGCCGACTCCATCCCGGAACACGATTTACATCCGTAATCACCAGACTTTTCGTAATCTCTTTTTTATTCCTCTGACAGGTCAGTGGTTGACCATCTCTCTGTTTGCGCCACTCCGAACTGGGCACAGAAAACAGCACTCTTTTCGCAACCGATGGTCCGACATGCACAATACATGACCAAACCACCGAAGCTTTTGGCGCTGGACACTTTCTTCGATTGAGGTCCCCACTGAACATCCAACCGCTCGCTTTCTGAATGTCTCGCTACGGATTCGCCGATACCAGCATACAGGGGTTTTGGTTCTGAGACAACGATTGTCGAGGACTTTAAACCCAGTTCCGCCACTGGCAGAGATCGTCTCACAGCCATACAAAAAATCCCGTACTGCAGATTGATACACATGCTTTGAGATTTAAGGATTGAACGGTTTACGCCACAGGTGTCTCAAGTTAGCAAACGCGATCCAAACCTCAGAGCTCCCTGCATCAGTCGGAAATGATACAGCTTCCAAAAAAGCCCCACAACTTCGAGTGCGCACGTTACTTGAGATCATTCACGACAGTGTCGTGGTTAGGTGTTTGGCTGGAAATGAAAATTTGTTCCCAGCAAACGGAACTATCAAAGGAAAGTAACAAGTACCAGTGATGCGCACTCAGCAAAAGTTTCCTTCCACGAGATCTGTTTCTGACAATTAGGCGTGGTCACTGGCAATGCAATCGACAGATCTCCGTGGCAAAGGATGATTCACTGTGGCTAGTTTTCGAACTGATCCAGTATATCGTTAATTTTATTCCATGACAGAATTTCTCGTGAAAGAGTACTAGTTACCCTAATCCCCTCAGTGGAGCCAGCTTTAGAAAGAACAACTTATGCCAGCGAGCACTGACCCAGTGAATCGGCTTGTCTTCGTCACTCGGATTGACTACAGTAATCTGCTCAGAGTCTGTGATCGCTTCTACCTTAATAGGAGATGGAGGCACTGCAGTCCGACAGGAATTTGTTAGATCATCAAGAGCTATTCCCGACAAACATTTGGTTAGACTTACAGCCCAGTTGATGACATCCACAATCATATCAGGGTCGACCCAGAGAAAGACGGTAAAACAGTGCTGACCCTCTGATTTTCTCAACGTTTTTGTATACATTATGGGTAAAAATATCAAGTTTTCCTTGTTTTGGTACGCCTTTTTATCCAAAGGTGCTGCGAATCTAAATAACAGTTTTTCCCCGGAGAAAATAGTGAATATTACCAACCACCTGATCAACAACGGAGTAAAACTGAGTCTTTCTATGCGACTGACTGTGCTATTTCTATGTGTTATTTTTCATCACGTGTGCACTGTGCTATTTTAGTTTGCATCATAAGATCATGGGTATTGCAAATGAAAGAAAACTTGGAGCAATTTTCACTAGTTTCCACATTAATGCAATTCAAGTATGCAAAACCTTGAACATAAAGGATGACCTCAAGTAGTAACGCAAAACCTAAAGAACACCCCACAAAACAGTACTAAGTTATCGTCGACATGGATTTAAAGCGGTTAGGTAAGATGTCTACGACCGGTTCTCAAAGACTAGGCAGATGAATTTACCAGTTTCTGGAGTACTGCTATATACAAAAGTAACGGATTAAACACGTAACCGTCAGTTACCGATTTTCACGACTGGACGGATTTCAGGAACGTGGAGTTGCTCCCAAACTTTGTGATATTATTAACTAATTGACTTGTTAACGTCCTAGTCTCTTCACAGACAGTATCAGACCAGTTGGGAAAAGGCAAGGCGCTTTTCTGTACGTAAAAAGAAAGAACCGGATGAACTTTACCAGCGAAGGACAATCTTTGTAGTGACAGGAAGAGGACAAGTGACAGAGTGACTGTTTAGCTTCTAATAACCGGACAAACTTATCTGGAAATATGAGCTAACCAAATACGTCTGCAACGGCACAGCTTGGATGGTCGCTGTGAATTTTAAGAGGCAACTCAGAACGTTATCCGTCGGATGAACTTGAAAAGCAGGAGGTGATCGTTTTGTTGGATAACTCCAGAGTAAGGCTTGGACCTCCCAGCACGGAACATACAACAGCTACTAAGACCATTCCTTTTGCGAAACAGGAATACAGAAAGGCCGTTACATGCAGGGGATAATGGTGGACTTGACGAAATTTTGCCTGGCTTTATGTATATTTCTAATATGGCTCTTTTACATTAAGTAAACGCAAAACAAAAACAGGCTAGCTATTTCTAGATGCTTTACTAAAACCAGGATCGGAAAATGGCTTACTGGTGGGATAGGGAGCTTTTACTGAGGGAGATCACCATAGGTCACTGGCTTGGCCGGTAGATAACACGGGTCGGCGTAAAAAAGAGAGAAGAGACACTGTCACTATGGAATGAGCCAACGCACCCAGAGGTACTTCACTGAAAGGTCTGTCGATGATGTTTAATACATCCCGATGCTTGCACATTGCGCACCTCGGCCACTTCTTCCAGAGACTGAGAAAATTCAAACAAAATTGACAAAGTTGGGAAATGATCAAGGGATACAGCGATTTTAAATACCACTTCGTACTCATTCAGTGTCGATCCCTCTTTGAACAGAATCCCTAATAAGCGAGGGCGATTTCAGCCGATAATGCGCGTGTTCTCCCAAGGTAGGGAACACCATACTATTTTCAGCTGCGTAACGTCCACTTCGCTCACGAACGCTATATGTTGCTATCTTGAACTTCTACCAGAAGAAGTCGGTATTCTTTTCCACCGCGAGTGGTTATCAGAATATTGTTCTTTATTACGATAAAGTCACTTGTGATTCTCGGAAACAATTTTTTCTTCTTCTCGGAAACCTCATACTGAATCACTTGCTGACAATGTGACGCTGTTCGTCCATCACTGTTTTATTTGCCCTTAGTTCGCCAAGTTACTTCAACTCCTGGAAGAGGACTGTGATAAAACACACGGCCTCGGAAAAAACAAGCCAATTCAGTTCTACAGTAGAGACGATCACCTTCTGATGGGATAACGAATACTGTTTGCGATTTTCGTGCACAGTCACGTGGTTTCACAGATAAGGTCACTACAGAGAGCAACATTACCAACTAAAGGAGCTGCTGTAGATGCCACGGTACAGTGTTCGACCTTGAACATTTGATGGATTTGGATTCTCATGGCATAACCTCCCTCAGTTGCATTAGAATCCTGAGGTTTGGATATGTTTGTTCGATCTTAATGCTAAGGGTATATCCCAGTGACGTTGCCTTGGCGACACACTTCTGAGTGGTTTTTCGACGGGTTTACATGACCAATGAAAAATCAGACATAGTACCACAATTTTATCACCCCATTGAATACACCATACTACTAACAAACCATTTGCACATAAATAAGATTAAAAAAGGAATGAAACATTCAACTCAGTTGATCGATGAACGCAGATGACAGGTCACTGACTTTTATGTATGGCGCAGATCGATAAAGCCCAGTAGTTGAATTCTAGCCAAATATTGCGTTTGTCCTGTGTGACTCTTTGACATTCCAAGTTCCCCTTCTTAATCGCAGTCAATAACATAAACATCACTGCTTGTGAAGGGTTGTTAGTATATTTCGTGACGCATTCATCTGAAGTGTTCATACTTTCTTTTTTTATGTATACTTCGTAGTGTTCCAGAATAACTACGAATTATCACACTTGATCAGTCGTTCCAGGTTGCACATCGTTTTCGGAAGAAAGTGAGCCGCAGCTCCATTAGTACATGTACCAAATTTGGGAAGATAGGAAGAAAATTGGGGTAGTTTGCGCGCAAGGTTAGCACACAAAATCTTGAAGTGCTTTGTTTTGTTATTTCCCGCGATCGCGTAAACTTCTATCGCAGTCAATAACATAAACATCACTGCTCGTGAAGGGTTGTTAGTATATTTCGTGACTCATTCATCCGAAGTGTTCATATTTTCTTCTTTTATGTATACTTCGTAGTGTTCCAGAATAACTACGAATTATCACACTTGATCAGTCGTTCCAGGTTGCACATCGTTTTCGGAAGAAAGTGAGCCGCAGCTCCATTAGTACATGTACCAAATTTGGGAAGATAGGAAGAAAATTGGGGTAGTTTGCGCGCAAGGTTAACACACAAAATCTTGAAGTGCTTTGTTTTGTCATTTCCCGCGATCGCGTAAACTTCTTTGGCTGAATGGAATTCGACGCATTTCACTCAATGAGAAAAGAATGATGGTGGTTACTTCGTTCCCTAGTGCCGAAATCAGGGTATAATTTTGCCCTGAGTGGTCCTTTGTGAAAGATAAATGTTTCATACCTGCAAGGTAGGTGCACATTTGAACATTTGGGATTCGCCAAAACCGTTGAGTTTCTTAGATGCTTCCTTACAGGAAAAGAACACGAACGAATATGCGTTTACAGGCTTGCCAACCATCTGGCTGGTGACGCCAAACGTGGTAACCACGAAGGCTGGTTGTCGACATTTGTGGGTAACGCCCAGTCACATGTCACTCTTATCACAGTCTAAGAACAACAAAGCGCTAACAAATATCGATGCCAAAATCGATGAAACCTATAAGAAACATTTTACATACTGTAATCACGTGGTAAGGTAGCTCACCTTGTCGCCCATCGCCCTTACCTTCTCGCCAGTCTGAAGTCCCTAAGTTAGGTTCCTGACTGCTGTTCATAGAACATAGGCAACAGGAAATGAATAACTGTCCGAAGAGAGCTAATCCTTAGCATTGTGATTACCTTTTGTCATGCTATTTTTACAAACAGGACTGGAGATTTCCGATTATGCCTTCATTCCTGCGATCACTATTGTGCACAACCAAAAAGTCCAGTCCAACTAACCTGTCCTCGTCATGGTCCTCATCGTCATCCATATTAACATAAACAACCATAACAGAAACTGGTGCTTAACTGCTCTATATTCACGGAGAAAGGTGGCCCTGGTATAGTGACAAGAAAGCGAGGACGAAGGGCTTAGTGTATGAAGGCCTCATGTTCTTCGAGATAATGATCAATAACCTGCTCCTTCGAATAGCTTTAAGGTAACAGCGCGTCGACTAGTGTATTGGAGCAGACAAGCGTTAGCTAGGCAGCCCGGTTAGGAACTGACAGCATGCTAGTGAATGGGGAGAGCTACATACCATGTTCTGTAGGGTTTCTTCCAGCGAACAAGAAGGACCATGTAGACTCCTCCAGGAAAGTGCGGAGATCCGCAGCGTTTAATTTAACAATGCCTACCCTCATTTCGAATTGCCACGTCGTGGTGAAACTTCTACCAAAAGTGATTTGGAATGGAACACAACTTTCTTTGATAGTCGCATAGATATAAACACCTTAATCTCACAAGCAGCATGCTGCTCAAAGGATTCTGAGGCATCGCTTAGCTTGCGGACGGACTTCACCACGAACTTGTCCAGGCCAGTTCACGTCTGCTACGCAAGGAAGCATCATTGATGAAATACTCAATGGTGTCTTAGGTTTTCAGTGTGCAAAGGCCAAGCCTCACAGCCATAAGGACTGCTCTGTCTTTTCATTGATACGATCTTTAACCTCAGTGAAGTTCACACAAAAGATTCAAAAAGCGGACGAATGTGCCCTATACCTTGGTGACGCATATATCCTTACAGAATACAGACTGAAACACACATATACATCAAAAATACACTAACTGACAGAAAACGTGGTGATTCCATGCTGCGCTCTTCGCCTAAGCAAATGTATTTTATCTTGATAATATGATACTTGGGGTTGGAAACCTTCCGGCAAAGGGATTATAAAAAACCAGAAATCCGTCTGAGTACCGTGCCAGATTTAACTCAGTTTGCAAACGACCGTTCAACTCCACAAAGACATTTTACTTCTACAGGGATTTGATGTTCGGAACTAAAAACCGGCGCATTCTACATGTAATTATAACAGCCGAGCCTGCTCCTGTATCATCAAAGTCGCATCGTCTGGGCGTGTCGGTTCGACTGTCAACTGTCCACTACCACCTGCTTGATCAGTCACTCCTTTTGGAATCAGTCTCTTCAATCGACTTGTACATCTACCTCATCAAGATTGCCAGCTTCGTTGAAAATCTGTGTTTCGTCCCCTATGTGATCAGTATGCTCCTTGGAAGTCACCACTTTTGAGACATCCGTCCACGTCCTTCATTATTTGTGTAGAAAGCTGCAGTGATCAGTAAATTAGGCGGATCAGAAATAGCCTTGTCCTCTTCAAGCTAAAACGTATGAAGATATCACTACGCTGTTTTGACTTTATAGATTCCATGAAGTTCAGTCTTTTCAACACTATCCGAGCCCGGAATTCCTAAATCAGAGCTCTCCTTGATAGTTTGAAACTTCAAAGTGCTTCGTTGAAATTACATTGTCATACTAAGTAGTTGGTAGACTTTCTGGTTTTCTAATGTCTAGGGAAGCTGTTCTTAAACAAAATGGGGTCAGAATCTCTGCGCCGATAGTCAGGTTTCTGAGGTCCCAGTATGTCAAGAGCAAGTCACGGAAGTAGGGATCCATATTACTAATGTCGACGTACTTTATGCGAACTGAAATTGGTAGATGAACATGAAAGTTGATCAGGGCTTGAAAATGTTTTCACTCTACTGAATTCTTATTTCGGCTGTGGTGGCGTGAACTTTCGCCAACTCTTAAACTGTGTACGGTTGCAAAATCACGGCATAACGTGGCATATTTGAGGCCTGGAATAGGACGCAAGCACACGTAAATCAGTTCTCCATTTGTAAAAGTAAGACTAACTCGTTCACTACTCCACTTGTCTTCCATTCGTACCATGTTATCAACCGGTTCATGATTACCCGGACGGTAATCTATTTAGTTCTGTTCTGGGGTGAATAAGCTTTATCAGACAAATTCAAACTCCCCATGAGTAGCTACCCGCAGGAAAGTTGAAAAGTGGACTAACTAGGGAGATACTACCAATGAAGGGCACGACCTTCAATGGGGAAAAGTACATTTGTAAAACAGACGTACTACTAGTATCAGGTGATTCCAATTTCGTTTTCGCGACCTTCTCTTTGTTCTGGGAGGTTACTCACTTACTTATTATTATCGTTTATTTTTGAAGAGCATGGTCACAGACATAAAAAGTGAATGCAAGCGATGAATGCGAAAGGGTTACAGGAGAATATGAGATAAAAGAAAGAAATGTCTCATTCGAAGTCATGCAACCAACAGTTCCAGTCAGATAGGATGAATCCCAACGTACGTAAGAATTTTGGTAAGGAAACATGCGTGTAAAGTCTAACAACCGAAGAAAGGACAAACAATGCTGAGTGCTCTTCAAGGCGCGGTAAGCGCTAGCACAGTCAAGACTCGCACATCAGGCACAAAGTGTCCGTCATACTGGGTCTGGTGTGAGATTCAATGGCAAGAATGTACATTCAACGCCATGTGCCACGCATAAAAGTGTCGTACGTACGCAGAGAACCCACAATGGCGAGCAAACACAAGTCACTGACTGTGACTTTAGAAAGTCCCAGTCCGATAACAGCTTTGGCGGATTGAGGAAAGCAGATCCCTCGATAAGAGATGATCATCGGTTGGTGGACCAAAAAGTCGACATCACAACCAATTGCACGTAGGGCTGAGATTATGGCGAGGGAAAATTCATCAGCACCATACTTCTGCTTTTTCTCATTCCACACAGTCACTCCGCGCCCATCCGAGACTATGCTGACGTCTATTACAGTCGCTCGGCGCTCCCGAACGGCGATCAGGTCAGGCTTGATGAAGGACGTCGAAGTTGGTGCTCTCAACTCCTCAAAGACGGTGTATCCCAGGCGACGGAGGCGTTTTGCGAGTTCCCTTGCAACCCGATTATGACGAGCACATCTGGCGTCATGCGTGATCCAGCAGGACTGCAAAATATGCACCAAACTCTCTGGTTGGCCACA
Organism: Clonorchis sinensis; assembly: GCA_003604175.2. NCBI lineage: Eukaryota > Metazoa > Platyhelminthes > Trematoda > Opisthorchiida > Opisthorchiidae > Clonorchis > Clonorchis sinensis. Next base: position 17,742,017 of record CM030369.1, on the reverse strand, counting down.
GTTTCCACGACATAAGATCGTCTGGCCACCGTGACCATGTCGAGCGCTTCTAACTCTTGTCCTGAGCAGGTTGCATCGGAGCTGGATACCGCGGATAAATATCCGAGGAAACACTCTTTCTGGAAATACGAGCCATCGATTAGAAAGAGGTGAAGCGACCAACTCTCGTAAACCGCGACCGTCAACGCTGTTGTGCAGGCTATCACCCCAAGCAGCCACCAGTTCTTCCTTGGTGTTTACGCATGAACCATGGACACGGATCGGAAGGCTGAGATCCCGAACAACCTTGCCAAATGCGGAATCGTTGACCACATTGCGTAGTATTCGGCACTGAGTAGAAAGCAGCTTTTCCATACGCACTCTCCGCTGCATCGGGATTGTTGCACTCAGACTTGGGATACCAAGTCCCCCATGTTTTTTACCGGCATGGATGTAGCTGATCGGGGTATCCTTCGGTAGACGTAGCCAGCCGCGAATAGATTGCCTGATGTAGTTGTCCAACCTTTTGAGCGTGTTTCGGTGGACTTGGCCAAGCACGAGCGAATATGTCAGCCTCGGTATCAGGTAGTTCCTTGTGATCTCCATTCTTTGATGCGGCTTCAACGGGGCACGCGTCACCTCGTCGAGCAGTTTGAGCAGATGCTGTCGATGGTTGAAGACTCCTTTCCCCTTGAAAGTAAAGGGGATGCCCAAATATGTTACTGTGTCTGTCGGACCCAGAGGAGTGATGAGTTCCTCGGCGAAGCAAAATGGTTCGACTGAGACTGCTGTTGCCCGATGTTTCCTGTCCCCACAGATTACCATCGCTTTCGTCTTCCGGGCGTTTATCTTTATACCAGCTCTTCCCAGCTCAACCGCGGCAGCTTCAAGCTTCTCTTTGAGGCGAGCTTGACTTTCTGCACACACGACCCAGTCGTCAGCGAAGGCAAAACCATCTACTAGGGTGTCATGGAACTGGTATCCCAGTTGCGGCATCGACAATCCAAGAACCTCATCCATTGCCATGATGAACAATAATGGGGAGAGTGGATCTCCTTGCCTCACACCTCTGTGGCAGTGAACCTCGGAACCGGGGAAAACTGCTACAGCATTCTCATAGGACTGTGCGATGTATCGAACTAGAGGTGACGGTGCTCCAAACGCCTCGGCAGTTTCACTGAGCAATACTAGTAACAGGTTGATTGAGTGCCTGTCGGTTTGCAAATACAGTAATCGCTCCACAAGGAAACATCTGCTCTTAAACAAGGGATGCAATTTTTGAGACAGACGAGAATTATGAAAGGGTTAGTGATAAGTCTGAGTTCTTTAGATGTTTTCAGCAACGGTGCAGAATGTGGGGAAATCCGTGCCTTCAGCCGCAATGTATGCTCAAACACAGTGTTGAATATGTGGAAGTGTCATACTGGTGCATTCGTGAGATTTGCCTGGATGCTTCCGTCCTATCCTCTGGACAGAAAAATTTTATTCTGTACTGGTTGGCTAAAATCCAACAAGAACAAAAAACGACCATATGTGTCTTAAAAATGTGCCTCCACATTACGGTCGAATGGGAAATATTGAGGAATTCAGAGATAATGAGTTATCACTGTTGTTTGAACTCATTGTTTAGGTTCTACAGAATTAATGCAAACTGAGGTTATGTTAAACTTCCGAAGGTGCTTCTTCCTTGAACTGTTAGTAAACCTAATCCAGCGGTATCCATGAAAGATGATGGCGTGACCAAATGGTGTAGAAAGTACCATAGACATCAGTTGTTTCTGTGTGACAGTCGGCTTGACTATCACTTGGATATTAGACAGGCGGCAGAACGCATTGCTGGGACGGCTTCTGCTGGTCTACGGCAAGAGGTTTATTACTTCGGTTTACATCAATGTTGAACGTTCGCAACTTGGTACGGAACTCACCGATGAGGAGACACTTTTGCGAGGATAATGAAGTGTTTTCCAAACGGCAGTGTTTCCTCGCAGAACTGAATGCATAAATCAGTCATCGTCCCTACCTTTTTCAGGGGAAATTTAGTTGTAATTTGGTGTTTTCAACATCTTCCGATAAGATTCGACTTAACTTCGTATGCTCTTTTTGGCATAATCCGAGTGACGTTTTATCACCTGTTCATTCAGTGACAGAGATATATTCATCGGTGCGATTTTTGCAGTGACAAACTGTCGAATGAGGGCCATCCTGTCATGCTGAACCCGCCTTGTGTAACTAGGCCACTTTCAGATGCACTTTTACGGTTACATCAACTAGTAGTTGAAGCAACCGTGTGGGCCCCACAAACCGAGCTGTCAGTCACCCAGTTCACTTCGGTGTTGTGTTGGGTTACGGCTGCATATCACACTGCGCTGCTCTGTGTAAACTAGGTCAGATAGACCAGCCAGAGAATCGCAATTCCGTTGGACAGGTAGCCGAATCTAAACTATCGACGTTATGCAATCTTAGCAGTATTGATGGGGACCAGAGGGGCGACGAGTTAATTTTTCTTGAATCGGTCAGTCCAAATAATCGGATCAGCATTTGTCGTAAGGTAGGCCCCCATACATGTCACAGCAACGTCGAGCTCGTCTTGCGTATTCGCCTAAGATACCGCCAGGTGGCCACACCGAAATGCTAGTTCTGTTGTTTACGTCATCAGCACGCACAATTGGCTGGGGTTGAGTTACGGCATAGCCACAAATAAATCCACCAATTCGATTAACCGGTGTACAAAGAAAATCGGCGAAAGTGTACTACGTAACAGTCAGGGTACATCAAACCTGTGCCGGTACACTATTAGTAATGTGCTCATCTAGCAATCCGGTTCAGATTGCGTTACGGCACCTTTCGCTAATCACGGGCTCGCACAGACGATTTCCCCCATCAACGATTGATTACCATTGAAAAATCTCATTTTCGACTACCGAGATCCAAAAATGGATATGTCATACTCGCCTGTATGCTACAATTGACCATGGAGCATATAGGCAGCGTTTTCCAACTCCGACAAGTTGTGACCAACTGAATTTGGGATAGCCTGGTATTTTGGCGTGATTTGGTCACCACCACTTCTGTTATCTACTTGGTTATGGATGCATTGGACAACCTGGGATTTGCATTGGTCTTAGGGATAGAAATTGAATGCCAAGACCATATCACTGTCGGCCTAGATGTGGACCTTCTCCAGCAAAACGTCCCCAAGAATTTGCGTTGCCCACTGTCCAACTACGCTTTGCGTAAGACTACACAGTCACTCGAAAAACAGAGCGTTAGTCATACAAACATGTTAGGGTGATGCCCCCTCATTTGAAGCTGAGCAATGTCAAGGCTTTGGAAACTGTCTACATTGGTATTACCACTGATAAGAGACTTTCGCCAGGCATTCTTGCACATACCGGCGATGTAGTGGGTTCGTTACAGATGCTTATGCCCGTTCCACTGAACTGCGTCCTGGAAGGCGGAACGCACCAAAAACACCTAGACTCTTGGTAACCTCATCCCTTCTGTTAGGTTATCCACCTCGCATTTTGCGCCATTCTGAAGGAGGCACATAGAACAACACTCATCACCGCAGAAAGTGTTTCGGCATGCGTAGAACATGGCCCAACACCGCAGCTGATTGTGCTGGGTGTTTTCCGCACATTAAATACCTCCTACACAACGAAATATCCGTTTAGTAGTTACCTCGGTACGAATTCATTGATGCCATCCGACATCAGCAACAGTTCTGAGACATCCATGGTCAAAAACCTGAAAACGCCTCATACCATTTGTCTCGCAACCATTCAATACAACCGTGGCCTGGTGCACAAGACCCGTGAGACCCAGTGATATACCTTTTTGGGGCCACAAATGACGCAACTTAGCAGGAGTCATTCAGGACTTTGGGATTCGCTCACTGACTTCACCATACACAACTACTTTGAATGTTTGAAAACCGAACAATCTCCACCAGTAACGAATCCAGTCCCTATAAAAACGGCCAGAATGAATTGCCTTGGAGCACGAGGTTAAGGTTATTGGCAGCTTCTCGTGCTGACCTCTGAACCGTTCAAAACGATAAAAGACGGCTCAATTCACCTCCTCGTACTTCGGCCCAAAATATTGTGGTAAACCGGCAAGATGGCTCAGTAAACGCTCTTCTCCTTTAGGGTGGAATTTGGAATGTTCGTCTAGATTGTCGCCGCCCATATCCATTGATACAGAATGTTGTGCTGCACTTGAAATGTTCACCCGCCCAGTAGCTACAGCTTCTGTTGAGCAGTAGGTTTCCGATCCATTAGTTGTGTATGACGACCGATGGGACAAAATATAAGTATTGGGATGCTGTCCTCGACGTAACCGGTGAAGATAATGCAGACGGCAGCCCTTTCTCAGCTACATTCCGCAACGGAGGGTGTTCCAGTTAGCACCGTGCGGTTGTGATTTGTGTGTGCTGATACTCAATCGAGGAGGTTACATGTCGCTAAGACTAGACCGGTCGCAACACATTCCTCCTTCAAAAAGCAATCTGAACACCCAATTATACTGAGCCATTAGAATACCTCAAGCAGGATGCTACTGTGACAGCTGACAGCCTTGTGATCACGACATAAATGCAAGAAATTTGAAGTTTGGTGTAAGTTATACTGCACCGATCACACGTGCGTGCTTGCATAGTAAGCTCTGCTCACTTGATAGTCATGGGTCGTAGGTACTATCAATGTTGGTGGTCAATAATACTCAATAATACTCTCTCCATGCCTTCAGAGAATCGATGAAATAACCGGTACGCTGAATGCTGCATGTTTCACATTTCTTGCAACAATCGGCGATCTGATGTCCCTAATTCAACCAACGAACTCTCCCCTCGGTGGAAGTTAGGTTGCGCAATCTGCCGACGACCCATCTCTGGATTCCCTAGTCCACAATCTTTTATGCGAGGCGTTTTGGGTCCATCTAGTGCAGGTCATTCACTCATGTTGTGGAAGTATGTCTGTCTGATACCATCCATGAGTTATTGAACTCTTGAATGTCCCTCTAGCCAAGCGAAATGCAAACCGCGCGGCTGTGCGCAGTACCCAATTTACGGACTCTCCAAACTGTTACAATAATCGAGTGCTCCGCTCCTACGCAATTCTACTGGTTTGTACCATGACCTCTCACAAGCTCGAATGTTTGGCTAGAAAAGCGAAAATTGCAGTTTCTCGGGATTTGTGTGGAAGCCAACGAAGAGCCGTAACCAGAAGTGTCATGCGAGTGTAACCAAGCCACTGGGCTAACCAGTAAGCAATCATAGATGCAAGGCGAGGGTGGACTCAGAACCCTGATAGACCTGGGCGCGGTAGCTCGAAAATCCCTCATCCACAGGTTAAGCAGACGAGCAGGAGAGCACCCAGCCTGACGAACATGTTAAATTAGCCTGAAATCCGGCAACATTGCAGGAGTAGACACATCTATCAGCTTCGGGTGATCCGGCTAAATCAAGTCCACAGGCTGTTTGTTAACCTTGAAGTTTATCGTGGTTGTGAAGCACAGGCGAACACTAAATACCTCAACATTAGCGCTAAAACTTGTGAAAAGCAGTCAACCATACGCTGAACATTCGGAATTCCTCGTTCCGCATGCTGCAACCAATCAATGATGATGATCACGTGTTACACCTAGTGGATAAAATGGCCCTCATGGTGGTGAACTGGCCGGTTAACATAGTGATAAAAACGTCTTTATTTGAAACCAAATGAATCTGCGTTGCAACACCAACAGCATCAGTCTGCATTGGAGTGGAGATCGTACACACCCGAATCAGTACGTTCTGTGTCGTGCAGAGCAGTTTTCTGTCGACAACGGTACTCCACAACACTATATGTCAACACCCATCGGGCGTGCTAGCTCAAATCCTTATTGTTCCACTTCGCAATTAACGAAACAATAGAAAAAGTTTCAAACCCAAGTCGGTGGGCATGCTTCCACCGGATGGCATGCCGGCCAATCAATATTCCGGAAAGGACTCTTCTAGATGCGTTCTGAACCTCCAAATGTCTTCTCAGAGACTGGGTCGGGACATCCACATAAGAGGCTACCTGAATTCGACTGTGGACAAGTCCACCTATCTTGGAAATGTTGTATGCGCCTGTCTGAAGAGCCTTGCTTAGTCCCGCAAAGGGATGAGTGGCTAGCAGTCGATGAAAAGGTCCAGACGTAAGGACGTTTACACTGCACAACCCAGTAGCATAGGCTAATGTGATCTACCTGAGTACGCGACGTATCGACGTTCGGATACATTTTCTGACGGGGCAACACGCTGTAGTACGTATCGAGCTCAAATCCCTAAATCGGTCAACCTATCCCAAAAACAGGCCCGCCTTCGAGTTTGTCTTTACAATCCCATTCAGCGGAACCACACGTTTTCGACGTTTCCATTTCGCCGGTGGTAGCAATAGTGGAAATCACGATGGTTGAGAAGAGGATGAAAGGGTGTGAGCTGACTAAACCCGTACGTGCCGGTAATAACTGTTGTAGTGGGAGAGGCGCTATCTACACCAACTGATAGACGGAGGTGGCTAGCTGAACAGTGGGAAACGAAGCCCTATCAGAAAGCAGCTGAGATCTATCGTAACATCTCTATCACCAACAGATATTCACTTCGAAATGATTGAGCCTATGGTGCATATTTGTCGCACGATTGACTTAGACAGAACAGAACGCGGACAAAACACCAGGGTAAACCAAGCGGTGCAGAATACATTCATGGCATAATGGATCTTAAAAGGAGGAACCCCAGTATACATAATATTGATACTCATCCAGCGCGGCGTCGAGTACAACTCTGTAGATGGAATCCACGTAGTCGAGAAGTACATGCGACTGGGACGTTGCCTGCCATGCTGCAGGAAACATGATAAGAGAACATAAGCATAGCACCTGTGGTAGTGTCCTACGGAATGAAATCTATTGTGGTTGGTTGCCAGGCCCTAGAAAAACTGGGAGGAAATCAACGAACTGATCTCATGCCAACCGACGGTGTGGTCTTGTACCCTCGACAGAGCAGATATCGGAACGGATCGTTGAGAAAAGGAGAAATAATGTGAGTTTTGGGTATTCCACAGAAGACAAAGATGAAGGAAAAAGGCGTGAAAAGTATTTCATAGATACGGTATGTACAATACGATGGGCTATTGTCGAAGAACCTAGCCAGTTAGGTCATTAGCCTCGAATTTCTCCAAGTCATACGGCTCAGCCACCACTTGACGACCGGCAAAATAACGTCCGTTTAAAGAAGCAATGGCGCGGTCAACAGATTCGGAATCCTGGAAGACAACGAAGATTTTAATTATCAGCTCTCCATTCTCGTCTAGTTCTTGATAGATAATGACCCGATCCACCGAACCATAATTGCAACATTCCTCTTTGACTTCATTTTCCAATTCGTCATCACAATCATCCGGTCCGACCATGTTGCGCAAAATCAGTATTCTGCAGTGAGAAATAGGTAACAGGAAAAAGCGAGCTTAAACCGATGAGCTAATAAGCATTATTCGTAGGTCAAACGGACGTGGCTAGTCGTCGCAAAGTAAGCCATAGTGAAAAGCACTAAAATCACTGCGTCATCAAGCCTAAGCTACCCATAACCTGTGCAGAGGTAGAAATCTGCGGAATTCGTTACGGTCGGTGTTTGCAGGTATGAATCGATCCCTGAGACAAACGTCAACGATCAAGTAAAGCCGATAAAAAGATAACGCAGATACCACATAGTGAGATTCATCTCAAGGTCCCAGTGAAGTAAATCGCGTCTGGTTGACAGACTTCACTGACAGCATCCTCTTCGTTGCTATCGTTGCTGATTAGAGACAAGTAACAATCAAATGCAAGCTAAAATGGCGGGTTTGTAGCAAATTCACTGTACTGGCGTGGTTAGTAAACACTCCTCTTGTTGCAGCCATCGTGACTCACAAGTAAAAGTGTATCGCCATCAAAACAGCTGTTCGTTACTTTACACTTTTTCCGCAGATTAAAGTCAAAGATCAGTTGATAAGACGGCATAGCACGCGTCATCATCACCATCATTATCACTACCAATAACAACGGCCTGGGAGTAAACACTAGTGATTAAATGCCATAAAACTAAGGTGGGATACTAGCGTAAAGTAGAGGAACTAAAACCAGGCGATAAGAGCCGTTTTTAGGGAAAACAATTGAAAGCAAGTTGCCCACACATGCGAATAGCAATGGAATAAGCACATATATGAATAAGATGTTATCAGGACTGACCCAGCATCCTCAAGAAACATGCACGAGACAAACTCAGCATTGAAAATATACCTAGGTAGCCACAGGTTTATCATGTGCAGTGGTCCTTAATGTTTCCGGCAACGTTCAAAGCATGTCAGATTGGTCCTAATGAAGGCGCGAGGGTGCGGACACACAAATTTTTGCACAGACTAACACCCAATGACGCGGGATCAGGTTCACGCCCGAGCTGTACGATAGAACAGAAGGATGCTGGCGGCGCAGTTTGGCTCGAAGTCTTGAACAAACTCGATGAAAGACTGGATCAGATGCTGACCCTTCTTGTAAGCGGTTCCGGAATTTGAAGATATTGTATGCATATCCTTGGTGTTTGAAGTCATCCACTTGTTCTGATGCGATTGCTCTAGAGAATCGATACAACAGGGAAAGGCACAGCATCCCCTTTGGCGTGCATTAACCAGAAGAACCGCGTTTGGATAAAGCCCGTTCAAATGAGAGTTGGGTGAAGGCGACATATTCATTCATCATCCATCACAGATTCTCGGGTTGTTTGCATGACCATCCGGACGCTTCAAAAACTGGATTGTTGAAATCGAATCGGACCACGGTTGCCCAGTGTGGGATAATCCATGCCATTCACTATTCACATAAGTTGGCTGGACTTTTTCTCTCTCAGATAGATGAGGCACTAAAAATTGGACTGTTCAGCTGTAACATCCTTACGGTGCCTAGCGGCCACACCACCCGAGAAAAGCACGAGGGCTAGACAGAAGCAGTTGAGATTCCGGGGTTGGGTTTGAATCAGGGACCATTAAGTTCACGTCTCAACCACTGAGCTATCCCGAGCTTAGTTCATAGTAAACATCGTGACTGGATTAGGTCACTCTCTCTCTCTCTCGTGAGGATTTCCCCTCAAGAGAGATTACTATACGATATACTATACTACGATATACTAGATATACACACCGGTATTCCTTCACCCTCACCTACTGAGACCTTCAGTCTTCTGAAGGCTCCTGATAGTAGTATGAGAAAGTTTAGAAAGTTCGAGACTTCAACTTGCAATCGAAGACAATTTATGCTGAAAAGCAGTTGTTTCAACATTGTTGGAAACCGTCAGTAGTGCGCATCGGACGAATCTCTAGGGACTCGAGTCCGCGTCCAAGTTACCCGTTAGCAGTTGGGGATTCGGCTACGAGCAGCTGATCAGCACTGTGAACAACTTGCTACGTCGATTTTCATTAACCGGCATCCTACACAAGAAACACTGTCCTTGCAATTTTCACACTGTGTGCGTTCGCGCTTTTTTCAGTCAGAGATAAGGTTGTGACATATCCGCTATGTAGAAACTTTGCCGCTTTGGACGAGTATCCAGCAAAATAAATAATTCCATGATACTAGGACGGTCTGTACGATTGATGGCAGCAAGCAACACCAATGAACATGGGTGGATAACATGGATAACGCATGCCGATAGGTTACAGGTGTGGAGGACAGAGAACCTATGGTAAGAATAGTGATCTATATACTGACACCAAGGCCAATGGCAACACAAATTCCCCAGTCAACCGGAGCTTTTCACAGAAGAAAAACTCAAGCTTCGACTATCCATCAGAAAATGTCACAGTCAGTGCTGCAGTTTGAAACAATCGGTGATCGACTCCAAGTCAAGCAATCTTCTTTCCAGTCATTTGAACATGCGTATTTGTATTTGTCCTCCCGACAGCGCAAAAGGATTTCGTGGACTTTAATGACAGTCGATTTGTCACTACAATGGTGAGGACATTCAAACGCTCAGAAGCTCCGCAAAAAAACGGAAAACGACTTAAGTCAAGTCTAAATGAAGCCTAAGCAATAATATCATAATGATAATGATAATAATAATAATAATAATAATAATAATAATAATAATAAAAGCCGTTAAGATGTAACGTCCTTTCGGTTACTAGCAGCCACGCCACACAAAGGAAGCACAGTAGTTGACATAGTGACCGGTTGCCCAAGTCTAGACAGAAGTAGACGAGATGCCACCGCTAGGTTCAAACCATGGATGCTGCGGTCGGTAAGTTCGCGCCTTAGCTGTCATGAATACAGGATTGCTCGAAGAGTTAACTCCATTATTGGAACAAAGTAGAGGTGAACACTCAGTTATGTAAGAATGTACAGCTCGTAAATTCACAGTAGCACTCCCCTCGTTTCTGGTGTTGAGTCTAATAAAAGGTGCAGAATGGGGTTTGCTACCAAATCGGATTCGCCATACCCAGAAGGGATGGTACCGCTTTCAAGACAATGAATTGTATGCAGTCTTCGTCTTTTGCCTCGACGCGCCATATGTTTGGCCAGTTTTCGTGGAGATAAAACGTGAAGTGTGACACCCCTGACAAGAATCTTCGTCCGGAAACTTATTTTCCTATCATTCAGGTACACATTTGGGGAAACAGATGGTGACATTTACATTCTATGGTAAAAGGTGCGTCGCTGAGGGACCCCGATTGGCCATTTGTGCATGAATTTCTATTAGGTGAGCACTACGTGAATCCACGTTGCACGCCATTCTTCAGTGAGTGGGACGTGGCATTAAAAGTTGGTCGCGTAATCAGGGGGACCTTAATAGAGTCGATGTGACTGCTTGCCGGCAACGCAGGACATAAGGAATATCAAACTGGAAGGTACACCAATAAGACGCAAGGCAATTCGGTCTGAAAGTCGCTGTTAATCAACTCACCCACGAGGAGGAGGTCGAATTAGCTTTTGCATTATTACATTCCGTGCATCACGTCCGCGAATGTGAAAGTTTTCTTGCTGCTCCAGTGTAGCACCGTCATCATCTTCACTGAAACCGGCGCCAACGGATGCCTCTTGAGCTTCGATGCGATCCCATGAGAGAGAACCTAAGGAAGCATTACCAATCAATCGGAAACTTACCCAAGTCACCACCTGCAGGCGACTGAATCGGGAAATTTGCGAAAGTGTTTGAGCCAGGTGACTGGAAATATAAAAAACCTGGTATAGCCTACAAGTGCTCGGATTAATGCTTTAATAGCTTAGCGAATTGCGAATAACCTAAACTAAACAATGAGTGGTATAAGTTTAAATACCGAAATTGCACGTAATTACCCGAGTGAGTTCGACTATTCGTTGTACGATGCCCTAGATTCCGGTTTCTGCTATAGGGAGTGAAAGAAGGGACGGACGGGATGGACGGGGGGAACAATGAGCATTTAAGCAAGGAAGAATGGGACTGGGACAATAAAGAGTGGGTAGGGACTGGGAGCAAAAACAAGAGCGTCCACCGATACGCCGTTCGGAGGATTTTCTTCCTTGCCCAGCAAATAGGCCAAATGGTCCCATCAACTCCAAAGCTACTAGGCGAACGATTTCAACGCCACGGCATTAAAGAGGGATGGAGAGCGGGAAGAGAGAGAGAACGTAGTTACCGTTTTCATTGAGTGTGAAAGTTCGGGACCACATCAAAACAACCAAAATTAGAATGAACATGGGAAACGCAAAAGTCTCGCTTCGTAGAGAAGAAAGCGATACAAAAATTAATCGAGGTGGTGAGAGGTAACTTACTCGACCTTTACTAGCACTCTCAGCTTCCATCGGGACGATGCATTCAGGCATGGATTTCCCCAACCGACATCTGCCCACCTATCCGCCACATGTGATGAGCACCCTGGATATCTGCGACTTGGCCCTCCGTGACCGAGATCCCAGACGATTGGCCAGATTCCTACGCAGTACAGCAACGGAAATGAACACTAGTCAAGAAGTCACTGATCCTACTACGGTGGCTACCGCAGGGTTGAGCTCACTATTTGCTGCTTGCTGCAGCTGCTGATGACAAACTGGAGTTGGTCGGTGTAGGTGGATCTTCGGGCGGTGCGATTGCCTTCCCAACTCGGAGGAACTGACCTCCTAAATCAAACATATTCATGCTGGCGACAGCATCGTTAGCCGCCTGTTCGGACTCATACTCAATATAGCCGAAGCCACGATGCTTCTGGGCTTTGGTTGGATCCACGTGTAACCTTCAAGTAGGACAATGTTAAGAAAACAGTAAGCTTACTTGCAGGATGTTATCTTCCCAAATGCTTCAAAAACCAAGGCTAGATCGTCTTCGGAGAGATCAGGATGGACTCCAGCAACGTAAACTTTTTTTTCCAGTTTGTACTCCGTCACCAATTCATTAATTAGTGGGTCTGCTTGTGGGAGATTGCTTGGACGGCCTACTTTCAGCTGTCTGCCACCTAAGCTGGCGTTATTCATCTGTTCCACGGCCAAATGGGCGGCTTCGGGAAACTCAAACTCAATGAATGCAAATCCTTTATGCTTTTGAGTAGCCGCATCCCAACTCATGGTCACGGTGCGTATGGGCCCGAAAGGTTGGAAGGCGGTTTTAATGGAATCTTCTTTTAAATCGTAACTAATAGAACCGACATAGATACGGCTCAAAAGATTTAGAGTCTGTGCCTTTTTAGTAGCCGGCGTCTGCTGCAGCTGAAGTTGCCGCGTCTGCTTGGCCAATGCTGACTTTATGCTCTCCTCCATTGCGTATTTTTTGGCCCGCTCTATAGCTTCGCGCTGTTCCAATTCCAGCTTCATTAGCATGAAGGGCTGACGTGTAAGTAATGATCCCGGACCATTGTAGACGGGTCCAGCTTGATCATAGCCCATTTTAAGCGAATTCAAAATACTAGCACCTGGCAGCGATAGGCCCAGATTAAGGCCAGTGTTTAATCCCGCCAAATTTATCATCGCCAGGTTTGTTGAGTTAATTCCATTGGGTAGAAGTAACTGTTACCGTATGGAAATAAGAAAATAATACTTACGGTTGAAGGATTCATCGCTTCATTCACGAAATAACCGCAATCTTAGTTAGGTGAGAACCAGAATAACTGAAATACAAATAAGAAATATAGAGATTGTAAAAGTAAGCCAATCCACTAAAAACTCTGTGATTTCTCAGTCAAATTAAAACCAAACACCCAAGATGGCGATCAGCTGATTACACCTGATAGAAAGCTGAAGGTGCAAGTGTTCAGCTGTAGCAAACTTTCGGTGCCTATCTCCCGTGCCACCTGAAGGAAGTAGGGGAGTTGAGATGCCGCCAGGTTGCTCAAGCCTAGAAAGAAGTCAAAATTCAGAGTTTGGGTTCGTGCCTTAACCGCTGAGCTACCCCGTGCAAACCAAGGAGTGAATAAACAGACACGATCTAACAGATTGAATGCTCTATCTTCGTACACACAGTAGAGACAACAAAGCAAAGTAAGCAAGCATGGACAATGTGGTACATCATCAAAGACCATAAAAATACACGGGAATACAAGGCTTCAAAATTGGTTGAGTCGAACGCTCTTTCAGGGAGTTCAGACATGTGAATTCATGACTGTTCGTCGGAAAAAAAGATCCCATGAGCAGTGTTAGCTTATGGGTGGGAAACACTATCAGCACCGTAGGAGTATATTCAGACAGACAAACACCCACCATGATAGTTGCAGTAAAGGGGGTAGTCATTGCGAGATGTCTGCCAGAGTAGGGGTATGAAGGGCTTGACAACTTCGCCTTGGACCGCGTCAATGAATACGTAAAAAGTAGCAACCACTCAAAGCGTAAAAGTAACCTAGGGAAGAATTCATCTTGGTTTTACAGAATAGTCGAGGCGTTGCTGTCTCGGCAAGTTAATTTATTGAACGAGATTGACAAAAATTTGAAACACCACCCACCATTTCCTGGAAGAGGTTTAGGATACCATCATCATCATCGTCAGAAACAGCAACATCAGCGTTGACGCTGATGCTTCACTTTTATACAAAACATGTGTAAAGCTACTGACCGGATGATCTGTGGTTCGGACCCAACCCTGGCATCTCCACTGCTCCTGTCCAGACTTGGCTTCTCAGTGATCATCAAAAACCTGAAGACGCCTCGGATCATCTGCTCCCAGAGACCATGTCTAGTAAGCATACAAGACGGCGTCCACTGCGGACTGGTACACACGACCTTTAATCAGTGATATGCCTTTCTGCCATCATAAACGATGCAAAGTGGTAAAGTGGATCCGGGTCTTCAGAACGCCTGACACTTCTATCATCATCACCAACTGCACACTGATACTACGCTGCCGTCCAACCTACCTGAAAGCCCCACTGTGAAGAAAAAAGTGGATGAAAAGTGGACGTAGCCCTAGCCTATCACAGTCAAATCGAGTAGGTCACACCTCAAGGCGTTCAGTCACACAAGCTAGATAGGGACCGACAACGCCGTGGATGTTGACCAGCAGCACTACCCCGCACTGTTTAAAGATGACCAGCTTACGGAGAAGAAGGTCCGTGGTTCGAACCCAACCTCAGCATCTCGACTGCTCCTGTATGTGCTCGGGCAACCTGGCAGTATCCCAGCCCTCGTGCCTCCTGTTAGCATGACAACTGGGCACTGAAAGAGTGCTACAGCTGAACGATTTTTCATTTCACTGTTTCGAACCAGGCTCAAGTGAAGATTACGCGGAAGGCCAGTTACGTCGATATAGTACCAACTTTTCGTGAACGCCATCGAATCCCCTGCCAGGCCGAAGAGCAATTTAATGCTTGCGCCACTCTGGAATGGACATGGAAAACAGCGCTCCTTTCGGTAAGTGATTAGTTGGCATGCGTAATACATGACCAAACGACTGCATTTTTCGCTGCTGGAAACATTCTCTTATTGAAATACCTGGTGCACAGCCAAACACTCGCTTTCTAATTGTCTGGTTGCGGACTCGCTGACACCAGCCTACACGAACTATGGTTCTGAGACGACAGGTATCAGTTCTGGTGCTGGCAGAGGCTACATCTCACGACAAAACGACAAAACAATTAAGCAAACATGACCTGAACATTTGAGATTCTGGCATTGATGTCACCTGTCACACTACAATCGGAACTTACACGGCTTTCAGCATATATAAAACGCCCCACAATCTCGAAAAACTCGTTTAGCTCTAACAGCCTTTCAGTGCCTAGCTGACATGCCTGTCACCGGAAGGAAGCACGAGGGCTGAGATAGTTACAGGTTGCCCAAGCCTAGAGAGGAGTAGTCAGGGTTCAATTCGAACTACGGACATTCTGATTAGTAAGTTCGCCCTTAAACACTATCTCGAGCTATCTCCATAACCATAAATGCCCCTTCTTGGATAGTCATCATCATCACTGACAGCATGACATCAGTGTTCAACACCGATGCTTCGCTGTCGTACAACCATGACTTAATGGAAAGCCTTGTGAAGAAAAGAATAAAGACGGACAAAGGAAGGGACTCAGTGCTGGCTTACTGCAATCGCTCCGAGGTGCCTACACCTCCAAACACTGATTCAGACAATCTGGATAAAAACTGACACAGGAAGGCCACTGACATCGGTTGGCAGCCATATCTTGCAGCGTCTCCAACCAGGCGCAGTGGGGATCACGCGGTCCCCATCCACCACAACACCCAAACGTTTCGTAATCTCCTTCACACATCTTTACCAGGTGAAGGGTTGGTCACCTCTCTGCTTCCGCCACTGTGAGTTGGGCATGGAAAACAGCACTCTCTTCGGCAAACGATAGTTCGGTATATGCAACACATGTCCCAATCAACGCATCTTCTGGTGCTGCACACATTCTTCATTCTTCATGCACAACCGAAAACCCGATTTCCAATTGCCTCGTTACGGATTCTCCGAAACAAACCCGCGCAAGCTATGGTCCTGAGACAACGATAGTCGAACACCTGATAACATCAAATAAAAAAGATGATCGTTCAGCTGTAAAAACCCTTCAGTGCCTAGCTGCCATACCACCTGAAGGAAGCACGATGACTGGGACACTGCCAGGCTGCCCAAGCCTAGACAGGGGAAGTCGAGAGAGACGTCGAACACCTGAAGACTTCTCAGTTCCACTGCTCGAACAGGCCAAGTCTCAGCCACACAACAAAATAGCCTGAACTGTCGCCTTGAGATTCAGGAATACATGACTTTGACGACATAGATGTCTCAAACTAGTCTTGCAGATTCGTGCATTGACGTCATCTGGCACACTATAATCAGAACCAATACAACTTCCAAGTTATGTAAAACTCTCCACAACTTCCAGTGCCTCTCCCTGGATTGGAAGTGGCGTGTTCAGTAATTGCATGTCCACAAGCAAGGCCTTACACTTTGTGGGTGCAAAGCGCATACCAAAGGACGTGATGACTTTCGTCAGTTCATCCAAAAACGCCTGCGCCTTCTCTTCCTCTCTTGGGCGAGATGGCCCAAGTGGTTAGAGCGCGAATTTACTGACCGAAAGGTCCGTGGTCCAAGCCCGACCTCTGCCTCTCGACTTCCCCTGTCTAGGCTTGGGCAACCTGGCAGTAACCCAGCCCTCGTGCTTCCATCGGGTGGCATGGCAGCTAGGCACCGAAAGGGTGTTACAGCTGAACAATTTCCTCTTCGAAGACGAGAACGGTATCGTCTGCATATTCCAGATCGACAAGGCTTTCGTCACAGGCTATTTGAACACCGGAGTTTTGAGGACCTTCCAGCGTTCGTCTCATGATTTCATCGGTCACGAAGTTACCTAGGAATGGAGAGAGTGGGCATCCCTGACGGACACTGTTTTATGTACGGAAGCTTTTGGAGAGCTCGCCGTATAGTCCCATACGTCCGAAAGTCTGAGAATACAAAGAGCTTATAATGTTCACCAACTTCCAGAACATTTCTTGGTGGACAAGCGTGTCAAGAAAAACAGACCGGTCAACCAATTCGAATGCGCCTTGGAAATCCAGGAACACTAGAATTGTGGGTCGCTTATACGTACGGCGTTGTTCTAGCACCAGAGTGCAAAGATTTGGCCAACGCAACACCTACCAGACCGGAATCCCGCTTGCTGCCCTCGAGTCAGTGTTTCACGAATCACCGTAAGGCGACGAAGCACCAGTGAAACCAACAATCTCGTTACGACCGGGGTCAAGCTGATTCCCCTGTGGTCACCACATTCGTTAGGAGCCCCTTTGTTAAAAATGGGTATTATCACCGACTCTCCCCAGTTCTCTGGGACAGATTACTTTTTCCAAATGCAAGCAAACAGATCAGACAACCGCTGACTGAGGACTTCACCCCCATCTTTTAACACTCCGTGGGTAAAAGCCGCATGTCAAAGGACTTTTTCACTTCATCCGAAAACACTTGCGCCCTAGAAGACAAAAACGGTGTTACATGCACATTCCAGGTTTACAAGGTTTGAGTCAACAGCTGCCTGAATAGCAGGGGTTTTGAAGATCTAGCGTTCGTCGCATTAATATTATCGATTACGAAAATGAGCAGTGATGGAGGGAGTGGGTATTCTTGTCAACCACCACATTTTGTACAAGAGCACACATTTTTCGAGAGTAACAGCTTCACAGGCTCCCGGAGCATTCCTTGCGCAGTGTCTAATGGGACGGATTGGTGAAGAGTCAAATGCGTCTTGGAAATCCAGGAGTACTGAAATTGTTGGCCACGTGTACACGGCGTTGTTCGTGCTCATGCAATGTGGAGATTTGGTCAAGGCAACCCCTACCAGGCCGCTGCCGCTCAGCTGCAGCATCCTTTCAGTGCCTAACTGCCACGCCACCCGAAGGAAGCGCGATGACTGGGATACTGTCGGGTTGCCCAAGCTTAGACAGGGGAAGTCGAGATGCAGAGGTTCGATGCAGAGAAGGTTCGAACCACGAATCTTCATGTTAGTAAATTCGCGCTCTCTAAATTCGCCATCTAGCCCCCCTACCAGGCCGGAATCCGGCTTGCCGCCATCGAGTGAGTGATTCATGAAACACCACAAGACGCCGAAGGGCAGATGATGCCAAGTGATTGGCATCTGGCGACCGGAGTCAAGCTGATTCCCGTGTGGATACCGTATTCAGAACATCCAGACCAGGTGGCCGCTGTCACTTGAAATAACATAAGCAGTTATAAACCTCCGAGGCCGTAAGGGGATCCATATTAAACATTTATGTTTCTAGCGACTGAGTGGCATAAGGTGGTCATGAGAATTGCTGTTGAACCGTTGTTGAGCCAACGGTCGATGCATCGCTCTTTACTGACGATTCTTGTGCCGCCTTGATCCTTGATAACTTCCCTCATAGATGGTTTTCGAGGACCGGCAGACCGAATCAACCGATCGATCTCCGGGTATTCCCGATATCGTTTGCCCCTTCCATTTCTTTATCCTTCCTTATCCATCAGACTTAACTGTTGACGTGCACGCTAGGCCTCACTTGGCATCTGATTCCTATGGCTGAGGTATGTTTGGGACCGACGGGAACAGTTCTCCATGACTCAAGCACCATCATTACCTCTGGCATTCTGATTAAAGTACTTTGCGCGGACAAGTAATCGCTGAACAAGATAACTGCATAATCCAAATTGGTTAATCTCTCCTGAAGTGATTTTGATACCTGGATTCACAGTCCCTTGGCGTGGACACTCCGGGATGACGTTAATGTATACCGTTGTATATTGTAACCTGACCGGAGGAATGAGAATAAAGGGCACGGAGAATGCTTACAAGCTTCAAGGGCATCCCCCTCTGTCTAAGAGTATTTAGGAGCCAATCTATCAACTCAGTGGGAGGCCCCTTTAAAGTTGAAGAAGGCTGCGATTGTGCATCAGCGGTCTAAGTGGCACTGCTCAAGCGCATAACGTAAGGCAAAAGTATGACAGGTCGAAATCTCACCTGGTGCTCGCGGACTTGCATCTCACGCGCCGAAGTCAGCAGCTGTGTTGCAACCGGGGTGAGACTTATAACCCTATGATTAGAACAGTTGACTGGTGTAGCTTTTTTTAATGCAGGTACGACTAGCCATAACGCTCTGGAGCGCGTTCTTGTTACAACGTAGGTACGAACACCCTAATTAGCAGAGAGCTTCTCCATCTTTCAAACACTGGGGGAAGCCCATCTGGTCCAGCGGCCCGACGCTACTTCAAGGCAGAAAAACACGTTAGCACTTCACCAAATGACGGGATGTAATCATCATCAAAAACAGCAACATCAATGACGACACTGACACTTCACTGCCGTACAGCCACAAAATTTATCTAATATCTGAGACCTTCGAATGAAAAGAACAGAAAAGAGTGGGTGAGGGAGGGGACCTGATGCTAACCTATCACAAGCATTCTGAAGTGCCTACACCTACAAGCGCTCAACCAGGAAATCTGGAAAGAACCTGATAACATGAATGCCACTGACGTCGATCAGCCGCATTTAGTGCAATGTCTTCAGTCAAACGCAGAAGGGGTCACGGGCAACCCATCCTGGAAGACGTAAAACACCAACAACATCCAAACTTTTCGTAATCTCTTTCACACCCTTCTGCCAAATCATACGTTGGAGCGAGATGGCCCAAGTGGTTAGAGCGCGAATTTACTGACCGAAAGGTCCGTGGTTCGAATCCGACCTCTGCCTCTCGACTTCCCCTGTCTAGGCTTGGGCAACCTGGCAGTAACCCAGCCCTCGTGCTTCCATCGGGTGGCATGGCAGCTAGGCACCGAAAGGGTGTTACAGCTGAACGAATTTTTTTACGACGTTATCCACCTCACAGAGAAGGCATGAAAAACATTTGTCCCCGTGGACGGTGTTGTGGCATGCGTACAACATGGCCGAGCCATCGTAATGGATGGTGCTGGATGTATTCTTATGCACGACCAAATACCAGTCACCTCGTTATTAATCCGTTGAGGCCATCCAAATCCATCAACGCTTCCGAGTCATCGGTGGTCAAAAATCTGAAGACGCTTCACATCATCTGTTCACAAAGACCGTGTTTCGCAGCCATACAACAAAACAGCCTTTGCTGTAGTCGTAAGCCCCGTAAGACCCGGTGACATGCCTTTTTGACACAAATTAGCAAACGTGATTCAGACCTTTGAGGTTCTTGCACGGACCTCATAGAAGACATTTCCGTCAGAGCTAATACAATTGCTGACGTATGTAAAATTCTCTGCAATCCCCAGTGATTCTCCTTCGATTATAAGGGGTATGTTCACAGACTGTACTTTCTGAATTATGACTTTGAGCTTTGAAGGTGAAAGGAACATGCCTAAAGATGGCATGGTGCTGATCAGTTTATTCAACAGGGTCTGTGCCTCACCTTGGTCATCAAAGAGAAGGGTGACTCGGTCTGCGTACTCCAGGTCGACAAGCTTCTCACAAACAACAATCTGAACACCGGGGTTGTGGACATGTTCCAGGATTCGCCTCGTTATTTCATCAACAGCAAAGCTGAACAAGAATGGAGAGTCGACCTTCCTGTCGGAAACCATTGTATGTAGGGAAGCTTCTCACATGTTCGGAATTGTGAATATGGGGATCGATTGTTTACAAACTGCTGGGGCATACCCTGTTGAGTAAGTGCAATTGACAGCACTGAACAGTCGACAGAATCGAACGCATTCTTGAAGTCAAGGTCGTCTGTACGAGGCGTTGCTCTATCACCTGACGGGGTGTGAAAATGGGCGCTATCGTCGACTCAATCCAGTTATCTGGAAGGGTCTTTTTCTCCCAGATAGACACGAACAGGCTAGACATGCAGTGACTGAGGAATTCACCGCCATCCTTGGAGCAGATGGGTGATCGTCAGGACCAGGAGTACGAGGACGCTTGAGCAGAGATATACACTCGGACACTTCTGATCATCATCAAAGACAGCAACATCGGTGTTGACACTGATGCTTTACTGCCGTACAGCCATAAGGTTCGTCCTATTATATTTAAAGAGAGAAAAAGGTGGGTGAGGGAAGGGACCTAGTGCTGGTCTATGTCAAGCATTCTGAGGTGCCTATACCTTCAGGCGCTTAATCAATCTGGAAAAAAACTGACAGCACAAACGCCACTAACATCGATTAGCCATTTCTTGCAAAGTCTCCAGCCGAGCACAGGTGGGATCACGGGAACCTCATCATGGAAGACGTACAACACCAAAAACACCCAAACTCTTCGTGACCTCTTTCACGCCATTCTGCTGTAAATGTCATGGCTGTATGTGGGCTGAGATACTGTGGGGGGCGCCCACACCTAGACAGGAGGACGATTAGGGTGCTCAACCGAAGCCTTTGGCTCAAAAGCCTAACCGCAAGGCAACTGTATTCGGCAGAAAATGCAAGTGCAATTCAATTTTTAAAGAGCCAGTCGCCACACATGTTCCAATCCCCAATCTGGAGGGCCAGGAGACCTCTACCCTTTGGCCAATCTGGTATAAAACTCTGGAGTGTCCTGTGGACACCCCGCAGCTCAATGGGTCGCTGAGGTACACAAACCGCCACACCAAGGTAAAGCCCAGTTTTTTCGTGACGGGGACACTTTCGAGGAAGAAGGGAGTTCCATATTTACAGCCCACCTCTCTGTTGAAGGCCGACATTCCGTATTCGAAGTAGCAGGAGGCCAAAGGAATTGTTCTTGAACTACTGTGTTCATCTGTCTAAGCACGCTCCTTTGCTGGATATCAAAGACATCTCAGACCCTGATAGCTGCGCTGACAATAGGATTCTGAGGACCGGTCGAGCGAATCAAGTGGAACAGCCTGCGGACGTTTCCCCCATCTTCCATTTCTTCGGCCCCTTGAGACCAACAAGCTCCTCGGTCTGCATGGACACTCAATTTCACCTGCGGTCGGATTATGAGTCATGTTGAGTTGTGGTCGCAGCCAGTAGGAATCTGTCGTCGGCCCTCCAGGAAAGTCACGGTCCTATCAGAGATTCGTGTTGCCATAAATGACCGTTTACGGAATACCAAGCACCTCCGTGTTCTGCCTACATATAAAAGTGACGATAACCAACTTCTCACGAGCTCGAACATCGCCCCAGCACCCGCATTACCCAACGTATTGTGAAGAGATTTCTTGTCCCCAACAGTGAGGATCCTCAAAATAGGACGTCGTCACTATGGTACTAGCATATCTCGCGCGGTTTTCCTTCAGCTTTTGAGTTAGTCGATTCACATAGAAGGTCCTGGGGATTCCAGTTTCAACTCCTGTGGTACTCAGTTCCATTAGGTGCCCGTTCAGAAGCCCGAGCAGCCCGTTCACCCTAACAATCGAGTGCCACGGCGTGGGTCAAAACGTGTAACGCAATCCCACACCAGGTGACCGGAGCTACTATGCTGTCTGTCTTTAAGTGCGAAGTAGACGCAGGAAGGCTGTTAGGCCTGCGCAGGCACGTACCCGCGATTGTCAGTGCGAAGGAAAAATTACAAAGCGCACATACAGCGGGGTAACCACCGGATGGAGCTCGCTGCTGGATAGTGACACGGTGGATATGAAATATACTCAACATCCTCCTAGTCCCAAGCGAATTTGGATCCGAATAGCTCTCTCAGAAAAACACCGAGGAGTAATGAGACCATCCGCGCCTTTCCCGCAGGCCTCCGTCATTATTATTTTCACGCAGTTAAACAATTTGCTCCGATGGCCAACGGGTGCAATAGTTGCATAAGAGGAACTTAAAGGCTCTTCGAATCAAACCATTTGGAATTATGTTTCCTCATATCCTTGTTTCAAGCATAAAAAATAGTGGTCTCCCTCTACAAGCTCGTCGGCTGGACACAGAATTAAAATAGGCATGTTAATGAAACCAGAGAATAGATGCAGTAACCATGGTCATGGAATTTTGCACAGGGGACGGAAAGCGACCTGGTAAGAATACTGGCAGCGTCTTATGGGAGACTGACAACACTAAACTGGTGAAGTGCAAAACTGTGAAAGAATTCTTCCTTGTTTGGTTTATTCGTAGAGTCATTTTGTTTAATTTTTCACTCCAAAATAACCTGTGCGTAGAACCCTCTGGCATACTGCACTCCACGTCTGCGATGCACCCATTCATTCACAGTCATGAGTCAGATCATTACATGCTTCTCTCCTCCAGCGCTATCGGTGGATCACAACAGACGTGGATGAAGTGGATATGCACTGGATGTACGACGTGAAATGCAATATCACGCTTGTCAGGCCTGGCAGTATTTTGAATGTATGGGTTTGATAAGATGGGTATGATATGGTTATGATAAAATAAACCAATCATCCAACTCTCCTGCCCCGTTTGCCTGCGCTAGCTGACTCTACCTTACGGGTGCTCTGCATTCCACAACCAGCAACACAACCGCCAGTGTCGAACTGAGTCTCCACTTCTGAGTCGGAACGACCAATGCGAATGTTCCATTTTAATTGGGATACTCTGTTAAAAGCTAATACTTCCCCTGAATGCCCTATAAAACGCAAATACAGAGAAATTAGTGGGCTGGTCGAAGGTCAATAACGAACTTTCATCACCGAACGAATGCCCAGCATTTTCCATTCCGAGTTCTTTGGCTGCGAAGAAGGTTATTCAGCTCTCTACTGCAGCAATGAAGTCCACTACGACACTTCTAGTGGACAAGCACATGAGGAATTTCAAGGTGATCATCTGGCGGTCGTTCTCCACAACAAGCACGCCAACAAAACTGGCACAAGGGGTCCTTGGTGGTGCCGTAACAAAGCCTGAACATGGATCGCTTTGCGGAGAATGGTTATGCGGAAAGAGAAGCAAACGAACTTTCGGATATCCACTTACACTTTCCTCCCCAAGTACCGTACAAAGTATCTTAAAGCAGGCTGTCTGTGTTCAAAAGATCTTCCCAGGGATCAGGCCCCAAAGATCGCCCGCAGCGTGACGGTGCCCTTAAGAGTTTGAATAGGGACAGAAACTTTAGCTGGGAAGATGGTTATATTGCTCGGACACCGGTGGCTACTCTGATTTGGAGATGTGAAATGTGTGGCTGGGACGCGGGTTAGGGTTTGGGAGAAGGGAGCGTTAGCAGCTAGCAAAGTAAACGTCCAGGTAGTCGGCTATACTGTCAGGATCGATGATAAAACAGCCTCCAGTGGAACACCAACTGGTGGTTTGGTGACTGTTTGAGGTACAACGCCCACGGAACAGTTGGCTAGATATTTTCGGGTAAGAAGGGTCTCCGAGGACAGTGCTCTCTTCACAGTATTCGAAAGATACCCGCAAGGACTCTTAGTTGGTTGAGAGCTTACTGATGAAAAGTGCTACTGAGAAATTCCGAGGCTTCCGAAATTCGGTGTATTTTGGTATCCAATGTTTTAGTAGCTCCTCAAGGCGGAGTATACTCGGGTGAAAACTTTTATGGAAGGAACAAGGTAAAGCGCGGTCAGTAGGTTGTAGTGGAAGACGCCACAGATGCGCTGTGTCTGTAGAGAAAAGGAAGTAGCCCCAGTCCCGAAAGGCCAGCTAAAATGAAAAAGCTAGTAAAATATCTGGAGAGGGAGGGGAAAGAGGAAAGGACTCGGAGGGGCAGTTGGGCCATAAAGGACTGCGATGCAGAAAACGACTCATTCATCAATTCTTGGGAAAAATGTACCGACTGCAGCTGTGGGTAACTAGGGGCATTGAACAGCAGCACTGATGTGCTCGTTGGCGAAGAAACCATACTAATTAGGAAGTTACTAGCCCCACGCCAAAGCTTGTTACTGGGGATAATTTGGAAGTGGAGGTGTGCGTACCTGAAGTAGGGTTGACTGAGTGCGTCTTGAAGTCTGTCGAGGTGTATTCAGCGCTTATGGCAAAGGGGTGAAGAGTAAGTAACGCAGGTCTTAACACAGGGTAGAAGGTAGAGTATGTGGCTCAGTATGGGGTGGTGAAATTCTTTAGGAGGGGGCGTGCAGGTGAAGGGAGAGATACGAGACAAGCAGCGTTTCGTAACATTAGAAAGTATGGAAGGGGATATGGTGGGGAAGGAACTGTTGGGTGTGGAGGAATGGGTGGCAGCAGAAAATGATAATAATGTTTATTACCAACTTGTGGGGGCATGCCGTCAGGCATGATCGTAAGGTTACAGTCAGAACATCGAGCAAGAACATCGAGCAAGGTCAGATCGTTAGGATTTGAAGGTGGCGGGCAAAAACAAAACGAGGGCGCGACAGAAGTGGGAAAGTATGATGATGCAAGCAGATAGGGCTCCAAATTAGCTACCGATCAATGTGGATACGAGGTTTCACCATGAACAATAATAATAATGTTTATTCCCAACTTGTGGGGGCATGCCGTCAGGCATGATCATAAGGTTACAGTCAGAATAAAGGTATGACTGGTGGGACTGGGTACGGAGGGTTTTGGGCGGGAAAAGAGGACAGTGCCATAGGCGGTGAGCTGTATCCAATGTAAACGTGGTCGCCACTAAACCGGCACGAGCAGGGAAGCTCTTTTGTCGAAGAGAACATCAAGCAAGGTCAGATCGTTAGGATTTGAAGGTGGCGGGCAAAAACAAAGCGAGGGAGGGCAAAACAAGAGGCTTCTTGCCTGAAATATGACAAGAGAAATGTAAGCTGTGGAAAATCAGAAACCAGAACATCAGATCTGGTGAAGCAGCAAAGTTGGCATCATCCAGCCGATCAAATTGAACTGAAGCCAAAAACAACCGCTGAGGCCTCGCGGCCTTGGACTATTGGGCTCGTGGCCAGGGTCACAAAAGCGTAAGTGGGGATGATGAAATGGAGGGACCAGCAAAGCGGGTAAATGGTAGCAGGGATCTCAGAGACATGGTATACAGTTAAACTGTAGTGACTCACTGGTGTCGCTGTTGTGGAGGCGGGCATAATAGTTCCTTTGGAAGAGAGAGATGGTGGCAACACACGAGCCGGAACGCGAACTGTATAGAAAGTTATTGGATTTGGTGGGAAGCACAGTAACACAGAGATGGTTAAATTTCAACCAACAGTTCAGCAGGTTGGAATGAATGTGTCATGGAGTCAGCTGGGGTCGATTGGGGAGTTCGTCGTATTTGCAGTTAATGGAACGAGTGGGCGAGGGCACGGTCGAGAGAAGGAATGGAATAGTTGCGGGAGTGCTATCGAACTGGGTATGGCAGTGCCGTGCCATCGTTGGCCTGACGTGCTTCAGCTTTTGGACAGCCCCGTAACGGACGTCACATTTTAAGGTGAGTGGGCTGGGGTGTGCAGTTCTTTGGGCAGCGGGATTCATTTCAGGCTGGTCGAGGAAACAAGGTGGAGCGAAGCCGATATGGAATCGCAGGGTTATTTTGGTCCTTTTTGGGATCCTGTGGTTGAAGATCACCGGCCAGGTGGAGTGGGTAACAGCCAACCAGGTCCTCCAAACCAGGCATTGCCGAAGTTCGAAGCCGGCATGAAAAGATAGAGGTACCTTGAGAATAAATACCGGACAGGAAGCGAATGACACAAGCATGCATCCGGTTTGCGTTTGCCGAGCACGCACTTGGTAAGACCTCTAGTAAGTAACATTTAATTTGAAGTGTTGTACGTGTGTCTTGATGTGCCTTTCGTTATTATTATTATTAATTATGGGAGGACATAGGGAAGTCAGGTTATATCCTGGAGGGCAAACTCTTTGGGGTGCAATTGAGAAGGCTTTACGTAGCGATGATCTAAGTCTGAAGGCGTATTTTAACGGAGCTGAAACATGGTCGGATAGTAGGCCAGGAGGTCTGTGACGAGAGCAAGTGTTGTCAACGTCTGACGCAGTCATTGTTCTGGTTAGGGGACATGCCGAATTGGTCATTTCAGGACCTAAGTACCACCAGGTTGACAGAGACACTCGCAGTCTGCACGGATGGTAGAGCATGAAGCCAATCTTTAAGAGGAATTTGGTGGTAGAGGAATTGGAAAGATGTAAGGTCAGAAGCTAGTAAGTAGACTGTGTGTGTCCAATGCTAGGAGGAACCACAGAGCACTGAAAGTATGGAGGTACCATAGGACTGTTACCGTAGGACTGTTATTCATTCAAACTGGCTGGTCCCCGGTCTACACTCACACGGTCCTCCAACGAAAGGGAAATTATCTGTGACCCTGCATCCGTCTGACTCTCTGTGTCAATCCCCGTCTCACCCAGATCCAGCTGCCACAGAACTGCGTATCCCTTCTCCGATCGCGGCACCCTTGACGACCGTTACGGGGCTGTCCAAAAACTGAAGCATGTCAGGCCAATGATGGCACGGCACTGCCATACCCAGTTCGATAGCACTCCCGCAACTATTCCATTCCTTCTCTCGACCGTGCCCTCGCCCACTCGTTCCATTAGTAGTCGCAACTTCGAGCAAATTTTTCATCCGGCCCCGTCTCTGGGACGAGTTCTTTCGTACCCGATGAATTTTCGCCCAAATTTGGCTAGCCTGATTTTCTGCCACAATTTCGGCTTGCCTCTTCCACAAGTTCAAATCCGTATACGATGTTTGGTTCGCCCTATGCATTAACACCACGTCCCCATCCAACCTATCTGCTGCAACTGACTTCCCTACAACAGTGAGTTTGCTTAATTTCAGATTAAGCCACATTTTTGAGACAAAACTCGCCATGTGCTCCCTATTCGAATTATTCTACCTCCATCTCCACTTTTGCTCGTTGTGACTCCAGCCATTTGCCCAAGCGCCCAAGGTCACTCATGGCCAGCAATGGTTTTCAGTTTTAGTTCATGCCATGTTCATGTCTTTGAACTAGTCGGACCTCATGACCATTGTCCCTACAAGTTGGGAAAGCAACCTATTATTATTTCATCGGATATTTCCCACTGTTTATGACATTGTCCTCTTTTCGCGCAATCCGCACTACCCGCGAATCCCCCAGTCATGCTTCATTCTGACTGTAAACGTATGATCATGCCAGACGGTATGTCACCCAAAATTTGGGAAAAAACATTATTAACTTCCGAGTAAATAGTGGCGGTTGATGGCACAACAGGTTAGGCACGACAACGTATGGGACCAGGTTCACAGAGGGACAAATTGGCCAATCTTTTAAGGTGGGACGTCGGTGAGAACCATTTACAGATGTACTAGTGAAAGGAAGAAGGCCTTCGCTGCGGAGTTGCTTATTTGAGAACGTCAATCGAACCGTTACAGACTATTGAACAGGGGAGCAAAACTCTCATATGCATCTCGTTTACAAAACTGAATATCCACCTTCTCCTTGAACGCGTCTTCCCGAATTCTATCTGGATGTTCACTGACTGCTACTCAACTGCAAGCAAATGCTACAAAGAGACTGCACAAATTCCGTAACAGATCTCACTTTTCAAGAGACGCAAAGCAGATTTAACGAGAAGACGTGCTACTCACATGCCGCATCAGTAGTATCCACCGTTACACTAGTAGTGTGTACGCTTGCGAAGATTGATCATTTTATTGATCAAATAAAAAGCCTGGGTATTTAGAGGATCGGTAGGGCCGATTTGGCTGACCCGAGGTTGGGCATGGTAGTTGGTCTGATAATTCGTAAGATTCATAGCCAACATAATAATAATAATAATAATAATAATAATAATGTTTTTCACAACGTGGTGGGGGCATGCCGTCAGGCATGACCATAAGGTTACAGTCATAATAAGGGCATGACTGGCGGGGACTGTGAGCACAAGATGGTTTGGGTGTGGAAAGGGGACAGCGCCATAGGCGGTGGGCTTTCCAATGTAAACGTAGTCACAACTAAACCGGCACGAGCAGGGAAGCTCTTTTGTCAAAGAGAACATTGAGCAAGGTCAGGTCGTTAGGATTTGAAGGTGGCGGGCAAAAACAGAGCGAGGAGAGCAAAACAAGAGGCTTCCTGCCTGACATATGGCAAGAGAAATGTAAGCTGTGGAAAATCAAAAACCAGGACATCGGATCTGGTGAAGCAAATTTGGCGTCGTCCAGCCGATCAAATTGAACTGAAGCCCACCGGAGGTCTCGCGGCCGTGGACTGTTGGGCTCATGGCTCATGGTCACAAAAAGCGTATGTGGGGATGATGAAATGGACGGACTAGCAAAGCGAGTAAATGGTAACAGGGATATCAAAAACATGATATACAGCGAAACTGTGGTGACCCACTGGTGTTTCTGTTTTGGAGTCCGGCATAATAGTTCCATTGGAAGAGTGAGATGGTGGCAACACACGAGCCGGAACGCGAACTGTATAGAAAGTTATTGAATTTTGTGGGAAGCACAGAAACACAAAGATAGTTAAATTCGAACAAAAGTTCAGCAGGTTGGAATGAATATGTCATGGGAACAGCTGGGGTCAGTTGAGGAGGTTGTCGTATTTGCAGTTAATGGAACGAATGGGCGAGAGAGCGCGGCGGAGAGAAGGAGTGGAGATAGTTGCGGGTGTGCTATCAAACTGGGTATGGCAGTGCCGAGCCATCATTGGTCTGACATACTTCAGTTTTAGGACAGCCCGTAACGGACGTCACACTTAAGGTGATTGGGCTGGTGTGAGCAGCTCTTTGGGCAGCGGGATTCATTTCAGTCTGGCCGAGGAAACAAGGTGGAACGAAGCCGATGTGGGATCGCAGGGTTTTTGGTCCGTTCGGGGATCC
The DNA here is from genome assembly GCA_003604175.2 of Clonorchis sinensis. Lineage (NCBI taxonomy): Eukaryota > Metazoa > Platyhelminthes > Trematoda > Opisthorchiida > Opisthorchiidae > Clonorchis > Clonorchis sinensis. Next base: position 17,712,463 of record CM030369.1, on the reverse strand, counting down.
TGTGGTTGTAGATCACCGGTCAGCTGGAGTGCGTAACAGCCAACCAGGTCCTCCAAACCGGGTATCGCCGAAGTTCAAAGCGTGGAAGATGAGGGGGTGAGATGAGATTGGTAAAGCATGGTGAGTTTGAGGAGACATCAACTGGGATAATGTGAATTATTATACCTAGAAAGAAAAACTTGACGTCTGACGCGATTAGAGTGATGACAAGTGATTAGATGGAATAGGATATAAACGGATTTGTACTTAATAGACTTAGGTAGGGCATCAGAACAAGGTTTATAGCCCGGGTATAAAATGAACATGTATACTGCAGCAGCTTCAGCGTTATCATGGACGCTTGGGGGCCATCAGACCAAGATAGGGTAATGATAGTTGCAGATTAGGAGTCCTGCCAAAGACCTGGCTTGCAAGGTTAAAGGAGCAGAGGTGTCTGTATGTAAAGCGGTGTATGGTCGAGTTTGTGGACGAAGGAGGGAGAGTAGGAACCCGGAGGTTTCGCTGGGAGGTGGTGTTAAAATACCAGGCTTTGAGAGTATGTCTGAGCCCCCAGGAAGTGCTTTGGTGAGGGGGCGGGTGGTGCCATTAAGTTGGTGGGCTATAACAACTTACTATCTATTCCTGGCAAGTGAATAGGTCAGGAAGCTCGACGCGTTTCAGTTGTTGAGGCGCAACGTTACTGAACGGAAGGTCTGTGGTTCAAACCCAATCGCGGTATCTCGACTGCTGGTGTCTGGCCATGGGAAGCCTGGAAGTATATCAGTCCTCATGCTTCCCTCGGGTGTCACGGCAGCTAGGCACCGAAAGGGTGCTACAGCTGATTGATGATGATGATCCATGTTTGTATTGTCGTGGTAGATAAATTTATTCACCTGAGCAGTTGCATAAGTTCCGGTGAACTGACTGGAGATGAGATTACCT